>CAKOAT010286265.1:67995-172915 GCA_932364175.1 Eruca vesicaria subsp. sativa | reverse complement strand
ATTAGAAGAGTAGTAACTTGTGTATCTCATTAAACCACACGACACACATATATATATGGTGTCTACAATCTATCCAATGACAAGGATAAACTAGAATCCTACTAGAATAAAGATTACATGCCAAAGGATAATCATAAACTAGTAAGGTTTATGATAACTACAAATAAAGATATATCCCAACCATCATATCTTAACAATAAAAACAATCATTGACAGGGTCTGAATCCAATCTCTCAGGTGGGAATTCCAATATTATTGGGCTATTGGGAAAATAATCATTGAATGCGGTATTGGCCTTTGTACTTGTAGTAGTATTACTGGTAGTCTGCTCTGTGGAACAAATATAGTAATATGATAATATCATCACTTCTTCACCACTACTAGCTTAATGACAGTGAGTAGAAGTGTCTTTTTAAGAGACTCCATTCTTTCTAGACTCATCTCGGTTTAATTAATTCCCTAAGGCCTAATTATGCACTATAAGCAAAGTAGTATTCTTATTCATTTGAGCTATTATGAAGTATAATTAATGTGGTCATAATTATTAAAAGAATCGAAGTTACGGGACCAACTACGTAGTGGGTCTAATCTATTAAAAAACTACGTAGTGGGTTTATAAAATCTGAATATATACCCTCGTTTATAACATTTATTATTATTGTATTTAAGTAGCATCTAGTTCATGAAGTCGTGGACTACTTAAGATGTTAAGTATTGTCATCACAGACTCAAAGTGCAGAATCCATTGCATAAAATAGCTAGTTTTATATTATGTAAACTGTTCTATCCTTTTCGCTAAATATAATCTTTACTTTTGGCAACTATAGGAAAAAAACAATTATTACGTTAGCTAGATAATTTTTTTTATTTCGCACGTTCAATCCACTATCTGACTATAGTAACAACTAACAACGTCATTTTTCAGAACATTTTGAAGTTCCTTTGAATTCAAGGATATTCGAATATCCTAATCACATTTAAGTATTTAACTCATAACAGTTAACATTTTTCTATAAATAAATTTAAGTTCAAACAGCTTATCCAATCTAGTCATTGACAAAGACAATACGCTCAAGTCACATTGTACAAGTTAGTACTCTAAAATAAATGAATATGACATAACTATAAACTTAAATGAAAAAGAGCCACTCGAGAGGTTATTGGATTTGATTTAAACGGAGTCTTCCTTAGCTTGCACCTGAGCGGATTGCCAGGCCCTCCTTGTCGCAGCTTCAGAGACCTTTGCGTTCGGCTACGGCAAATCATCTCTGAGTAGCCTAGTCCTTGCTGCTTCGGTTTGTCCAGCCTCTTGGAAATGTTTGGTTGATGCTTCTCATATAGTCTACGATTGTACTATTGCATCGGATCAGTTTTTAAGCAGATGAGATTGCAGTTTTGTAATCAAACCTTCATTATCTCTTTAGTGATATTTACATCTTTAGCAAAAAAATAATAATTTAATTATACTCTTTGTTTTAAAAAGATATACAATATATTATAAAGTTCTCACACATATTAAAAACATTTTATATTTTTTTTATTATAAATGTATTTATTTTATGATTAACTATATTCCACAGCTTTTAAACTATCAAATTCAATAAACACACTTTTTGAAATTCACAATTTACCATTATTACTTCATAAAAATGGATCGAAAAAGGTAAAAAAGTATCTTTTAATTTTTTTTTAAATTAGATCAATTGAAACGGATGGACTAATTTATGATGTAACACTAACATTTTTAGATTACTATTGTTCAATAACACACAATGAGACTGAGGAACAAAAGCAAATTACATATTAATCTATAATTAAAAAGAGTACGTAAAGATGAACCAGAAAGTAGATCACCTTATAATATGTACATTTGTATCTGTATCTAATTCAAGAATATCAATACAGAAGCAAAAGATAAAAGAACATTTGATTTAGAAGTGGTCACAGTGATTATTGTTATTATCGGTCCAGCAAAGAAGCATAACGACGCATCTGCCAATGATGTAAAAGCGAGCTCTTTGTTCTCTCACCAACCTCCCACACTTCCTCGTGAACCCGTGTCTCCTCTGCTTCTTCTGTCTTAACGAGCTCGTGACTCTCGACACGTCTCCATCGTCTCCCATGGTTTCCTTTTTTGGCGATAGTTCCCATCTCTCGTTCAGCTGAAACCGCGACGAGTTTGCTAATGATCTAGTCATCTAATGTTTCTGATTTGGGTTTGGAAGATTTTTCTTGTTGGTTTTTGGAATCTGTTATCTTGAATGGTTTTTGGAATCTGTTATCTTGAAGATGGGAGATTCGTCAGAGTTAAATAGAGAGAGTCTGAGAGTTGATGTGGAGAGTTTTGGGTCTACTTGCGCATTTATAATGATGTTACAAACAAATATCGATCGTTGAAAAAGCGGCTTGACGAAAATAACAAAATAAAAATAAAAACTTTTTTTTTGACTAAAAAGATTGTTGTCCCTTTAACTTTACTCAATGAATATGAACATTAAAAAGTTATACACTACTGTAGTTGTAGTACTATTTTCTTTCTTACTTAGCATATATATTTTTCGAAAATGTTCAGTTTTAAGGACCTTGGGTACGAAATAAGTTATTGCATCGACGGAAAACAAAACAAGGGAAACAAATGATCTGACTCTTTTAAGTTATCGTACTAATAGTTTCAAAAAAAAAAAGTTATCGTACTAATTTATTATGTCTTCTTTTCCTTATGAACCAATAACTTGATTTTGTACATCCATTCGTAATCATTACTTATAAAAAAAGATGACCGATTTTTTTTATTTAAAAAACAAATAATATAAGTTTTCACCACATATAATAATATTATAATATTTATATTTGAGAAAGATTCATAAGAATATTTTTCATTTGAAAGACCTTTGATATGAATGACGTTAGTCTCTTACAATAGACAAATCAGATTAAATTATAATAACTCAAACTTTTTATAAGGAACACACTGTATGTTACTGAGGCAAAATAAAAATTATATATGTCCAATTTGAATCGATTTCATTACTTCTCATAGGAGTAAGAATATATAGGACATATAAAGTCTCTGATAATCCTATCATTTGAGTATTCGAACCGTTGACATACTTCTAATATAAAAAATGGATGACCGAATTAGTTCTTAAAAATATAGTATAGTTTTCACCATAATCTTAATATTATAATATAAAAATTTGTGAGAGATTCATATGAAAAAGATTCTTTGAAAGACCTTTGATATGAATGCCCTCAGTCTCTAACAATTGACAGATCAAATTAATTAGCCTCAACTCAATTTCTTTATAAGGAACACAGTGTACGTTACTTAGGCAAATTGATCCCTCCTTACTGCTCAAAGGAGTAAGAATAGGACATGTGAAGTCTCAGATGATCCTATCATTTGAGTATTCAAACCTTTAACATTTTTGACACAAAACAAAGGTGCTACCAAACTGCATTACATCTCTTTCAATTGGTTTACATTTGACTCGTTGCATAATTTGTATCATAACGGATGGCTCATGCAACATGTTATATTAAAAACCCTAATCTGCTATAATTGCATACACTGAGTTACATCTCCAAAAGAATTGGGTAAGATATTACACTCTCATAGTTCATATACAAACTCACTTAAATATTAGACTGGATTAAAAATGCAAACATACTTGTAATTATTACTAGGTACTATCAATATTCCTCTTAAAATGATATAAACAAAATTTGATAAATATGTTACGATATTCTGTTAAGAAATGTTACGTTATTCTGTAAGAGACTTAATTCTATTCTACCAAGTATGAACTTAATTATGCCTATTCATTTCGGTGAACTTGGGAATTCTTTAATTTAAACATTACTTAATAATTAGCAATGGGAAATACTGGATTTTGTTTCCACCCTTTCCCAAAAGAAATATGGCTTCTTGCTTCTTTGAAGCAGCTGAGTATGAAATCTTACTAACTCACTAATTAATAAAATGAAAAATTAAACAAAGTACAGTTCAAAAAAGAAAAATTAAACAAAGTAACACCGGAAAAATAAAAAATAATACCGGGTACGTATGGAGTCAGGAAATCGTAATACCCATTATAATTATGTCTCTTTTAAAGAAAAAATATTAAAGAAATTGTGTGTCTCTATGGAATGTGAAAAAAATATCACTGCAAAACTATACTCAATATATAATCATTTTAGAAGTAAAAAAGTATTTTTGTTTAATAACTAGGATTTCCCCAAATTAAATAAATAAAAAGAATTATAGAATTTTTTTAATACTGGTTAATTATGCATTACAAACTATGAGAAATATTATATAGATGATATTACAGCCGACAATTCTAACTGCTTTATGCGGATTTATGTTTGGCTGCATCACCCTGAACTGTCCTATGAAATCTATTTCTGACGGTACGCCTTAAATCATGTTGGAAGATCTCTTGTAAGCATTTCCTCCAATAATCTGCATAATCCGTCATTCACTTTCTCCGGGAAATTGAAATTCTCTTTATGTAGAAATTGCGTAACCTAAGATTCGAACCCAATACCTGATTTAGAAGCCTTTAAACCTTAACCACTAGACTACAGTGATTCTATAAATTATACAAATATTTATAGCATATTTTGGTCGTCTATAACTAAAACAACAATTTACTGAAATATATATTAAAAAAAAAACAGTATATATGTAACAATTTCGAGAGGCTTATGATAAGTGATAACTATCCAATAAGTCTTTCAAAACTTATATATAACACGATAGCATCCCATAAATTAGAATCAGTTCAACTTCAAATAAATCAGCAACACCATAATACCCCTTACAAAATGAGTTCATGGAGCAATATTGTTATAATATACAAAAGCCTATGTCGCCTTACAGTCGCTATGAAATAAAAGCAAAGATCAGTCAAACACCAAATCTTGTACTAATCATTGTAATTAGGATCACAACCACAAATTACAGTAATTCCAATATCTTACTATATACACTTTTCTAACTATTAACTATTAAACTAATTTGCATATAATATATAAGTCTCCAGCCTAGACGGGTCACTATATAACCTATGATTGGATACAACTCATACTAGCTAAGCATTTCATCTTGTCCCTTTTATAGTTTTATGGTCCTTTTGTTGTGCACATATTCTCGTCCTATCACGAAGAAGGTAGACTAAAACTAAAATCTCGTTGGAGAAGAAATGTAACATTCCGGTTTATGGTATATATGACAGATTTAAGAGAATTGATTTGATTATTTATATCATTAAAATGCATTCAATTTTTCTGTCAATCATCCACTCTAGAATAATATAGTTGAGTTAGAATAGTAAAAAAATATGTGGTCTATTAAAAAGTGATTTACGATACCGTATGAATGAAACCGAAACACGGGAAAATATCAGTTGTGATTGCAAATTCAGTAAACAATATTTTCGAACCTTTGAAAAATTCATGTAATACATGTCGCATGAAATAGAGCCTACAGCCGAAAGAACAGGTGTGAAAGACATATTAGAGGACGTTAAAACATAACAATTTTTCTTAAAAGGAAACTGATTCTAGAATAAGGTAGGTTAGGAACGAATTATATAAGGGATGTTACAAGTGCATCGTCATATTAGGAAAAGATGTTCAAGATTATCTAAAAAAATATTTTGGATTAGCAAAAGTGTCAAAATTCTTAGGACCCATATCTAAGGCCCAAAATTAAAAGCCTAAAGTTAGAAAGGGATAAACTTACCCAACGGTTCTTATGTTAAAAGTTGAAACAAAGCGTCTATTTTTGTTGAATTGACCAACCGTCTAATAAATTTTCAATAATTGCCAAAACTTAACCCATATACTAAACTCGTAATACGTTTTTTTGTTTTTTGTTTTTCCCTCGTCAAATACATCATCATTCAGAATAGAAAATGTAAACATCTTACCATCGACTTCATATACTGTTTAGAAAGCAAAAAGGACATGAACGACAACAAACCATGGTTGCCAGCTCAGCTCACAATTTACTCGCATTATACGAAATCGCGATAAGAAAGTTTAACCTATAATTGCTTCTTTTTGATAATTGTTTTGTTTAACACCTATAACGCATGCTTAAACTTAATAGTCTTACATCCACAATAATTTGCAAAATCTATCCGATGATTTAAAGTTATATATGATGCAGAAACGACTGAAGCTGTGGTCAAATACTAAATTAACACAAATGTGTTTCCTAGCAAACCTAGAAGTTATAGTCTATCTGAATTTGGATTTTATATATACTTTATTTTTCAGTATGATTCTGTACAGCATTTGGTTTTCAAGCCCTAATAAACTCATTTGTTTAGGATTATAAAAAAGTAAAACATGACTTAAATTTTCCTAACTTTTTTCGTATTTCATGTACATAAAGGTTAGAGAAAATGGCCAAAAATGCGATCAAATTTATAGTAAACATTTAATCTAATATTATTGAACAAATACTTCCTTTAATTACATTTGCTTGGTCTAACAATATGGAGTTTTACATGAATACAGTAATTGCCTTTCAGTCTCACAATAATATTTGTTTTCTTGCAATTTGTATACCAACACCTTGATAGATCTTAAGTATTAGTTAAGATACGAATCTTTGCAGTACAGAAATTTGTTATTCATCCATTTCCATCGTCTTAGATCATAGTTGCAGTTGGCGCCAGCGGGTTATGAGATTCAGGTTTCTAAACTCTGGTATAGTATATAGAAGATCATGTGAACCTCACAGAATATGAGTAAAATATAATACATCACATCATCATCTGCTATATTATATTAGAGAAACATGATCCGGAAGTAAGGATCTTGAATATAAAAATACGCATTGACACGAAGAACAAGGAAGGTTAGGTTTCACATGAAGATGAATCCTTTGATTAACCAATGGACAAAGAGAAGGTACATAACCATATGTAACATTAAACAACAGATTATGTCATATTCTACCAAACTCTTTGATTCATTGTTTATATGCAAACCCCATATCAAATCTATAGATTCTTTAGATGCCGTATCTAAATTTACAAAAAAAAGGACCTACAAAATGACTATGTATAGATTGTACGTAGAAAGAAACCCCTATAAAAGATTCACATACTTAACAAAAAAAAAAAAGAAAGAAACCCCTATAAACTTAGATTTTTTTCCACAGTCCATAGATTGTTTAGCAAAAAGTATACAACAAGACTATAAGTAAGGATTCATTTATTCCGATCAACTTAAACAGCAAATATATACATATTTCTACCATTAACCATCGTTTAAAAAAAAAACAAAGTTGTTAACATACGCACACAGATCTATATAAAAACAAACACATGTTTGCTTGGTTATATATCTATTTATCTATACCTGTGCAAAAGGATCACCACAAGTGCTCATATCTGATGGATCTATATGCTGGTCTGGATTTCTGAAAAATTAATTATTTGAAGATAAAAAAAAAAAAAGAATCATTTGAAGATTATATCTTATAAAAAGCCATTTAATTGCCGCTGCAGCATCATCAAGATTCTCAAATCAAAAAGACAGCCTCAAAGGAGAACCCATCAAAGAATATGATTTCTGAATCTTGATGATGATGCAATAGCAAAAAACGACTGCAACTCCTTCAAAGTCCGAACTCATCATCACAAACCCTAATAAGTAAAAGCTAATAAGGACTAAAGAGAAACCTAAGATCTGAAGATGTGTAAGAGACTTTGGTGAAGAAAGTAGGAAAGGGCAAAAGAGCTTAAATAGAAGAAAGAGGAAGGGAATCTACGGTCGAGATTTTATTGACCTATCAGATATTTAGAGATACATATTAGAGAACAGTTACACATCATAATCGGAGATACCAAATAAACCAACGCTCATTTAACCCTCACTGTGCCCAAAATTAACTAAAGAGGCAAATCAGAGTGATAAAAAGGAAAGAAATTGAAGAGAGTAAATTAATAAATTAATAAGTGTTAGGTCAAAAGACTCAAAACAAAAGAGAAAAGAAGAGATGTGTTGCGTAGCCCACAAGTATTAAGTTTTGTGGATCGATGGAATTGACACATTTGACAGCTCTTTCGTCACAATTTAGGGTTTAGG
Source organism: Eruca vesicaria subsp. sativa (assembly GCA_932364175.1). Classification (NCBI taxonomy): domain Eukaryota; kingdom Viridiplantae; phylum Streptophyta; class Magnoliopsida; order Brassicales; family Brassicaceae; genus Eruca; species Eruca vesicaria. The sequence goes on along the minus strand of CAKOAT010286265.1, from coordinate 164,806 downwards.
GTTTTTCTCAGACGCTTCCCTCCTCTTACCCTTTCTGCTTCTCTCTCTCTCTCCTCTCTCCTCTCTCCTCTCTCTTTTCTTCAAGTTAAATTATTGCGGTTGTGAAAACTTTTTGAGTTTTCGTATTTAATTTTATTACGCCTTTTTCGGTTTTACAAAAAATGTCATCATCTTTGCTATTTGCTCATCGAGCGGCGTTCTCTACCAGCAGCTTAGCTTAAACCAACATCTAATTTCTTTATTTTGAAAAATTAGTTTAATGTTGTTTGTCATGATTTTGTGTAATGCCATACTTTATTGTAAATACATACTATATTTTAACCCGCGCGTCTTGTGGGATATTTTTTTATTTTATAAATGTATTTGATAGTATTACAAATGTTTTAAATATATATTTTATATTCTAGTATTATATATCGTGTAAACTGTATAATATTATTGTTTATAATTCTTATTTCACGTTATTAATATATATTAATTTTCTTAATATATTTTACTTTGTTATTAAATTTTATTACTTACTAATATATTATCAAGTTAGGTACAATAAAGAAACAATGTGAAATAATCAAATTGATAACCTCCTTCAAAATATATTTTCCTTCTGTTTATACATTTTGCTATATACTATATTTTAAAAATATGTTTATTTATATTATAAAATAAATATGTTTAAGATAATTTGTATTTACATGTTGTGTGTTAAAAATATACTTTAACATATATTATTTTAGTATTTTAAGGGATTTAAAGTAAAAAATATTACTTTGTTTAAATAATGTAGCCCTATTACTCTATATAGTAGTATCTATCATCTTATTTTAATAAATTTTATTGATATATGATATTTTGGATATTATGATATTAAATTTTCTTTTTATTTTAAATGAGATTTTAAAATATTAGATTGCTTTAATTTTTACCACATGTATAGTTTATTTTTCGTGGTCATTCCAAAAAGTTATTCTTTATCATTGATGATTATATCTTTTGAAAAATTTGAAATATTATCATTTTGAGTTTGAAGATTTATTTTCAAAAGTTTAGAGTTTTTAAGAAACTTTAAAAAATTACACTACTATTTTTGAGTTGGAAGATTACATGAATTTTAATTTTTTGTTACTACATCAATACTTGATTTTATAAAAAGTATTTGAATTTTGGTAATATTTTCTAAATTTTTCTCAACAGGTTTTGTTATAGTTAAAATAAAAAATAAATTTAAAGTTTAAATTTGGTTTTTCATTAATTAATTTTATACTTTTATAATAACAGATTTTTAAATAGTATATGAACTAAAGGTTATTATATACTATTATGTTTTGTATATAAGAATTTTAAACAATATATTTTGAGATTTTCAAAATAAATAAAGAAGATAATATATGGATGTAAGTATAAAATTTTAACTTATATTAATAAATATATTTTGTATAAAAATATTATATAGCTTACAAATTTTAATCCATTTTAATGATGAGTGATAATTTATTTAAATGAAACAATTTAAAAATAAAATTTGTTATTTTACAAATTTAATATAATTTTGTCATATTTAATTCATATAAGACTTCTATTTTTATATAATACTTAATATAATAAGATAATTTATAAAAAATAATATAAAATTTTTCTTGTTGTCTATAATAAAATTTTAGCTCACATTGATTCATAATAATATTATATTATTAATTACGAAATTGATTAAATATGTCAAATAATCAAATATGTCATATTAACTAATTTCTTAAGTGGTCTTACTATGATTTGTTAATGAGAGATAAAAATAGATATTAAATTAATAGATTAAATTTGTAAAATTATCTATCATATTTTAGCACTTTTGAAATTATTTGATTGAAGTTTATATAATGACATTTTGTATTCATAATTTTAGGTATCTCTAAATCTTACACAAAATCGATCAACTTAGAACCAAATAACATATATACAAAAATAAAGTGTAAAAAGAGTTATCATATCTACTATATTGGAGAAGCAAAGAGGAACCAAACATATACATGTTCGGTGTCTGATGATATGATGTTGGTAAGAGAAAAGTATAAATCAACTTAGAACAAAGTTAATCTATATAGTATAAGAGGTCCAAGTGAGAATTATTATATTGCTAATACAAGTGTATATATACAATCATTCTACTTTAGTTTTAGTATAGCATAATTCAATAGAACATAACTCATTTGGTTTAATTATAATAGAATAGATTATTGGTTTAATCTAAGCTGTCCAGTTTAAATTTAATTGTAGCGTACAATATAATTAATTGTAACTAACTCGATATGTTCCATAACTTATGTAACATACTGATAAATTCGAAACAGCCCAAAATTTAAATGACAATTTTAATGGTAGAAAAATTTAAGACTCTATTTTAATATAGTAGATGTTGAAGTCTCAAGAAAATTTGAACCTATATTTGAAGAAGGAAAAAAGAGTTCTAAAAGGTTTATTTAACTATGAATTTTATTTGATTTGTATTAAAATGACAAAATCACTACTATTAAAACATAAATTTTAATATTTTAAAAAAAAAAAATTTATTTGAAATGCATCGTTATTGAACTTATTTGGATGAAATTTTTTAGTTAAAAAAATAAAATTCAAATCTCATGGTCCTATGTGATTTTGTAGAGTGATTTAACAAAAACAACATATTAAATTCTCTATTTCATATAAATTATCAGAAAAAGCATTAAATCAAATCATGTCAAAATGAGAACAAATAGCAAAGATGATTTGGGAGAAATGAAGAAATTGGATGTTTGCTAAAATTCAAATCACTTCAGATGAGAACAGATAGCAAAGAAATAAAGAAATTGGATATTAGTTTTACATGTGAAATCATCTAAAAATCATTAAAAATTAAATTAATTATCCTAAATCAGCAAGTTCCATATCTGATGTAGACTATACAAAATATTCATGGAACTTCATTTGTGTCAACGAATAATTATAATTCTATTTTTTTCTTAACAAAAAAAAATCAATGTTTGCATATCAGTTTATGGAGTATATCTAAAACTCCATAAAATTATAACTTCTTAAAAGTATTTGTAATCAGGGGTGGATCTAGTTGCATAGAAGGTGGGGCAAGTGCCCCATACTAACTTTATAGTTTTGTTTGTACACAATTTTGAGTATGTTAATCTGTAATATTTGGTTAAATTAGGCCAGTAGTGCCACAGGCTCCAACGTTTGACCATAATTATCTTTTTCTATTTAATTTTATTGTCAAACTTAACATATATTATTACTCTTTCTTATCATATTTTATATGTGTCATTTTTGTTTCCTTAAACTTTATTAAATTAGTTATATTTGTCTAGATTGTCTAATTTGTTCAGTTTTGTTATGTAAATATCAATCATGAATTTCATATTTCATTTTGCACTAATTCTATTTCTAAAAAATAAATATTTTATGTTAAATATGTATTGATATATATTAAATCTGTTAGTAAATACATTATTTTCTGTGATTAACTATTAGTAATTCAGTAAATGCAATTATTATTTTTAAGATTACAATTTGTTATAAAACATTTTTGTAAAACAATATTTTCAGAAACAAAGAGGATATTTATTTAGTTAAAAGGTTTATTGTAAGCATATAGTATTTTAATTATAATATAATTTAAAAACTGTAAAATATTGTATGTAAACTATATATAAAAATTATTGTGTCCCATATATAATATTATTTTAGATCCGCCCCTGTTTGTAATTAACAAAAATAAGATAATTTTTACTCCCCTGGGTTGTTCTTAATTATGTAGTCCAGCTTAGTTGTACAATTGTCTTCATCTAAATGTCTCATATAACAGTAAACGGCCTGTGTAAGCCTCAAGCTCGTATTGCTACTTTCTGCCATCTTTATTAGATCTCAGTTACTTTTTTCGTTTGCAAAATATGTATCAATAAATATAATTTAATGTGTTCAAATAATATAATTTAATGTGTTCAAATAATACTATAAATATCCTCTGACTCTCTGAGTATACACAGACGTGTTCTTCAAAGTAAATGTCACTGCTTTTTGTAGTGTTTTGTAAATCCAACTTCAAATAACTCTAACATATTAAATCTGCTTTTGTTTAGACCAGTAGACTTCCTTTAGAAAAGCAATCGATTTCGTTAGATCTTATGATGACTTGATTAGGCTTGCTGTTGAGCTTAAAGCTTGCAAGGACCTATTATTCACATGTAGAACTAATCCTCATTACTTATGGAGCTTGCTGATTTAGGAGAACTGTCTTGCGAAAAGTTATCACGGAGGCACCAGCAATCAGTTCAGCAGTAATTACTAAACAATTAGTAAGAGTCCGTGCAAAAAAAAAAAAAAAATTAGTAAGAGTCTAAATAAATTTATCACACACTCGTTAAGGTTTTTAGTTTTTTATTTTATTTTGAATTTAGTGCTCTGCTTGAAAAATATGATTAAACGTTTCATTAATTCGGGTCGCAGCAGACCCTTTTTATGGAACCTTGCTGATCAAATATTTACAAAGATTATGGTAATAAAAAAACGTATTTGCCAATTTACGTTTTTAAGAAAATGTGTGGACCGTCATAGGAGTATCTTAATGGGGGGGGGGGGTTAGGATAAAATTTTGATCAAAAATTACAAAAGAAAAGAGAAAGAATGTCAAGCTATCTTATTTGAGAACTTTTAAGATGCTCTTAAATATCCAAATACTCTAATATCGATTGCACACATGTTATTTTTCTTTATGTACCAAAAAATAATCAAACAATCAAATTACCTTTTTATTTTGTTAAGATACTCTATATGTATCTAAAAGTTCTTATGTTTAGTTAAGAGGGATCCCTTGTTCATACAACTTCTCACGTGTGTTCTGTGTTATACTTATAAGGGACCTCATGGTTCAATCTCTATGATGATCCAAGAAAAACTTATAACGAGACAAATATAAAGTTCGTCTTGTCTACCCTGCTGTTGAGTCTATATGATTAACTAATATTTATTGAATAGTACACATAGTTCCTGAGGTATGGACTCGTCTTAGAGTTCCAGTTATACAAACCTCGTTTCTCCCCCACATGTCTCTGACCCTACAAGTTTTTAGTATCGACAAGAAATAATCTGGACTCTATTCGGTTGTAATAGCTATATTTGTGTGTGTGTTCTTTTGTATAACTGGAACTCTAAGACGAGTCCATACCTCAGGAACCATGTGTACTTTTATTTTATTTATTTTTTTACCAAAAAATATTAAATATACTTGATGTGTTAACATGGTTTCTGAGGTATGAACTCGTCTTAGAGTTCCAGTTATACAAAAGAACACACACACATAAATATAGCTATTACAACCGAATAAAGTCCATATTATTTCTTGTCAATACTAAAAATTTGTAGTGTCAGAGACATGTGGGGGAGAAACGAGGGTTGCTATGGCACAAAACCCTAGTGCTGCTGCACCGATGCAGATAAAAACTTTATAATTACGCAGATATTTATAAGAAAACATAAGTGCGTGCGTATAATACAGTGGGACGTACCAAGTTGAAGAATAAAAAAACAGAAGGAAACACGAAGGTAGAGAAGATGGGACATTGACATGGTTGCAGTTACCCACTGGTACGGAGTCATGAGAAGTGGAGCCAAAGAAGCTAATCCTCCTCCTCGTACGGGACCCTTTTTATTTCTTTTTAATTGTTTATAGTCACATCCACATCTCTTCATATCATTTTATGTATTGTTGTCATGTGTACACCAATACCTCCATTATTGTTTTCTATATCTAATAACTAGGCCATCCCAAATTATATAAAATGTTTTTCTTCTGAGCAAAGGGTTTGAATTATTTTAAATGGTATGCAACAAAAATATTAAGTATACTTGTTAACTTTACAACAATGAAAAAAAATCCCAAATACATATATATTATCTTTGTTAAAAATATGATGGTCGAATGTATCAGTTCCACTTTCTTTATGTCCTCGCATATCCTTAGGTATCTTAGTTTATAAAATTTGAAATATATAAAGTGATAGGAGCCTATACAAGTGATGATCAAAGAAAAGTTGAGGATAAGCCACATAACCATAATCAATATCTTTGGTGACAATGGTTTTTGACTATGTAAAGTAGAATTTGGATTATATGTTGCCGACAAATAAAGCTGATATGTCCGTGTATATTATTATGAGATTCATCTATAAAGCTCGTCTCTAAAATACGTATAGGAAGTGGGTCATAACACATTAAATGCTCAACCCATCTGAAAGAGAAACATTGGTTGTCTAAATTATTCAATGTAAGATGGTACTTCGTAGGTTTGTGTAGCCCTTAAATTTAGCTGACAATTTACAGAACAAACAAAAGTGAGAGTTTATTATTACTCTGAATATATATGGCCTATTCTTATTAGCTTTCTTCATTTGGAAAACGCTTTAGGGCTCTCACCCTCTGCGTCTGTCTCCTCGTATACCTCTTTTCCCCTCCCCTCCAGCTCCTACTGCCAACTGCTTTAAATTTCTTACCAAAGTCAATTAACTAAATGATAAGATGACATACTATCTCCATAATCCATATTAGTAGTTTTTTTTTTCAATTACCATACCGTCATCTTTTTAAAATAGCCAAAACAATGAAAGTATGTTAATTCCCTTTAGAATTTTCAGTTTCAGAAATACAATATGATATTTTTTTAGTGCAACAAATACAATATGATATTGATATATATACTTGAAGAAACCATTATATGAATCACATAACTTAATTGTATTGTCTTCTATATTTTACTTTGCTGATTGCTTCAACATCTTACCCTTATTTTCATCTCCACATTTGCTAGAGTTCTTTTTCATCTTTTCTTCTTGATTATGTTAGGAATCTTTTTTAACGACAAATTCTTCTCTATTTACTGATTGAAGACATATAGCTAGGATGGAGAATCTACTTTGATTCAGCTGGATCATCGTTTGTTAGTCAATTTGTGATTGTTTGCCTTAGATATTGTTAGTAAATCTCATAATGGAAAAAGCCTATTGACATCGTCAATCAATTATTTATGTAAGAAGTTATAAACATTTTGGCTTATTCTGTCTCTGCATTTACAACAAGCATTTTATAAATATTAGTGGCAGATTCAACACAAGGTCTCAGTCTTTTCTGTTACTTTTCTATCTGCAGGGAGATTTATAGAGTGACTCTAATTGTTTCTTGATCTCTTTGTAAAGCCAAACCAGTTTTACCCACAAACAGTGTATCCATCTTCATTTCTTATAAATTGAATATTGTTTGCTACAATTATTCGTAGTAGGTCTTAGAAAGAAAAGACCCAATTAAAGCATTTCTAACCAGTTCTCAAACTCTCAAATTTTGAAGTTTTTAACTCTACAGAAACTTCTAAATCTTCAAACTTTAATGTTTTGCTATTCAAAACCTCAAAAAAATTATTCATATTTGGTTTTACTCCGTATAGTTCTATATGTAAGTTACATATAACTCTACTAATATTTTTAATATCACTTTAATCCTTTAATTATACTTTATTAAATTTATCTTAAATATACCTAAATATNTTGGTTTTACTCCGTATAGTTCTATATGTAAGTTACATATAACTCTACTAATATTTTTAATATCACTTTAATCCTTTAATTATACTTTATTAAATTTATCTTAAATATACCTAAATATACAAATAAATCGAAATTACAGTCAAAATTTTAATATAAGAAGATATTATGTAAAATAGAAATATGGTTATGTATATGTAATCACATAATTCTGTAATTTTTCTCTCTAGTCGATATATTTTCTTTTAAGAAATTAAAGATTTGGTCACTTAGTGAAATCAAAATATTCATAGATAAGTTATAAATATTGGGGTTAATTAGTTGGAATGTAGCTTTAAAACTTGTGCGGTAAAGCTTATTCTCTATAATCTTTTACTATAGATGTATTTACTCTAGCTGTATAAATTAAATGAAAAATAAGATAATAAGAATTTACTTCTACAGCCATATATTTTGCCTATCACCACATAAAATGTTGATTTAGTAAATAGGGTTTTTACATCCCTTTTCTTGTTTTGATTGTAGGTTTAAAAATTAACTTACAACATGATTGATAATTTTAACGATTGTGGATACAAATTAAAGGTAAATATTAGTGGCAGATTCAACACAAGGTCTCAGTCTTTTCTGTTACTTTTCTATCTGCAGGGAGATTTATAGAGTGACTCTAATTGTTTCTTGATCTCTTTTGTAAAGCCAAACCAGTTTTACCCACAAACAGTGTATCCATCTTCATTTCTTATAAATTGAATATTGTTTGCTACAATTATTCGTAGTAGGTCTTAGAAAGAAAAGACCCAATTAAAGCATTTCTAACCAGTTCTCAAACTCTCAAATTTTAAAGTTTTTAACTCTACAGAAACTTCTAAATCTTCAAACTTTAATGTTTTGCTATTCAAAACCTCAAAAAAATTATTCATATTTGGTTTTACTCCGTATAGTTCTATATGTAAGTTACATATAACTCTACTAATATTTTTAATATCACTTTAATCCTTTAATTATACTTTATTAAATTTATCTTAAATATACCTAAATATNTTGGTTTTACTCCGTATAGTTCTATATGTAAGTTACATATAACTCTACTAATATTTTTAATATCACTTTAATCCTTTAATTATACTTTATTAAATTTATCTTAAATATACCTAAATATACAAATAAATCGAAATTACAGTCAAAATTTTAATATAAGAAGATATTATGTAAAATAGAAATATGGTTATGTATATGTAATTACATAATTCTGTAATTTTTCTCTCTAGTCGATATATTTTCTTTTAAGAAATTAAAGATTTGGTCACTTAGTGAAATCAAAATATTCATAGATAAGTTATAAATATTGGGGTTAATTAGTTGAAATGTAGCTTTAAAACTTGTGCGGTAAAACTTATTCTCTATAATCTTTTACTATAGATGTATTTACTCTAGCTGTATAAATTAAATGAAAAATAAGATAATAAGAATTTACTTCTACAGCCATATATTTTGCCTATCACCACATAAAATATTGATTTAGTAAATAGGGTTTTTACATCCCTTTTCTTGTTTTGATTGTAGGTTTAAAAATTAACTTAGAACATGATTAATACTTTTAAAGATTGTGGATACAAATTAAAGGTAAGTAAGGTTTTACAGCCAATCAATCACCCCTATTATGTTTTGCATTGTGTATTTATAATTTATTTATAAAAATACAAGATACAAAAATATTTAAAGATATAGTTGAGAGTTTTTGTTGGAGTAACTGATTATCAAACCTTTATTTCGAAGATCAGTCACTTTCAAAATAAAATTCCTTGTTAGAGATGATCTTAGATGATTTTTAAACGTTCCTTCCCAAAATGATTTCTTAATCGCATAGGCAAGATGTGTAGTTGCAACATTTTTCTTACATTGGGAGACATTACAACTGAGTTAGTGTTAACCTTTTTTTTGGGGTCAAAGTTAGTGTTAGTGTTAACCATATATGATACATTTCACTATTTTATACAATCTCAAATTTACTATGAAGTTTACCAGTACCATCTTTATTTAAGCGGACAAAAAGAAAACATCTTCATATGCAAGACCAAGTAAGAGAAGTACATGCTATTCTAGTAAATAAAAATACTGTACAGAAATAAATGATTGGGGCTAATTTTAAAAGTTTCTGATTAAGTCGCCTCTTACTCGTAATTTTTTTGAGGAGTTATTGTACTGATTTTATCTCGTCGTGGAGACTCTGAGAAACCCATTGTGCTTTAAAATTTGCAGAGGAATCTCGTCAGACTCTGCCTTTTATTTAAGTCCTCTGAAGTTAGGTATTTATGTCATAATAATTATTGAGATTCTATATTATATACAGTAAAGAAGTACGTACTCTAAAAGCATAAAATGGTAAGTAAGTTGTTAAGCGATATTATAATCGATGAGAACGTCCTCACGCCACTCTAGACCTTGGATTTTTGTCACAAAGCTGTTTTTATTCATTAATCAGCTATTATGTATATATTATGAAATTATGTGTATAGTATGCTTTGCTACACTAGAGACTGAGAAAAATATTTTCTTTAACGACAAAGAACAAATGATAAATCTCTGAAATAAATTTAACTCTAATCTGAAGAAAACTCATTGCATAAATGTATTGTATGTCTCTGAAAACAATTCATAAAAATCTGAAAATCTAAATGATTCTCCTGCCCTTACAATTCGAGTTGCAAAACCACAAAACTGTATTATCATTTTTTTTTCCCACACTTAACCTCTCACTTCTTCACTTTTGTTCCAAGACCTTTGTCTTTTTTTTTGGGCAACTCCAAGACCTTTGTCTACAATGTTTTGATAGTATTGTGTATACGAAGCGGTCTTGCTTCGCTTCTCAAGCTGAAGAAACGCTTCTACCGCTTGTTGATCGTTTGGAGAGAAAGCAGCCTCATCTCTTTTCATTTGCACAAACTCAATATTCATCTCCACCTTAAACAAAACAAACACACAAGTCTCAGAACAAGAATGCACTCAAGCCAAGATTGGTTGGTTTGGTTGCTTTACCTGCTCGATAAAGCGTTTGACCACACGCTTCAAACCTTCCATAGTGCTACTCTCGTTAAACTTCTTCAGCCTCATAATGGAGATAGTAGCTAGCTCAGGAAACGATATGTGGAAGCTCCATTGAGCAAAGTGGTTAGCAAGAAGCTCAATCACAGAGAAGATACACTGTTCTTGAAAGTTTTGAGACTTTAACCAATTCTTAGGCAGCTGAAAAACAAACATTTCTATTAAGCTTTTACACAGAGATGATCTAATTTGAAAAAAAAAAATCTACAATGGAAGAACTTATCAAACCTTTACTGATGAGACAGCTTCAAGCTTCTTTTTTTGCTTTTTACCTTCATTTGTGGTTTTGTACTCCAACATATCCAACACAAGTGAAGCTATAGGAATGAATATACCACTTGCACGAGAGAGATGATTGAGCCATTGAATACATTTAACCCTTAGGAGCAGGTACCGTGGTCCAATAAACAGTGTAGCAACTCCATTTATAACTTGGATCACAGTATAAAGCAGAGACTGGAGATCATAATCCTCAACGTTGGCGGCGATAAAACTCACCCAGAGATCAAGGCAACTTGTGTAGTGCTCGCTATGTATCTTCTCAAGAGCCTCCTGGTTACAAAAATAGAAAGAGGCTAAGAAGACAAACAAGAAAACTCTTCAAGTAGAAGAAAGAAGAAGGCACCTTGTTCTTTGTAGTGAGTGCCATCTTCAGTAACTTGGCAAGTTGTGTGATGGAAACAGAGGCTTTAGTACAAGACTTCTGCATATCTTGAGAGCAGAGCTCAACAAGAGAGTCTCTGAGGAGAGGTAGACGTTTTTCTGAATTTGCCTTTGGAGTATCGCAGTCATGTAGAAAGGCTTTGTACATGTTGATGAAGCAGGTGTCGAAGTATTCTGAGTTAAACACCATACTGATGTCTTTCAAGATTAGAAAAGCTTGATGAGATAGAGTCTCTTCACCGGTTACCCACAGATCAATAGAAAGCTGCACCAAGTAACAACAGTTTAAACATGACTTTCATCAAGTAAGCTTTTAAGTGTAAATAAAAAACTGTAAATGAATTTTTCTAGATAACAATGTGAACTGTCAATGAATCTCTCTAGATACCAATGTTCAAGAAATTGTTAGGCGATAGTTAAGCCAGTTTATTTGAGATTATTGATTAGTCAGACGCCTAGACCGAGAGAATTTTAGAAAAATCGTTTTGTTTAAGTCCAATTTCAAAATAAGCAGACGCCTAAACCGATTTTTAGAACAGTCCTAGATACTAATGATATATATTTAAAGCCAAAAAGAAGATGAGCCTAGTCAAACATATGTAACTTTGATACTAAAAACAGTGATATTTACTATATAGTCTACCTTGATCAGTTTTTGCAGCATCTCTGGAAATGCAGCGAAAAACACAGTAGAAACTCTAAGTTGGGCAAGCGCAAAGACTGTGATCTCCAAATCTGCAGCCTGCTTGAGAAGATGCAAGGTACTTATAAAGAAAGACTTGACGAGTGGTTTCACACTATCCCATTTAGCGTTGTTGTTCAACTTCAGAATCTTCTCCTTGTTGGCAGAGCCTGATAATCCCAGAATGCTCCTAAAAGTGTCATCAGCTTTTTGGAGCACAAAGATAATGACATTGGCGAATGTCTCGCTGTCTTCTATGTCATAGCATATATCAGAGTTAGTGATTCCTGATGGCTCGTGTCCGTAATGAGATGCAGCTCGGTACCAGTTCAACAAACTGGTTAGTGCTTGAACAGACTGTTCCTCATCAACTAGGTTACAGCATGAGCTAAAGACAGATCCTGTGAGTACTTTACGCTTCATTACATCTGACTCATTTTTATTCAATCTAGCAAGCTTCCTCTTCTGTTTACCTGGAAACTTATCTATTGAGTCAAAACAGTAAAGGAAAATATCTAAGACAAACAATATAAGGTAGAGCCATTTACCTTCTGATCCATTCACAACTCCATTTGTCAAGTCAGAGTCCTAAACACAAGAAAATACTGTGAATATACCATCACAGAGAAACTTTAACAAAACGCCAAGTTAAAAGAATACCTCAGCTAGATAACCATCACTATCTGAATCATCACCACCGTCAAGAGCCGCACCTTCCTCTTTGTCAAACACAGTATCTATAACTATATCCTTAGGATTTTCTTCAATACATCTGTAAACACACATAGGCGGTTGAAACTCAAGAGAGATTACTAAGCAGCTGTTTTGAGTGAAAAGGAATGTACTTTCTTACCTCTTCTTATGTGGCTGCTCTATCATCTCCTCCTCCTCTACATCTTCTGCGCCACGACGCGCATCTCCTAATAACCACAAGTTAATAGCAACATAGACTCTAAACAATCAGCTACCAGATATGATCAAGATCCTAACTTTCTCAAATCCACTAGCATAAACAAGTAAGTAAGTCTCTGTAATCATAAAAAGGAACTTACTTTTGGCGAATTTGCGTTTGAGAAAGGGCTTTTGCTTCCTGTAACGCTTCTCAACAGATTGAAGATTCTTCTTGGCAAATTTTCTAGCGTTCTTCCCAAGCTTACCCATTTGAGCAAACTATGCGAACACACAACGATTCAGTAACGAGTTCGATAAAGTTTCAAAATCTAAGATAAAGTTTGTGACTTTACAATATAGAAATTAGGGTTTAACGAACTTGGGAGAAGTAAAGGAAGAGACTTTACCGTTTAGACGACGAAAGTAGATGAGAGGGTGTTTGTTTCAGAAAGGTTTTGTCTGAAGAGGAGAAGAAGACAATGTTGAGACGGCGCTAAGGTTTAGGGTTTTAGGTGAGTTTTTTCTTCTTTTCTATTTTTAAAAAAATTTAAATTCTTTTAAGCATTTAGAGCGTTATGCGTTTAAGAGATAAATTAGCGTCTACCGTTTAAAATGCGTTTGTTGTTGTCAATTGGACTGGGTTGGTTCGGTTTGAATCGGTTTATCCGTTCAGTTTTCTTCCACAATTCACTCTTTAAGCCCAATTTTGTTAGTCCAGAAAAGCCCATTTAGTAATCGCCGAGCTTGTAATTTATGGACTTGTAGAATCTTGTGTTTACCCAAAATGTTAAATGTGTGTTTGGAATTTTGATTGCTACTGCTAGTGCTTCTGCTTTACCAATCGAAGCCTAGACGGACAGGTTAAAAGATCACAAATGTAATGTTTAATTTAAACGAAATGTTAGTTTCTTAATCATTCTGCATGATTTAATATGTTGCTTCATTCGTGGTTGACAATTAACAATCTATACGTACTTAAAATTTACGCTCAAGTTATTTAGATGGACAAGTAACTTAATTACTTGTGTTATTTGATGCAAACTCATATTTTATTATTTAAACGCACATAACTTCATTTTCAATCACATACATAATTTGTTCTCAAAACCAATCAGAAAAGTTCTTATGTACGTTTCCACAAGTCATTATGATAGCATGCTAGCTAGTAATAAATCATTAATCATGTATGATGTAAATCGTTTAATGGTTCCTTAAATTTAAAGACACATTTTTTGTAAGAGTTGAATCGAAGATGTTATTTTTCACGTAACGTAAACAGAAATTTTAAAATTATAGTACATAGACATATGTTTATATACCATGTATTCGAGTTATCAGGTGCTGGAGGCTATCATGTTCAATCAAATGCCTCTAGAGCGCAACGTGTTGTCATTGCCAGATGATATATGGGTTCGTACGAGTACGATATATATCGTACATGGCCTGTCCTTTGGATCAGTGTGTCAGACCTGTTTTTAGTATATTTGTTGTTTGCTTTGACATACTTTTGTTTCTCACATTAATGTAATACACTGTGACAACATTTAATAAACACGGGCAGGCGTAAGAGCATCTGTAATAGTCCTTAGATTTTGATTTTTTAATTATTTTTTTTATCTTTTTTAGATATATAAAAGAGAACTAAAAAAATAAAAACCAATCAATCGTGAGCTGTCACGTGTCATTAAGACCCGCAAATAGTGTAAGAATTCACTAAGAAAAAATCCTTATTTAGGGATTTTAAGGATTGAATCCTTAGTTTTTGGTGAAATCTAGTGATTATTTAATTAGTTTTTTCTAAGGATTCTCCCTTAAGAACTCTCATTACGGATGCTCTACGGCCATATTTATCCCTGTTTCTTAAGGGTTTTTAACATGTATGGGACCCATTTTTACTTAAAAAACAGTGACAAGAGTAGAATAAGAATCGAATTTGATAGTTTTTATACTATTTGCGGGTTCCACTGATACGTAACGGGCCACGATTAGTTCATTTTTGATTTTTTTTTTTTTAAATTGCAAAAAAAGATTTTTTTAAAGAAACTAAAGAAGGTTAATAGCTATAAACATGGCCTAACAATGTCAAAGTTGTTGGAGGATATCATGGATCATAATATTTTAGATGCAAACATATACAACTAAGATTAGATTTTATAAAATAGTCAAATTAAAGCTACACAATATCTCTGTACATTGGTGGTCCTGAGGTAAAGCATTACAAGCACCTGCATTTAGTCTACAAAAAAAATTGCACAGCTTTTTTTAGAAAAAATTATCTACAAATTTATAAGAGTGACCGATTTTTAAAAACTTGTAGTCTTTTTTATGTCAGGACCCATACTTTAATTTAATTTTTGGAGTGAAATGTGAGAGTCGGCATTTTTTTTTTTTTTGAACACAAAGAGAGTCGGCATCTATATTAATAAAAACACCATGAAATAATTATACCATACATACAACAAAAAGAAAGGAAGATTTGTTGTATTGGGAGAAAATAAATGAAAAGACGTGGAATAATCATGAGAGGAGAGGTAGATAATAAATTCACATGCAAGTGGGTATGTCATATGTGTTCTCATGATAAATTCACATACACTTTTTTCTTTATATATGTAGAATGGATCCTTTTTTTTTTTTTTTTGTAGAATGGATCTTAGTTACGTTGTAATTCTAATATAAACTAAACATGATTTATGAGATACAATCATCTCACAGTATCATATCTACCTAAAAAGGAAATCTACATCCACGAGAATCTATAAACTTTGACTAATTAATTAACATAACACGTATGCATGTATGTATATTTTTTTCTGGCGTGTGACTTGGCAGCTACAACAAGATCTGGTTGGTGCTTAGATATGCATTGTCATCACCTAATGTTCTTAATGCTCTTCCACCCTCACCGCCCCTAACTGTTTTTCTCTTTTGTTATTTATTTTCATCTCATGCTTCACTCACTTGTATTTTCCCAACTATTTGCTTCTTATAATAATGAAATGTAACTCTATGAATTGATCATTGGCCTTTTACATTTCAAAATAACCATTTACATATATGACATTCCTAATAATATTTTAGCTAAAATTGATAATGAGCTTCACTACACTTTTACATCATGTAGTGTGTTGTTGACTTTGCTTTTTAGTGGTTTTTTTTCTTTTTCTAACTTAGCTTTTTAGTGTTCGTATAATATTTCAAAAGTTCTACGAAAAATATGCATGGATGTATATATACACTCCGCAATCACTGAATGAATATTTATATTTCCCACTTTTCAGATTAATAACATTTATAACATAGGTACGTACGCCGTCAGCGGTACGTCTACATAACCAACTACTAGTATATAAATCAGGTTACCTTCGATTGATGTTACAGATTACCCTGATGGCAAGCAATTATATCATAAATACGAAGAGGGATTCAATTTGTGGTTCTCCTAAAAAATAAATTAGTCAGATGAGCAAACAGTGTTGAATATTTCGGACAGTCTCATCAAACTTGATCAAAACAGTTTAACGGTGTCTTTAAATAAAAAAATAATTAAATAATCAACAAGCTTCACAAAAAATTTTGTTAAGAATTAATCATTAGAATTTTTAAATAAGAACTGGTCTTTAACGAATTTTTACACTATTTGCGGGTTCTGACGATACGTGTCGACCCACGATTGATTAGAATTTATCTTTTTTATCTGAAAAAAATAATAATTAAAAATTAACGATTAATGGATAACACCATTGCGGGTATTGCGGGTGCTCTTAGAAGCATAGTTGCATTCATTGTAAGAAGTTGTTTGGCTTGAATACATTTTAACATCCGATTATTATTAATGATATTACATATAGTTTCAGTATGTTATTAAGTTTTGTTTGATATACAATATATTATGCACAATACAGAAATACAGTTACGAAAACATAAAACGATGTCAATCTACAGTTAATTGTTTTATAAGCTTTTATTTAACGTTAAAGTTTTCTCTACTGTATCGTTTCACCAATTCAATCGTTCTACTGTTCTTTGTGACATAATAATAATAATAATAATCATATTTCCTTTACCAAATTACTTGCTAGTTTATATCCCATGAGTGATTATGATTTATGAATATATCAGCAGTATATCTTATGTATGAAAAAAGTATTTTCAATATATTCAGTTAGTATATTTACTACAATGAGTAATTAACATATCATTATAGAAATATGTATCAATAATGTAACTGCATAGATAAATTAAATACATAAAGTAACATGTTATATATTTTTTTGTTTGAACTAAGGCTTAGTAACATGTTATATTAATCAAATAAAAGGTTGAAATTCTCAGAAAAAGGTTCAAATTATTAAATAACATACATAAATAATTTGGATGGAATACTTACAGAACAAACGTAACCTAATAACATGTAACATTTTTTAATCATAATTTTGGTATAATAAAGTAATATATAGTTAACAATTAACATTTGTAAAAAATCCAAAAGGAAAGAATAATGATTGTATATGTATATATATATGTTCGTATTACACAAAGCATCCATATGTGAAAGAAGTGGTGAGTGCCAGGAATTATGGACAGGACGTTACAATATATATTGATTCATAAAGGGTTTTACGGTTATTCAATTTGATACAGATATAAAGAAAATAATAAGTGATTTAAATATTTAGACTTAACTTTCGTCATGCTGCAGAATTAATAGAATACTAGAGTTTCACCCGCACATCTGTGCGGGTATATTTTTTATTTTATAAATATATAACTAATTTTTTTTAATATATGATTTATATTTTAGCTTTAATTATAATCATATCTAATAACGAAATAAAGAAATACTTATTTTATAAAAAATATATTTAAAATTTTTGGTAAGATCTTGTTAGATTTTTTCAACAGATTTTGTTATATTTAAATTTATTTATTATTAATGTTCTTATTAGTTATTAAGATATTGTGAAAATCATATATATTTGACTGGTTAATGTAACAATAAAATATGTCAATTAAGTAATTAATAACATNGATTTTTTCAACAGATTTTGTTATATTTAAATTTATTTATTATTAATGTTCTTATTAGTTATTAAGATATTGTGAAAATCATATATATTTGACTGGTTAATGTAACAATAAAATATGTCAATTAAGTAATTAATAACATGGTCCAACATGACTTCTAAATAGTAGATAAATTTGGTACTTCTCTTTTAATAGAGAAGATATATATATATATATATATATATATATATATATATATATATATTATTTTTTATCGAAAATAATATATATTGACTTTTATTTATAAAATGTAAGTACAATAAATTTTTAATGAAAATCCTTACGTATAAAAGTGACATTTGCCATAATAGTAGTAACTTCAGTAATTATAGTAGTCTTAAATTTAGGAATAAAATGCATAAATAATAAAAATTAAATATAAATATATATTATTAATAGGTTAGTAGTCAAACCTAAAGGAATGAATAATTATATATCTACAGGCCCGGAGTTAATATTCCCATAGATGCACTTGTTAAATCATTACTTTTATTATATTAGATAGAAGACATGTTAATTATTCGTAGATATAAACCAAAATGACAGAATGATATTTAATAATCATAACTGTTGAATAAGTAATGTATTTAAGAGAAGTGGATTCCTAAAAATTATGAACAAAAGTATAGGTTAATTGGTAAAAGTAGTTATATAGTATAATAATAAATAGTTGGATTCAACTATTATCAATATGGCATTATCCAGAATCAACAGTATTGATAAGAGTTACCATGATCTCATCTTATTGCAATCAAAATAAGACTACAAACGGTTACAAACCTATCTTTCACCATACGTTGTTATCTACTTTCTAAATATTCATGTCTATTAAATACTAATATCGGCCAATAATATCTCTTTCCTCTAACTTTGGAGTTTCTCTCCACCTATATAAATAGCTATCTTCACAAGTCATATTTCCACCATCATCAAGTCTCTCAGCCTTCTAGTCTACACTCTTCTTCTTATTCTAGCTCCTCCATTAGAGTCATAAATATCACAAAATTATCTACAAAATGGCAATTAACCCATCCATTTTCTTAACCATATTCCCTCTCTTTCTCCTCCTGAGTCCCACCAACGCTGCGATCCCTGGAGTCTACTCTGGCGGCTCTTGGCAAACCGCTCACGCCACTTTCTACGGTGGAGACGACGCTTCAGGAACCATGGGTTAGCCCATTATCTTCAAACATTCATATAAAAAACCACACTTCATCAATCCTTCATTACACAAACTCTTTAAAAGCAGAGCACTCTGTTTTTATTATAAATACTTTTTTGCTTTTCTTTATTGTAGGTGGCGCATGTGGTTACGGGAACTTATACAGCCAAGGATACGGTACCAACACGGCTGCTCTAAGCACGGCGCTTTTCAATAGTGGCTTAACATGCGGAGCATGCTTTGAAATCAAATGTGTCAATGATCCTAAATGGTGTCATTCAGGCAGCCCTTCTGTCTTTGTAACCGCAACTAACTTTTGTCCTCCTAACCTAGCTCAACCTAGCGACAATGGTGGCTGGTGCAACCCGCCACGTGCTCACTTCGACCTAGCCATGCCAGTTTTCCTCAAGATCGCCGAGTATCGTGCCGGCATTGTCCCTATCTCATATCGCAGGTAGTGTATAAACGTTACATTATCTATAGGGCCGTTCTAACATTTAAATCTTTTTTTCTTTCATAATTCTCTATGTTTAAATAAAAGTTTGTGTCATTATTTCATATAAAAGTTTGTGTCAAAATATGCTCTAAGCTACAAGTTATTTTGTGTACGCTCTTGCGTCTACAATAACAAGTGTGTGATTTGATTTGTAATAAAATTAAAGGTTAACTTGGCTTGATTTTTCGGTATTAAAGATCTAAAAATGTAATGATTCAAAATGCTAAGCTTGAGAAGTGTGTGATTTTTTTTATATAGGGTGGCATGTAAGAAGAGTGGAGGGATAAGGTTTACGATCAACGGTCACCGTTACTTCAACTTGGTGCTGATCACGAACGTGGCTGGAGCAGGAGACATCGTGAGGACAAGCGTGAAAGGATCAAAGACTGGTTGGATGGGTTTGACTAGGAACTGGGGACAGAACTGGCAGTCTAATACTGTTCTCGTTGGTCAGTCACTTTCTTTCCGTGTCACAGCCAGTGACCGTAGAACCTCGACTTCATGGAACATCGTACCTTCAAACTGGCAGTTTGGACAAACCTTTGTCGGGAAAAACTTCAGGGTCTAAAAATGATTTGGAGAAATTCTCCTCCTACCAAATTCGAGATCTATCACTTTGTATTTTCTGTTATGTTTTATTTTTTATATTGTGATCTGAAGTGGCTGTTGGAAAAAAATGTAAACAGCCCGCAGCGATTAAATTACATATAAGTTTGCTTGTAATGTCGCATTACATTATATACTATACTATAGTTACTACTTCTATATAGTACTAACTAAACTTGTTCTACTATATATTTGTTTTTCCGTTTACAATGCTGACATAAATTGTATCTTCTTGTTTGACAAAAAAATTGTATCTTCTTAAATTATAACTTGATCTACAAGTTATAACGCAGCCTACCGTTTACATTGGATATGGAATTTTGAGTATTATCATAAAATTTCCAGTGGACCAAAAAAGATAATATATGAAGGAAAAAAATATTAGTAAAAAATAACTTCTCTGAGTTGAAGAAAAACCAAACGAGTCTAAGTAAATACAAGAAAAAACAAGACCAAATTTTTAAAGATCAAATACTCATTCGAACATGAGTTGGCATGCAGCTGAAGCTCTAGAAAAAGTGCCAACTCAATTAAAATCTCAAATTTTGGAACAGCCGATTCATATGACTTGATTGTTACCGTCTTTAAGTGAACAGCATGTTTCAAAATGTAAACCACAAAATCTCTCTCTTGTGGTTTTCCTTTGTATTTCGACCAGCTGAGACTTTGTAGACTCGACAACAAACATTCAGGAATAGTACTTGGTTGATTCCAGTCTAACGTATCTTATATCAAACACAAAAATTAGACTGAGACCAAACTGCGAATCAGACGCTAACAGAAGAGTTTAATAAACAAACTTACATCCATGGAAAAAAGGTGTAGTCCTTTCAAGTTAGGAGAAGCTTTAAGCAGCTGGGGAAGTTGATCCGAGAAAAACAATGTGCATAAACATACCTCCAGATGTTCAAGTTGGTTGAAGACAAAACCTTCATCAAACATAACCTGCGCACAGAATACTAAAGTTACTAATGATTATATAAAAATGAGTTGATAACTAAACAAATAACTACCTCTGAACATATTGAAAGACACTTGACAGATGTGATTGATCCAATAAGACTCTTCATATCTAGGAGTTCAACATCTAGATGTGCCTCGATCAGGTTAGGCATAAACTCAACCAAACAGTAGCGATCATCATCATTGTAATCCACAAGTTTGAAATACTTTAAAGGAGTTTCTATCACATACCCATCTATATCATGATCATAGGGTATAAAAAGTGACAAACTCTGCAGAGATGCAACAACAATAGTCAATCTTCCCGTATCATTCCCACGTAAATCCACCACTAGATCTTCAATGATGATGATCCATGATATTATGTATGGATTAGATATATCATGGCGAATTCTTGTTCAAAATATTATCATTATATTCATTTATGTAATTTTGAATCAAACACTTCAGCTTATTATTTATTTTAGTTTAAGCACAATATATATATATATATATATATATATATTATATATATATATATATATATATATATATATATATATATATATATATAATATATATATATATATATATATTAAGTTATATATAATTTAACTATAATAAATTTACATATCTAAGACAATAACCAACCGAAATGAAAATAAGAAAATTAATCAAATTTTTATTATATTTATAATAAAAAATAATATAGCTGAATTCCAAAAATAAAAATTATCCAATATACCAAATTGATAACAAAACCGACTATTGATCCAAAAAATAATTAAACCGACAATAATATATCCAAAGTCATATGTATAATTAGAATAATATAATATTTATTAATATAAATTATACATATAAATTGATACAAAACTAAAAATAAATATCAATCAATTATTATAAAATTTTACTTTTATGAATATTTATACCCGTGCATGAGCACGGGAAAATCACCTAGTTTTTATATAGTTAAAAACTAATGATTTCTTATATTCTAACATGGGATATATTTGGAGTGAGGATGGTGGATCAAATTGCAATTATTTAATATCCATATTGATTGATACTAAATCAAGTTAATCATGTGCTCTTGAAGCTAAGACCTAATCATAAAAAGTAAAATATGGCCTTATTATGATCTTATACTAGGTGTTTTGCCCGCACATTCGAGATTAATTATCTTTAAGTCAAATTAAAAAATCATCAAAATAAATGATTGTTTGCATCCAAAAAAAATTGACCTAAAATATTAATTTTTTACATGATAAAGTTATTCAAAAATTAAAAAAATCTATTTTTGTTTTAAAACTTTGAAAATCTAAAGTCTATTTTATTTCTTCTTAATTGATAAAAATATAAAAATTTATCTTTCAATTTGAAAAATTGAATCGATAAATATACATTAAAAATTGATCTTACATAAAGAATAATATTATTTTGGATAATAATACAATATATTTGAATTTATGTTTGTCAAACACGTATTTTTTTATATTTTTGAATAATATTTTATTTTATTATGATTAATTCATGTAGTTTAACTATATAAAATAAATTTAATTTAACGTGTTGGTTTAGAGACGAAAAATAACTTCACAAATATATATCATTATATTCTATTATTATATTCTTTTATTTTGAAAATAGTTACGTATTATAAATTTTTCAGTTTTCTCTTTTCAATTATATACTATTACAAATTTACTTTATGAATATTTGTTTATGTTTTTTTTGTGTTTTTGATTTTTTAAATATATTTTCTGGATAACAACACAATATATATAGGAATTATCTTTTTGTTTTATTTATAATATATATTTACATTATGGATAATTCTTATCATTATTATTAATTTCAATCATTTATCTAATCAAATAAATATTAAATTTGTTTTTATTTGGCTGATTAATATATTTTATTCATTAAGTATATAAACAATATTAACCACTCCAAATTTTAATGTGAGGACTTCATTTCGAAAAATCACTTCATAAATAATAGTATAGATTTTCGCGTCTCCTGGTCATTAGTGGATTCTCAAAACATTGTATACTTATTAGTGTATCAAGTGTTTTTGTGTTCTTTTTTTTTCAGTTACAAGGTCTGTATTTAAACCATAAACTATGAAAATTATTATATAACTTAGCTCTTAACATATAGTTTAAAGAAATTGAAGAACAAGCCAAAGTTTAAAGATCAAACTACTCAATAAAACATGAGTTGGCATGTAGTTGAAGCCCTAGAAGAAAGTTCCAACTCCTGTGACATCTTAGATTTTGAAAATCGACAGTCAGATGACGTGATTGTTGCAGTCTTTAAGTAAACAGCATGTTTCAAAATGTAGCTCACAATAGCTCTCTCTTGTGGTTCTCCAGTGTATGCCCACCAGCTGAAACTTTGCAGACTCGACAACAAACATTCAGGTACAGTACTTGGTTCCTTCCAGTAATCCAAATCTTGATAAGGAGCATGACCCTGACATCAAACACAAAAACATTTGAGTGAAACTAGGTTGTGAATCAGACGGTTAAAAAAAAAAAGAAGGAAGTTAACAAATAAACTTACATCCATAAAGGTAATGTCTAGTCTCTTTAACTTAGAAGAAGCATTGAGCAGCCAAACAAGTTGATTCGGGAAAAACACTGCGCATAGACATACCTCCAAATGTTCAAGTTGATTGAAGACAAGACCATCGAAAATAGCCTGCCCACAGAAAATAATAAAGTTACTGACATTTGATTACATAAAATGATGAGTTGATAAATATAGAAAAAAAAATGATTTACCTCTGAACATATTGTAAAACGCTTTTTGACAGATGCAATTGATCCCATAAGACTATTGAGATCAGGGCAAGAACAATCTACATATGCCTCGTTCAGGTACGGCATGTTCTCAATCAAACCGTAGTGATCATTATTATTATAATCCCAAAGTGCTAAATATTTTTTTAAAAATGGAGTTTCTATCACATACCCTTCTATCTCATGATCACGGGGTATATGAAGTGACAAGCTCTGCAAAGATGGAACAACAACAGTCAACATTTCCGTAGAGCCAATAGTACATAAATACACCAGTAGGTCTTCAAGAATTGGACAATTAGATAGAAGCCGTTGAAGAGTTTCGTCCTTAAAGTATGTCACACCTCGAAGTTCCAGGGTTTTCAACGAGGGAAGAGAAACCATTCGAGGAACATCCAATAGGATATCCCCATCCAGTTTCAAGATCACTAGAGATTTGCATGTATACAAGTTACTCGGCAATATTTTTGACTTATCCGGATCGGACTTGTATAATATCTCCAGCTCACGTAGGCAGTGAGAAACAGCGATTGCAACCCACATCTTGATACTCTCCGGTGGTTTAAAACGTGCACTAACTGATTCAAGAGAATTATCCAATTCAAGACGGAAGCTTTCGATAACTGGAGCTCTATGTAATGGCAGATTCATGTCAAGGAAACACCGTAGCCTCTCACATTCAAATAGTGAACAACCAAAGCCATCGTAATTAAGTTTAGGCAACCACATCCAAAGATACTCCCACCGTTTCGACAAGATGCTTGTTGATACAGCAACTTTGGTCGGAACAAAAGTTAATATCTTAATAAGCATGTCATCAGGCAACCCACTTATTATGTCCATCTCTTTAAAAACCAAACCCAATGTACCCAATGCACAAAGTAGAAGAAAAATTTTTTAAGACTAACCAAAGCTAAATAGTAACAAGCAGCAAAACAAAAAGAGACAAAAAGATGAATGTCAAAAAATGTTAGAGAATCTGGATAGCTAGTTATGATGTAACAACTTGAATATATATAATAAGATAATAACAAAAACAAATTTTGTTAATTAATTATAAATATTATTTAATAGTAATTTTCTATTTTTAAAATCATAAGAAAAAGACAAATGCAAAAGACTATTTGCTAGTAAATTTTGCTTTTAATGTTGTGACAGATACTAAAATATCTCATGACTAAAAATATATATAAACTAGGATAATAAAAAATGAATTTTGAAAAGTAATTATAAAAAATATTTAATAGTAAATTTTCTAGAAAACTTCCTTTCTAAAAATTCTAAGAAAATTTTTTTTTTTGTTAAATAATTTATTTGATATTAATATCCCTTTTCCAAAATCCCTTAAAAAATTATTTGATACTAATATCTCTTTTAAATTTTGACATTTGCTAAAATATCTCATTATTAAGGAAATATATATAAAATAAGATAAGAAGAAATGATTCTGAAAAGTAATCTTAAAAAAATATTTAATAGAAATTTTCCATTCATAAAATGTTGCTAATTAACATAATTGTGACACATGACAATTATATATTTAAGATTGTGACATGTATTATACTATCTCATAATTAATATATATCTACTAGGTGTTTTCCTTGCAGATGAAGACATAATTATTTTATAGATATTTATTAATAAATATAGTATTAGTTAAAAGATCTAATTTTTTTAAATAAAGCATTAATTTATAATATTTTATTTAAAAATTTAATCAATACTATTTTATGAATATTAATTTTTATTTTTTTTATTTAAAATCATTATTTTGGTTAAAAACTTTATTATTTTTAATTTAAAATATGTTGTTATCTTTCATGATTTTTACTATATTAATGTATAAACAATTATCTAGTTAAATAAACGAATATATAATTGCTAATATAAAATAATGCTATTAAACTAAATTCTTGGAATTACAAAAAAAATCAAAATAAATTATTTTCACAAGAAGGTTAAACTGAACCTGACTTTACATATTACATCAACCAAAATAAATAAAACAATTAATATATATATATACTAGATCCTTTCTCCGCGCTACGCGCGGATTATTTAATTTAAATTTATAATTTATAATTATATAAACTATTTTATTATAATTCAATTATGTGTATATTACTTTCTTTTTGATATTTTAATAGTCTTATTTATCTCATATTATATATATATATATATAGAAATATTTTTCTAATATATTTTAGTAGGACTGGTCCGCGCTTCGCGCGGAATGTTTGTTTTGGTAGGTGTTGTAGCGAAACTATATATATGGTTTAAGTTGTTGGATAATTTGTTTGTATGAAACTACATATCCTGAGATTTTTGCTTATATATCATTGTCCTTTTGAGGTTGTGATGCTTGATGCACTTTGAAATTTCACTTCTATCAACTGCTAGGTTTGATTGAATGTGTTAACTGGTTAGGTTGAAGTTATTTGAATTACTTTTTCTTATGGTTATATATAGGTTTGTTTCCTTCTTCTTTTCTTTTATTGGTTTATTATTGGACAATGGTGAGCAACTGTGAGTTTGTGTTATTAGCTTGAAGTTACATTTTGAATATATGATTTTTATAGTACGAAATTTAAATTTCTTTAATAATGGAGGTGATAATGAACAAAATCTTTTAATTTGAATTTCATGTAGCTCATATATTTATTGGTTGATTACTTTTAGGCGAATCAACAAAATATTTCTCCTACAGTTTATAAATGGAACGTGTTGACTGACTTAGATATGGATTTTGGTTGGTTTCAAACCAATCGAATATTGGTTCATCTCGGTGCTGGTTTGGTTGCAGTTGTTTTTTTTTGTCATCGGTTTGGTTGCTGTGTTTTGGATAATTTAAAAATTCAGGTAAAAGTTAGTTTTTAGTTATTTTGGATTATATACCGGGTAATTCAAATAAATTTCAATATTCTGGATATTAATTATTTGGATAATTCAATGTTTTTGGTTAATCTAAATGAATTAAAAATTGTAATAAAAAACATTTGGATAATATGTTTGTTTCATGTATTTTAATTAATAAGTAGTGTTTTAAAAATATTTGGTAATTTTAAAACTAATTATAATAATAATTAGAGGTATATAAACTTTAATACTCAGGAACCTAATATTGTTCTCGGTTTGGTTTCGTTTTTTCATTTTATTTTGTTTTTCTACTCTACAAATATATGAAATGTTCGGTTATTTATAAAACACATTTCGGTTTCATTTTGGTTTAGGTAGCAATGTTAGGAATGTACTAATATCCGATAAAATTTTGGTTCCAATTTGGTTCCGGATTTTCAGATAATTTGGATAGTAAATGAATTTTTAGTTATTTTGTATTAAATATCGATAATTCAGGTAAATTTGGATATAATGTATTCGGGTAATTTGGATAATTTTTTAAAAATGGATAAAAATATCAGGACAATATTTTTTTTTAAGTGGTAAGTGTATAAGTAGTGTTTTGAAAATATTTAGTAATTATATTGTTTTGAATTCAGTTTGGATTTTCCAATTCCATAGCTATATGAACTGTTTAATTATTTTTGAAATCACTTCAAATCTGGATTCAATTTTTTTTTTCTTATGTTTCGATTTGGTTTTCATATGCCTAGTATAATGTACAATTTTTTTAATAAATTGGATTGGAAGTTCACTTTGACATAATTAAAATAAACTAATACTAAGTAAGGATAATCACTATTAAAATTGTTTTGTTGAATTTATGTCTAAACATTTTACACTGTTGAATTTTTTATATTCTTTATTAAAAATAGAATTATTTTTAATGTGAAGTCTAGAGTTTCGACGCAAGAAGCAATTCTTTATCTTCCTCTACTACAATTTGCTTTTTTTTTTCCAGAACTTCAATCGTAGCTTTTAAATTCTCTAATTGCAACTTAAACAATGCCTTTATCCATGTCACTCATCCAGCATTTTTGTTTATTCAATACCTATTAACTTGTGTGAATCTTCTACGTCTCGGATCATACATTTTGATCGCTTGGTTCCATCTCAAGTTAGGTTTTTTTCCTTGAGCTCAACCACCTGTTTTTCAGCATCCTCATCTTTGATCCTCTGCCCCTTCTTCAAATATTGAATCTTAGATTTTGATTGTTTGAATTGCAAAATAAGTTGTGGTTTTCGTCTCTGCAACTCAGTCACATCTGTTGTTGATACATCTTTTATATTATGCTCCTCAAGATGTCTCTGCAGCTCAACTACCTTAGTCATATTTTACCTTTGTCTTTTCTCTAAAACCTAAGTCTAGCTCTTGTTTCTTTGACCTGCGGCTCAAATTGTGTTTTTTTTCTTCTGGAACTCTGTTTCATGATTAACTTAAGAAAGAGAGTAAGAGAAGTATGTATAAGCAACCGGTAACTCAGGAGCACAACATGTAAAAGTTTTGATTGTGGTGCTTTAAAGACTGTTTCAATTATTGAGGGCCCATAAAAAAACTGAAACATGAAGTCTTTGGGCATGAGTGGCTTAAATCTCGTATTTTGGCCACACCATCAGGACGGAACCTTGTTGTTTAATGGAATCAGAATTTCGTTTACTAAATGCATTATGAGAACAAAAGAAAAAGAATAAACATAGAAGTAAAGTCATGGTTTTGTCTACAAAGATAACATAATCATTCCAAGCAAATATGTTAAAAACTAAACCTTGAAGTACTCTTGTATAGCTCTCCAACATAGCTTTAATAACATTCTGCGGACACAACATAAAAAATATTACTCTGGTTAGTGTCTAGTACTTATTACAATCAGAAACTAAAATACTTTACTTTTTTCAGTTTGTTTACCTTATTTTTGAGAATCTTGCATATGTCTAATGATGTTTTAGATAATCCTAAGCAACAATGTTTCAAACAAAAGAGCACTGTCTCTGCTCTCTCAGCAGTAATAGCTCTTGAACATAACAATTAAACTTTGGAAGAGTTGCCATGTAAGACACTAAAGATGCTACTGTTGATAGCCATTGCAGTGTTGTGAATATGATTAGTATTCTCTCTATGATTAGTACTCTCTCTACGCTTATTGTAACAGTAGCGTTAATGACTGAAACCTGAACCAAGATTCATATTCACATGTATAAGAACAGCTGCAAGGAGAGGAATTGGTATTTACATAAGACGAAGTTAGAGAACTGGGTATCCATAGCATTCCCAGCTTATAAAGTACGATTTTTTAGTCTTAAAATCGAAAAGTACCTTCATGAGGACCATGTCAAGGGCCCAGAATCTGAGCAACTGCACCTCCACGCAAAAAGAAGTTTTCTGTGGTGTTATCATGAATCGATATGATAATGTTCAAGGAAGAAGGCTTACCTTTTTATAGGTGTAGTAGATACACCGCCTTGCAGTGGGATAAATTTCATTGAATGCCAGATTGTGCTTGACTGTATCAATGGAGTTAAGATGTTTGATAAAGGTAATGAATCAGTAACAATTCGGAGGTTGAAAACGAAACGACGCAATTGAAGC
The DNA here is from genome assembly GCA_932364175.1 of Eruca vesicaria subsp. sativa. Lineage (NCBI taxonomy): Eukaryota > Viridiplantae > Streptophyta > Magnoliopsida > Brassicales > Brassicaceae > Eruca > Eruca vesicaria. The sequence goes on along the minus strand of CAKOAT010286265.1, from coordinate 135,335 downwards.
TTGCCCAGAGATTACTCGTCCATTAAACTCACCCAATTTCTTGAAACTCAATTGCTGGTGTAGATCGTCAGAGCTCGAAGGAAAGCACAAACCCTAATCTTCAATGTCGTCTTCCACCCTAATCTTCAATGTCGTCAGGAAGACGATAGTAGTGTTTCTAGGCTAAATTTGGACTGGTCAAAATATATAACGAAATAAGAGCCCACTAATAGTTTATGAGAAGCCCATTAACATGTTACAAAACGAATCAAAAAAATTTCAGTAGGAGAAAGTACACATGTCATTTTGTTGTTATAATAATTGATGACATGGCAGAAGGAGGAGGGAATAAACTCTTCTTTATAATAATAGATATATATATATATATATATATATATATATATATATATATATATATATATATATATATATATTGTGAAATACCTACCATAATAACTGAATAAACATTCGAACAGACCAACAATGTTGACAAACAAAACATTAATATGTAATGTATAAGATAATAACATTTCATATCTATTGTTTTTTTTATTTATACATGTTATAATAGAGAAAAATAATTATAGTCAATCTATATTTTTTTTTTTACTTTAAAACAGATATAGCTAGTTTCCTATAAATAGTATTTATTTTTTATAAAATCATAATTTGTTATTTTCAAATGGTCTTTTAACTTTTAAAGTTTAATAATTATAACTAGAAGAAATAATTTTTTTTAAAAAAATACAGTTTGTAGAGAAAAAAATAGATCACATCTTTCTTTATATAATATTCTTTAAAAAACTAATTTAAACAAATTTGTAATTTTGCGAAACTCTTGAAAAAATCGAAAAACAAATAGAGTTAATTTATTTTTAGTAAATATAAGGTACTTGTTGTAAATAAAAACTAATATTTGAAAATTCTCTCTTTTTGAGGAAGATAGTTTGAAAATATTTTAAATATATAATTTCATTCCTAATAAAAGTATTTAGAAAAATAAAAACAAACAAATATTAAATTGTCAGCTTAAATAAATAATAATTTTTATTTTTTGCAACTAAAAAGAAGAATAAAATTGAAAATACCAAGAAAAATTTATTAAAAAAATTATATCAAAATTTAATGTTATTTCTTATATAATTCTTTTTATATTTTAATTTAAAAAAATATGCCATGACACATTACATTACAAACAAATATAACTTTTTGTTGTTTTCTTATAAAAATAGTTAAATATTTAGTATAATAATAAATCTATTTATTATATGTGTATATATACTACTAATTATAAAAATTAATAGACAAGAAAAAAGATGTAGATAAAAAAAAAAATACATGGAACCATTTTATCTTTTTGCAAACACGTTTTCAATTTATTTTCAGATATTTTTTATAATATTAATTTAATTATTTAAATAATTATTTATCTAATTATTTTCTAATGATATCAAAATTTTAATTAGTCTAATAAAATAATTTATTAAAACTAATGACTCGGCTAATTAAAATAATTTATTAAAGCTAATGATCTAGCCTAAAATCAAGAAGAACATGGCGCATAAACAAATTAATTTCTGAAATAATAGTATAGAAAAATATCAAAACTTTAATTAGTCTAATTAAGATGATTTTCCAAAACTAATGATTGAGCCCAAAATAATGGAGATCATGACATATAAGCTAATTTACGTCTTTAATATTAGTATAGAAAGGTATCGAAACTTAAATTAATTTAATTAAAATGGTTTATTAAAACTAATGATTATGTCTAAAATTATGGAGAACATGAGATATATTTTTTGTTCTCTTTTCTTCAGGTACAATGTTTCTCCGGTCTGTATTTATACACATACATACCCATAAAATATTAATGTGATTATAAAACTTAGATCTCAGCATATAGAAATAAAAAATTATCGTAGAAAACAAGTTTTAATAGTTGAAAACAAACGAAACTGAGTTCGAGCATATACAAGAAATTGGAGAACAAGCCAAATTTTAGTGATCTTTTTTTTTTTGGTCAAACAACAACTTCATTCATAGCTTAAACCACAAGTTACTCTCTGTTACCAGAGAGATTGTTTACAGCTGCGAGAGCAGACTTTGCCACTAAGTCAGCCTCTGAATTTTCTAAACGAGGAATAGAGATAAAGGAGATAGTCTCAAACAACTAAAGTAATAGATGTCGAATAATATCCCATATAAGGCTGGTCTTGATTCCTTAGCCTTGATCATGGAGATCAGGACCTGAGAATCAGAAAGCACCGTCAAGGATCGAAATATTTATTCAAACATAACTTGGCATGTTGTTGAAGCTCTAGAAGATAGTAGTGCCAGCTCCTTTGTCCTCTCAAATTTTGGAACATCCGGTTCAGATAATTTGATTGTTGCAGTCTTTAAGTAAACAGCATGTTTCAAAATGTAGCACAGAATAGCTCTCTCTTGTGGTACTCCTGTGCGTATCAACCAGCTGAGACTTTGTAGACTCGACAACAAACATTCAGGAACAGTACTTGGTTCGTTCCAGTCCACATCTTGATGAGGATCATGACCCTGATATCAAACACAGAAACTAGAGTGAAACAAGATTATGAATCAGACCCTAAAAAAAGAGGTAACAAACAAACTTACATCAATTAAGGAAATGTCTAGTCTCTTTAACTTAGAAGAAGCATTGAGCAGCCAAACAAGTTGATTCGGGGAAAACACTGCGCATAGACATACCTCCAAATGTTCAAGTTGATTGAAGACAAGACCATCGAAAATAGCCTGCCCACAGAAAATAATAAAGTTACTGACATTTGATTACATAAAATGATGAGTTGATAAATATAGAAAAAAAAATGATTTACCTCTGAACATATTGTAAAACGCTTTTTGACAGATGCAATTGATCCAATAAGACTATTGATATCAGGGCAAGAACAATCTACATATGCCTCGTTTCAGGTACGGCATGTTCTCAAACAAACCGTAGTGATCATTATCATTATAATCCCAAAGTTCTATATACTTTTTTAAAAATGGAGTTTCTATCACATACCCATCTATCTCATGATCACGGGGTATATGAAGTGACAAGCTCTGCAAAGATGGAACAACAACAGTCAACGTTGCCGTAGAGCCAATAGTACATAAATACACCAGTAGGTCTTCAAGGATTGGACAATTAGATAGAAGCCGTTGAAGAGTTTCTTCCTTCAAGTATGTCACACCTCGAAGTTTAAGGGTTTTCAGAGAAGGAAGAGAAACCATTCGAGGAACATCCAAGAGGATATCCCCATCCAGTATCAAGATCACTAGAGATTTGCATGTATACAAGTTACTCGGCAATATTTTTGACTTATCCGGATCGGACTTGTATAATATCTCCAGCTCACGTAGGCAGTGAGAAACAGCGATTGCAACCCACATCTTGATACTCTCCGGTGGTTTAAAACGTGCACTAACTGATTCAAGAGAATTATCCAATTCAAGACGGAAGCTTTCAATAACCGGAGCTCTATGTAATGGCAGATTCATGTCAAGGAAACACCGTAGCCTCTCGCATTCAAATAGTGAACAACCAAAGCCATCGTAATTGAGTTTAGGCAACCACATCCAAAGATACTCCCACCGTTTCGACAAGATGCTTGTTGATACTGCAACTTTGGTCGGAACAAAAGTTAATATCTTAATAAGCATGTCATCAGGCAACCCACTTATTATGTCCATCTCTTTTAAAACCAAACCCAATGTACCCAATGCACAAAGTAGAAGAAAAAATGTTTAAGACTAACCAAAGCTAAATAGTAACAAGCAAAACAAAAAGAGACAAAAAGATGAATGTCACAAAATGTTAGAGAATCTGGATAGCTAGTTATGATGTAACAACTTGAATATATATACTAAGATAATAACAATAACAAATTTTGTTTTTTTTTTTTTTTTTCTTTCATCAAAAACCATACAGACTCATACTGACTCTGTAAACCATCCTGGTAGCTCCGTATCCATGTGAACAACGAAAGACGATTGTTTTCTGGCGCTGCGTGCCAGACTATCCGCCTGTGAATTCTGTGTTCTTGAAACATAGATGATCTCTGAGCTCTGGAATTGTTCTCTGAGCGTCTTGATATCCTCCAAATAGCTTGCAAAAGCTGGCCATTCTTCTGGTTCCGATACCATTTTCACCAATTGAGAACAATCTGTTGCAAAAGTAACCCGGTATCTTGACGTGATAAATAACAAATTTTGTTAATTAATTATAAATATTATTTAATAGTAATTTTCTATTTTTAAAATCATAAGAAAAAGATAAATGCAAAAGACTCTTTGCTAGTAAATTTTGCTTTTAATATTGTGACAGATACTAAAATATCTCATGACTAAAAATATATATAAACTAGGATAATAAAAAATGAATTTTGAAAAAAGTAATTATAAAAATTATTTAATAGTAAATTTTCTAGAAAAATTCCTTTCTAAAAATTCTAAGCAAATTTTTTTTTTTGTTAAATAATTTATTGATATTAATATTCCTTTTCTAAAATCACTTAAAAAATTATTTGATACTAATATCTCTTTTAAATTTTGACATTTGCTAAAATATCTCATTATTAAGGAAATATATATAAAATAAGATAAGAAGAAATGATTCTGAAAAGTAATCTTAAAAAAATATTTAATAGAAATTTTCCATTCATAAAATTTTGCTAATTAACATAATTGTGACACATGACAATTATATATTTAAGATTGTGACATGTATTATCCTATCTCATAATTAATATATATCTACTAGGTGTTTTCCTTGCAGATGAAGACATAATTATTTTATAGATATTTATTAATAAATATATTATTAGTTTAAATATCTATTTTTTAAATAAAGCATTAATTAATAATATTTATATAAAAAATAATCAATACTATTTTATGAATATTAATTTTTAATTTTTGTTTATTTAAAATCATTATTTTGGCTAAAAACTTTAATATTTTTAATTTTTAAATATGTTGTTATCTTTCATGATTTTTACTATATTAATGTAAAAACAATTATCTAGTTAAATAAACAAATATATAATTGCTAATATAAAATGATGCTATTAAACTAAATTCTTGGAATTACAAAAAAAATCAAAATAAATTATTTTCACAAGAAGGTTAATTACTGAACCTGACTTTACATATTACATCAACCAAAATAAATAAAACAATATATATATATATATATATATATATTGTGAAATACCTACCATGATAACTGAATAAACATTCGAACAGACCAACAATGTTGACAAACAAAACATTAATATGTAATGTATAAGATAATAACATTTCATATCTATTGTTTTTTTTATTTATACATGTTATAATAGAGAAAAATAATTATAGTCAATCTATATATTTTTTTTTACTTTAAAACAGATATAGCTAGTTTCCTATAAATAGTGTTTATTTGTTATAAAATCATAATTTGTTATTTTCAAATGGTCTTTTAACTTTTAAAGTTTAATAATTATAACTAGAAAAAATCATTTTTTTTAAAAAAATACAGTTTGTAGAGAAAAAAATAGATCACATCTTTCTTTATATAATTAGTCTTTAAAATACTAATTTAAACAAATTTGTAATTTTGCGAAACTCTTGAAAAAAACGAAAAACAAATAGAGTTAATTTCTTTTTAGTAAATATAAGGTACTTGTTGTAAATAAAAACTAATATTTGAAAATTCTCTCTTTTTGAGGAAGATAGTTTGAAAATATTTTAAATATATAATTTCATTCCTAATAAAAGTATTTAGAAAAATAAAACAAAGAAATATTAAATTTTCAGCTTAAATAAATAATAAATTTTATTTTTTGCAACTAAAAAGTAGAATAAAAATGAAAATACCATGACACATTACATTACAAACAAATATAACTTTTTGTTATTTTTTATAAAAATATTTAAATATTTAGTATAATAATAAATCTATTTATTATATGTGTATATATACTACTAATTATAAAAATTAATAGACAAGAAAAAGATGTAGAAAAACAAAAAATAAATAAATACATGGAACCATTTTATCTTTTTGCAAACACGTTTTCCATTTATTTTCAGATAATTTTTATAATATTAATTTAATTATTTAAATAATTATTTATCTAATTATTTTCTAATGATATCAAAATTTTAATTAGTCTAATAAAATAATTTATTAAAACTAATGACTCGACTAATTAAAATAATTTATTAAAGCTAATGAGCTAGCCTAAAATCAAGAAGAACATGGCGCATAAACAAATTAATTTCTGAAATAATAGTATAGAAAAATATCAAAACTTTAATTAGTCTAATTAAAATGATTTTTCAAAACTAATGATTGAGCCCAAAATAATGGAGATCATGACATATAAGCTAATTTACGCCTTTAATATTAGTATAGATAGGTATGGAAACTTAAATTAATTTAATTAAAATGGTTTATTAAAACTAATGATTATGTCTAAAATTATGGAGAACATGAGATATATTTTTTGTTCTCTTTTCTTCAGTTACAATGTTTCTCTGGTCTGTATTTATACACATACATACCCATAAAATATTAATGTGATCATAAAACTTAGATCTCAGCATATAGAAATAAAAAATTATCGTAGAAAACAAGTTTTAATAGTTGAATACAAACGAAACTGAGTTCGAGCATATACAAGAAATTGGAGAACAAGCCAAATTTTAGTGATCAAAATACTTATTCAAACATGACTTGGCATGTTGTTGAAGCTCTAGAAGATAGTAGTGCCAGCTCCTTTGTCCTCTCAAATTTTGGAACATCCGGTTCAGATATAATTTGATTGTTGCAGTCTTTAAGTAAACAGCATGTTTCATAATGTAGCAATGAATAGCTCTCTCTTGTGGTACTCCTGTGTATGTCGACCAGCTGAGACTTTGTAGACTCGACAACAAACATTCAGGAACAGTACTTGGTTCGTTCCAGTCCATATCTTGATGAGGATCATGACCCTGATATCAAACACAGAAACTAGAGTGAAACTAGATTATGAATCATACTCTAAAAAAAGGAGAGGTAACAAACCAACTTACATCAATTAAGGAAATGTCTAGTCTCTTTAACTTAGAAGAAGCATTGAGCAGCCAGACAAGTTGATTCGAGAAAAGCACTGTGCATAGATATACCTCTAAATGTTCAAGTTGATTGAAGACAAGAGTCACAAGACCATCGAGAATAGCCTGCCCACATAATAGTAAAGTTAACCGGGCTTCGTAGCCTGGTGGTAAAGGAACCTCGGCTGAGGTGCCCGCCACCCGACTTCAAACCCCGGCCACCACATAATTTACATGCGGAGTTGGTGTGGCGCTCCAGACCATTTAGCGTAACCAGGGGCCCTTAAGTGGACGCTTAAAAATCCTGTCATGGCATGGACTTAGGCCCGGTGGGCTAGTCGATCACGCTTTGTGGTCGGATACTGGGTTATCAAAAAAAAAAAAAAAAAAAAAAATAATAATAGTAAAGTTACTGACGGTTGATTACATAAAATAGTTGATACATAGAAATAAATGATTTACCTCTGAACAAATTGTAAGACGTTTGACACATGTGATTGAATTAATAATACTATATATATATATATATATATATATATATATATATATATATATATATATCAGGGCAACTACAATCTATATATGCCTCCATCAGGTTAGGCATGTTTTCAATCAAACCGTAGTGATCACTATCACTATAATCCACAAATGTGAAATATATATATATCAGGGCAACTACAATCTATATATGCCTCGATCAGGTTAGGCATGTTTTCAATCAAACCGTAGTGATCACTATCACTATAATCCACAAATGTGAAATACTTTAAAGAAGGAGTTTCTATCACATACTCATTAAGAACATGATTATAGGGTATAAAGAGTAACAAACTCTTCAAAGATGGAACAACAACTGTCAACTTTTGCAAAGTGTCACCAAATTCAGGTAACTTCACCACTACTAGATCTTCAAGAATAGGGCAATTTGATAGAAGCCGTTGAAGGGCTTCGTCATTAAAGTATATCACATATTCAAGTTTCAGAGTTTTCGGCGAAGAACATCCAAGAGGATATCCCCATCCAGTTTCAAGATCACGAGCGATTTGCATGTATAAAGGCTACTCGGCAATACGATTGACTTAGCCGGATCAGACTCATATAGTATATAGAGCTCACGTAGGCAGTGAGAAAATAAAGAAAGCTTTATATAGAGCTCACGTAGGCTAAAAACCCACATGTTGATATTCTTTGGTCTAAAACGCCGACTATACAATAAGCTTTCGATAACCGGAGCTCGGCAAGTTTCTGTCAAGGAAACACCATAACTTCTCGCAATCAGGTTCACGTCTAAGACCGTACTCGAGTTTGGGCAACCACATCCAAAGATACTCCCACCTTTTCGAAAAAAATGCTAGTTGATACTGCAACGTTGGTCGGGACAAACAATAGTATTTTAACAAGCAAGTCATCAGACAACTCACTCTGATTATGTCCATGTCTTTATAAACAAAACCTGATGCACCCTTGTTACTGTCGACAGAATCTAGACACAAAACAGAAGAAAACAACTATAAAACTAACCAAACTAATTAGTAACAAGTGAAATCAAATACTCAAAGAGGAACGTGAGAAAACCTTGGAGAATCAGGTTTGTTAGATGATGAGTGTTTCCCAAGAAAACAGAATCAGAAGATAAACAGAAAGTGGCCAGAAGAATCGAAAGTATTTTTTTGGTCTATTCATATATCTTTTTTAAAAAATGAGTTACCATATATCGACATAGACTTCAAAATTATTAAAAAATATATTTTACTACTTCCAATTATTTTAAAAAAGAAAAAAATGTTTTTGCACCTCTTTATCAGAAAATCCAAACAATATAAATAGTCTATCCCAACAAGAATTGAACCGAGGTGTAGGAGTGTCTACTAAACTTTCCTTTATCACTGGTTACTCCCAAATTTCCAGAGCCAACTTTTCATCTTACATTTGAAATCTTTAATAGTGTGGCATGTAGGAAGAGTGGAGGGATAAGGTTTATGATCAACGGTCACCGTTACTTCAACTTGGTGATGTTCACGAACGTGGCTGGAGCAGGAGACATCGTGACTGGGTTGGATGGGTTTGACTAGGAACTGGTGACAGAACTGACTGTCTAATAGTGTCCTCGTTGGTCAGTCACTTTCCTTCCGTGTTACATCTAGCGACCGTAGAACCTCTACTTCATGGACCAGCGTACCTTCAAACTGGCAATTTGGACAAACCTTTGTCGGAAAGAATTTTCGGAGTCTTAAGTGAACTAAGGGAAAATTAAATATAAGTTTGCTTGCTATGTCGAATCACGTTAGTATATACTATAGTTACTTCTATATAGTGCTATTAAACTTGTTTTTTTTTTTAACTGAGTAATAATTAAACTTGTTCTATTTTCTTTTCTTTCTTTTTTTCAATGTGAGAAGTGAGAACGACTTGTAAATTGTTTTTAAATTGACAACTCGATCTACAGATTATAAAACAGTCTACTTGTGACATTGGATATGGAATTTTGAGTATTACCATAAACTTTCCAGTAGACGAGAAAGTCGAAAATATAAAGTTACATAACATAAAAATTAATAATTTTCATATTTCTTAGATGGGATATTTTTGGAGTGAGAATGGTGGATCAAATTGCAATCCTTTAGTAACCATAATGATTGATACTAATCCAAGTTAATCACGCGCTCTTGAAGTTAAGACCTAATCGGAATAAAATATGCCTTTATGATCTTATATCTCTGCGTCTCGTGGTCCATTAGTAGATTCTCAAAACATTGTATACATCAGTGCATCAAGTGCTTTTTTGTTCTCTTTTCTTCAGTTAAAAATTTTCTCCGGTCTTGTATTGTAAACCGCAAACTAATGAAAAAGATCATATAACTTAGCTCTTAGTATATAGAAAGAAAATTTATTGTAGAAAACAAGTTTTCAGAGTTGAGGACAAACCAAACTAGTCCGAGCAAATACAAACAGGCCAAATTTCAGTGATCAAAATACTTTCATTCAAACATGAGTTGGCATGTTGTTGAAGCTCTAGAAGAAAGTGCCAACTCTTTAAAGATCTCAAATTCTGGAAAACCTGATGCATTTGACTTCAAGTGAACAGCGTGTTTAGAATGTAAACCAGAAACTCTCCCCCTTCTGGGCATCCTGAGTATAGGAACCAGTCGAGACTTTCGAGACTGGACAATATACATTCAGGTACAATACTTGGCTGATTCCATTCATCATCATATTCATAACAAGGATCATGAAACTAATAGCAAACACAAAATTAGACTGTGAACCAGAGCATAAAAAAAAAGAGTTAGCAAATAAACTTACACACAATGAGGAAATGACAAGTCTCTTTAAGTTAGAAGATGCTTTGAGCAGCCTGAGAAGTTGATCCAAAAAAATATCTTCGCATGCACATACCACTAGATGTTCAAGTTGATTGAATTTGAAAACAAAACCTTCATCAAGCATAACCTGCGGACAAAACTATAGTTACTAACAAACAATTGCATAAAAAAGTTGAAAAATGAAAAAGTAATTACCTCTAAACATATTGTAAGACGCTTAACAGATGTGATTGATCCAATAACACTATTGATATCAAGGCGATCACAATATATGCCTCGATCAGGTTAGGCATATACAAACAATAGCGTTTATCACAATGACGATCAGAAAGTTTAAAATACTTTAAAGCAGGAGTTTCTATCACATACTCATCTATATCAGTACCCAAGGGTACATGAAGTATCAAACTCTGCAAAGATTGGACAGCAACAGTAAACTTTCTCGTAGTGTTACAATAGCCTGTATCAACCAACGCTAGATCTTCAAGAATGGGGCAATTTGATAGAAGACGTTGAAGAGTTTTGTCATTGAAGAAACTCACGCTTTCAAGTTTCAAAGTTTTCAGAGAGGGAAGTGAGACCATTCTAGGAACATCCACGAGGATCTTGCCAACCAGTTTCAAGACAACAAGCGACTTGCATGTAAACAAGTTACTCGGCAATATATTTAGCTTAGCCGCTTCAAACTCATCATTACAGTCTATTGATATCAGGACAAGAACAATCTACATATGCCTCGTTCAGGTACGGCATGTTCTCAAACAAACCGTAGTGATCATTATTATTATAATCCCAAAGTTCTATATACTTTTTTAAAATTGGAGTTTCTATCACATACCCTTCTATCTCATGATCAATGGCAGAGTCCTGTCGAGAAAACTTTGTAGCCTCTTGCATTTAGGCTCTGAACAATCTCTATGAAGGTACTCGAGTTTAGACAACCACATCCAAAGATACTTCCATCGTTTCGACAAGATGCTTGTGGATACAGCATCTTTTGTTGGAACCGACATTAATATCTTAACAAGCAGTTCATCAGGCAACTTACTGATTCTGTCCATATCTTATAAGAAAAAAAACAATCAAAAGTTGTTATTGTCGTCAGGATTTAGGTATTCTCTCCCTCTGTACTAATCAAACTAATTAGAAACCAAAAATAAAAGAGAGAAACGTTACAAAACCTTAAAGAATCGGGATGGTTAGGTGATTGAGTGTTCCACGGAGAAGAAGAGACGGGTTTGCTTGAGAAGGAATCAAACTGTCACACCTCGAAGTTCCAGGGTTTTCAATGAGGGAAGAGAAACCATTCGAGGAACATCCAAGAGGATATCCCCATCCAGTTTCAAGATCACTAGAGATTTGCAGGTATACAAGTTGCAGACTCAGAAGAAGCACAAGTATAGTGGGGCGAAACCGAAGAAACCATAAAAAGAAGGATGTGGAAGATAGAAAAAAATACATGTAGAAATAAAAAAAAACTGACTTTTGATAAAAGGTAAAAACGCTTCATGTATCTGTTTCAGAACTTAAAGGTTCTGACTGTTGCAGCATTTTCCTACCATTAAATAGTCTACTGTGCACGGTGTTATGTCAGATGATGTTGCTCGGTTTTGGAATCCTACTCACCACTACTCAGTTTTGGGCTAGCATGCTGATCTCAGCCGAAAATATTGGAAAAGGTAAATACGTTTTATTTCTAAATTGAAATGAATGTCTCTCTACTTTTATTAGTTGTTGTATACTTTGATGAAGCTAGATTTTGATGTGTAGTTTTCCCCCGAATTCAAAACATCAACAAACTACCTTTGTCTAAATAGCTGACATCTATCTGAACTGGTGTAGTCTTTGTGCTTATTGGTTCTGTTCCAGTAGCTGACATAACAAGAGTGTAAGAGACAAGGAAACACATACATGGATACTAAGAGATATATAAGGGCATGAAGCTAAAAAAAAATTGTGACTAATAGTTCAGGCAAAGACGGGAAAAAGACATGATTAGATGTATTCTTAACATCATTACACTTAGGCCATGATTAAGCACTCGAGACATAAACAATTTGTAAAAGTGTAAATTTCTGGTCCTATAATACAAAGAACTGTAGTTAAAGTGGATCTACAGAGTTTATAAAGAGAGCTATGGGCAAGAGGTAAAAGAAAAGACTAGGTTTAGTTTAATTATTTCATTCTATGTTTACGGTCAAATATATAATAGATAGTATATATTCTTTCTAGACTTTAATCTTCTTCTCTGAATACTCTCCTACTCAAGTCACGCACTACTTTGGAAGAAATCATTTCAGTTAATAACACTTGGTACATCAATTGATATGATATCTGCACAAAGTAAGTTCAGCAACTTACGAACCATCGAATTCGTAGATTGAATAAAAAATGCACCTACTACGACTTACCAAAAAAAAAAAATTCGATCCTACTTTCAAATGGTGTGGACACAACAGATATACTGGTTTTAAATCCTTTTCTAAAATCTTTATGTCCTAAAGACTTCTTCCTATCCAACTAATGCTGGTCGAAGGTTTATTTGCTTATGAAGTTCTTTATGAACTTAACTAAAAAGGTATACTGGTTTTAAATCCTTTTCTAAAATCTTTGTGTAGCACCAAAATCTTCATATTATGATTTTACAGTCATTATTGGTTGAATCTACTTTTATAACTTTATATTATGGTAGTAGAATATAATAGATGATTAATTTCATAATAATATACTTTTACAAAATTCTGTTCAAATTCATTGAATCAGTTTTACTTGATCGGAAAATTTAGTACACAATATATCTATTGAAAAATATAATATTATAAATAAAGTAACAATATCTCATTAAAATTACTAATAAAAATATGGTAATTTTTAAGGAAATATTAAACTAATCATGTAGATAATAACACCAATGTAAGATCATTTTCAAAAGGGAATCAAATAAAAATAAAAAACAACCAAATTTACTCTAAAAACGAACAATAATATTTATTTAATAATCTTAAGCAGTTTGGATGATATGAATTATTTGATTTTTTTTTAAATAAAATGTGTATATTCTTAAATAATGAAAATTTGATTGTTATGTTATTTAACTATCTTTAGAAACAAAATTTATCTACATCAACAGATTTAAAGATGTATAAAAGCAAAGAAAAACCACAACGGATAAAATATTATATATATAAGAATGAAAATAATTCATAATTTATACATTGAATTTCAGCTGCAATACAAATATTTTACTTACTTTTATTATAAAGGTATAACTAACATTAAAAACGTAAAATAATTATATTAATGAAAAATAATTTTTAAGACATTTATTTTCAATAAAAACAACAAAAACAAATAGTAAAGATTAACATTATTTTAAGTTTAGAACAAACCAAATATTCTTATACGTATATTAACAGATTTAACTCCAATATCATATGAAACAAACCAACTTCAGAATTCTATACTTTCACATGCAACACATCGATTTATGTCTCCAGTTATTACGAAATATTTTAAAAGCAATTGAAGTTAATACAAAAAAACATTAGCATTTATTTTTTATTGGATCCTTAAAAGGTATGGATAAAAAGATTAAATCAAATAGAAACATATGCAAATTGCTTGAAAAAATATTTATAAATACACTATTAGGCAAAAGTACGCTGCATTAAAATTAGTATACAACTCATTGTCGATGCGATATTATTAAATCGAGACGAAGATAACAAAACCAAAAAGAAATTGATCCAACAACAGATTTTGCTACTTAAGAACGTTACATATGTTCATCAAACCCATACAAAGCCACATTAACAAACGTAATAGCCTAACATACGTTTGAACTTACATATCTAACAACGTGAAGTCCACTATTTCTTTCAAATATCCCATAATGTAAAACAATCAATACAATATGAAACTAAACAATAACTAACGGATTATTCTGTTACCATTTTGTCCAAATAAAATTACACATAATCTAAACCCCGCGCGTAGCGCGGAACGATCTTAGTTGTATAATATATCAATGCATGAACCTAAAACTTAGCTCTCAGCATATTAGAAACAAATATTACTTTAGAAATCAATGTTTCAGTGTTAAAGATAAACAGAACTCGTACAAGCACATACAAGAAAAGAAGAACAACTTCACAAGACCAATTTTAAAGATCAAATACTCTTCAAACATGATTTTGCATGCTGCTGAAGCTCTAGAAGAAAGTGCCAACTCCTTTACCATCTCAATTTGCGAAATATCCGATTCAGTTGACTTGATTGTTGCAGTCATTAAATGCAGAGCATGTTTCAAAATGTAAACCGCAATAGCTCTCTCATGTGATTCTCCTGTGTACTCCGACCAGCTGAGGCTTTGTAGACTCGACAACAAAAATTAGACTAATACTAAGGTTGTGAATCAGACCATAAAAAAATTAACAAACGAACTTACTTTCAAATAGAAAAGGCGTAGTACTTGCAAGTTAGGAGAAGGTTTAAGCAGCTGGACAAGTTGATTCGGAGAATGCTTTTCGCATAAACATACATCCAAATGTTCAAGCTGGTTGAAGACAAACCCTTCACCAAGCATAGTCTGCGTACAATACAAAAAAATTATTGACAAATGATTACATAATAATGAGTGGATTAATGGGAAAAAAATAAGAACCTCTGAAGATATGCCAAGACGCTTGACATATTTGAGTGATCCAACAATGCTTTTGATGTCAGGGCACATAACATCTACATATGCCTCAACCAGGACAGGCATATACTCAATCAAACAGTAGTGACTCTTATCATTATGATCCTTAAGTTTTAAATACTTTAAACAAGGGGTTTCTATCACATACCCATCCATATGATTATTATAGGGTATAACGAGTGTCAGTCTAGTCAAAGATGGAGAAACAACAACCAACTTTCCCTTATTATAAGAACGTAAACACACCACTAGATCTTCAAGAATTGGGCAGTTAGATAGAAGCCGTGGTAGAGTATCTTCATTAGAGTATCTCACACCTTGAAGTTGCAGAGTTTTCAGAGAGGGAAGAGAAACCATTCCAGGAACATCCAAGATGATGTCCCCATTCAGTTTCAAGATCACAAGCGATTTGCAAGTAAACAAGTTACTCGGCAATATGTTTGGTTTAGCTGGATAAAACTTATCTAATATCTCAAGCTCACGTATTACGCATTGAGAAACTGCTGTTGAAACCCACATACTGATATTCTCACGTTCAAAACATGAACACCATAATTCAAGACGTAAGGTTTCTATAACGGGAGCTCTATGTAACGGCAAGTTTCTGTCAATGAAAGACCGTAGTCTCCTGCATTCAGGGTTTGAACTATGTCTACGACCGTAGACAAGTTTAGGCAACAACATCCAAAGATGCTCCCACCGTTTCGACAATATGCTAGTGGATACAGCAACGTTCGTCGGAACCAACAGTAAAATCTTAACAAGCAAATCATCAGACAACCCACTGATTCTGTCCATTTCTGAGAGGGTAACAAAAAAAAACACACAATCTTTAAAGACTAACCAAAAAAAAATAGTAACAAGAAAATCAGATAGAAGATAGTAACGAGACAAAACTTTAGAAGCTCAAAGCCATAAATCGGTAGTGTGACCTGAGAACTTCGAGAACATTAAAAAAAAAAACCTTCGAGAACATTTGTTAATATTGTCAAAATTAAATTGAAGTTGTATTCAGGCAAACATAACAGCTTAATTCATTTACCAGAAACGAAGATAAAAGAAAACAGAGTTATTTGGGGGAATCTTTTTAAAAGTTGACCACAAATGCATCATACAATCCACTGATTTTGTCAATATTTGTAGAAAACAAACCCTTAATGTACCGTCGACAAAATCTAGACATAAAAAAAAAAAAAACATCTTTAATGACTAACCAAAACTAATTAAAGAGACAAAAGAGAGGAGCATGACATAACCTTAGGGAATCTGGATATGTAGGTGATGAGTGTTCACCAAGGTGTTAGATTTATTCTTTATGATTCATCAACATGAATCATTTAACCATATGATTCTCTAATTGAATAGACATAAGCGAAAGCGTACCTGATGTATCCATAGCTTTTAGGATTTGAAGTTAGGGAATGGATCTTCCAAAGCAAACCCTAGTTCTCTATTGATGGGATATAGAGAGTTCCTTATTTTCGGCTAGGGTTGCATTGGGACCATAACCCTCTTATATATATAGTATTAATTTCTAGTTCAGCCCTTCATTAAACTAGAAATTACTTAAGGCATCCACATATAAATATTTCATAACACTTATGCCCAAACCTTTTCCTTATTCACAAAAGCAACCACTTATTTAGGCTAATTAATTAATGGTCTTATCACATTTATACCTTAACATATGTGACCCCACATAATGATCTTACAATCTCCCACTGGGTCATATATGTGCCTTAGAATGTGATAGACTGTATGAGCGCTCTTTATGCCATTAATTCCGGGAGCATAAACAATCTCGTCCATTGATCATACCAACAAAGGATTAGGGCGGCTTTTGTTACAATCTTTTATAACTAAACCTTCCATAGTCACATACATAAGCATAACCAAATGACATAGATCAATTATGAAACATGTGGCATGAAAATCACATGAAATGTGGTCTGTACATGTCGATTTTTCAACTGGTCCTACTTTAGTGAGATCAACTTAACCTTAGTGTACAAAGTGTATGCCGAAAACTTTAACTTTATTTTTGATCAGAAAAATGTACATAAAACAACCAAAACATAGAACATAAACCAAATGACAAACTCCCACTAAACCGAATGATCCTCAAACATCAAAATACCCATACGAGCGGTATGCTCATGAAAGACCTTAGGCACAATACCTTTTGTAAGAGGATCCGCAATCATGGAGTTTGTCCCTAAGTGTTCTATGGAAAACTTTCCACTTTGTACCCATTCCTTAACAACTCGGTACTTAATATCTACAAACTTAGACTTTACCGAACTCCTATGGTTGTTGGAATATAGAACAGCCGCCTTATTGTCACAGTACAACTTGAGGGGTCTTTCAATTCCTTCAAGAATCCTTAGGCCCGTGACAAAATTTCTCAGCCAAATTCCCTCAGTTGATGCCTCGTAGACTGCTACTATTTCCGCTGCCATTGTGGACGATGTTACGAGTGATTGCTTAGCACTACGCCATGAGATCGCCCCACCGGCCAACAGAAAAACATAACCTAATGTAGACTTTCTACTATCTTGGCATCCCGCAAAATCAGAGTCAGAATACCCAATTATCTCCAAATTATCTGATCTCCGATACGTGAGCATGTGACCTTTTGTTCTCTTCAAGTACCTCATGACCCTTTTGGCTGCTTTCCAATGGGCCATTCCCGGATTACTTAAGTATCTGCCTAACACTCCAACTATGTACGCAATATCCGGACGCGTACAAACTTGAGCATACATAAGACTCCCTACTGCCGATGCATAAGGGATCTTTTGCATCTCTTGAATTTCCAGATATCCTTTAGGGCACTGTTCGAGACAAAACTTGTCTCCCTTAGCGATTGGGGTATCTCCTGGTTTGCAATCATGCATGCCAAATCTTTTCAGAACTTTATCGATATAGCTCTTTTGTGATAATCCAAGAATTCCTCGAGAGCGATCTCGATGAATCTCGATTCCTAATACAAAAGATGCCTCACCAAGATCTTTCATCTCAAAATTTGCCTTAAGAAAGTTCTTGGTTTCAACCAGCATGCTAATATCGTTAGTGGCCAGAAGTATGTCATCAACATATAAAACCAGGAAAATACATTTACTCCCACTGAACTTTTGATACACACAGTCATCAACCAAATTCACCTCGAAGCCAAAGGAGGTGATTACCTTATCAAATTTGTGGTACCATTGACGAGAAGCTTGCTTTAGCCCATATATGGATTTCTTTAGTTTGCAAACCATATCTTTTGCATTACCTAAAGCAAAATGTTCTGGTTGAACCATATAAATCGTTTCCTCAATGTCTCCATTGAGAAACGCAGTCTTTACATCCATCTGATGGAGCTCCAAATCATAATGTGCAACAAGAGCCATGATTGTCCTAAAATAATCCTTCGAAGACACCGGAGAGAAGGTTTCTTTATAGTCAATCCCTTCTTTCTGAGTATATCCTTTAGCCACTAGACGAGCCTTATATCGTACAACCTTACCATTCGAATCCCTCTTGGTTTTAAATATCCATTTACAACCAATGGGTTTCTTTCCTTCTGGTAGTTCAACGATTTCCCAAACCTTATTGTCTAGCATTGACTGATACTCTTCTTTTGCTGCTTCGAGCCACATATCCGACATGGAACAACTCATAGCCTGAAGGAAGGTGATAGGATCATCATCTTCCGAAAGAGTTTGATTTTCCTCATGTTCCATTAGAAATACTATATAATCATCTGGAATAGCATTTCTTCTAACTCGGGTGGATCGCCTAAGAGCAACTTGATCTTGCTGCACTGGTTCTTGAGGATTTTGAGTTTGACCTTCTTGTACGATATCATCGACAACCTGAGTTGGAGGGACGACTTCATTATCAACCTGAGGATCCAAATTTACTTCATCAGAAGTAACTATACGAATCGGTATTGGTACCGGAGCCGATTCTTCCTCAAAGATGATATCCTTAACCTTATTTCTCCCCCCAAAATCAATATCCTCAAAGAACGTAGCAATTCCCGTCTCAAAAATATTCTTAGTAGTGGGATCGTAAAACTTATACCCCCTCGAGCGTTCCGAATAACCAATAAAGTAACTGCTAATTGTTCTTGAGTCCAGTTTCTTTTCATATGGCTTGTAAGGCCAGGTTTTCGACCAGTCCAAAGTTCATAAGGGGTTTTAGCAGTTGCTTTAGTTGGTACCCTATTGAGAATGTATGCTGCAGTCTTTAATGCCTCTCCCCAGAGTGATTCAGGTAAGGAAGAATGACTAATCATACTCCTAACCATGTCCTTAAGAGTGCGATTCCTTCTCTCAGATACACCATTCATGCTAGGCGTCCCCGGCATAGTGTACTGAGGCACAATACCACACTCCTCTAGGTATCTGGCAAACGGTCCTGGACGTTGTTCACCTGAACCATCATACCGACCGTAGTATTCACCACCACGATCAGATCTGACAGACTTTATCCTTCGATTGATTTGATTCTCAACCTCAGCCTTAAACTTTTTGAACACGTCCAGAGATTCCGATTTCTCCTGAATAAGAAATATGTATGCATATCGAGAATAATCGTCAATGAATGATATAAAGTATTGTTGACCATTCCAAGAAGCAGTAGGGAACGGCCCACAAATATCCGTATGTATCAGTTCAAGGACTTCCTTAGCTCTATATGCACCCAATTTCTTATGCTTGGTCTGTTTTCCTTTAATGCAATCCACACATACATCACAATCCGTGAACTTTATGGAACTTAATATACCATCTGACACAAGACGCTCAACTCTATTTCTAGAGATGTGACCTAAGCGTTTGTGCCAAAGAGTTCCTGAATTTGCATCCTCAAACTTTCGTTTAGTACCTCTTGATTCAACACTTAAACTTTCATCCTTAGAGTTTATAGTGTCAAGCATATAAAGACTGTGATTTGCCAAAAGTTTACCGGTCCCAATAACTACTGAATTTAAAGACAAAGTAGCGGTTCCGTTCCNCTAGAGATGTGACCTAAGCGTTTGTGCCAAAGAGTTCCTGAATTTGCATCCTCAAACTTTCGTTTAGTACCTCTTGATTCAACACTTAAACTTTCATCCTTAGAGTTTATAGTGTCAAGCATATAAAGACTGTGATTTGCCAAAAGTTTACCGGTCCCAATAACTACTGAATTTAAAGACAAAGTAGCGGTTCCGTTCCTAGTTAGACAAGAATAACCTGAGATGTCCAACCAAGGACCGGAAACCAAATTACGTCTAAAAGACGGTACAACAAAAGTGTCTTTCAAATCCAGAAAATGACCAAAACTAAAGAAAAGTCTAAAATGCGCAATTGCCTCCACATGCACCGGAATCCCATTAGCTGTATGAATGCGTCTTTCAGCATCAGTTGGGGTTCGGTAGCTCAGGCAACCCTGTAGCGAAACACTGATGTTAGTAGTAGCACCGGAGTCTAACCACCATGTGTTACTAGGTACTTCAACTAAGTTTGTTTCAGTACATACCAAAGCAAGGAACATACCTTTCTTAGCACGCCAAGCGTGATACTTAGGGCAGTCCTTCTTTATGTGTCCACCCTTCCTGCAAAAGAAACATGTATTTTCAACCTTAGCATGTTTCTTTTGGGCAGGACCCTTAGCAGCATCATCCTTAATGGGCTCAGATTTCTTTCTTTTGCCCTGTCCCTTAGAGGTGTAGACCATATGAGAACTTTCAGTCCTTTCTTGTTTCATCCTCTCTTCCTCTTGCACACAATACGCAATGAGCTCGTTAAGAGACCATTGCTCCTTCTGTGTGTTATAAGTTGATTTCAGCTGACTGAACTGAGGAGGAAGAGAGTTCAAGACAAAGTATATGAGCAATTCAGCCGGAAGCTCAGTCTTAAGTGTCTTGAGTTTTGAAACAATATTGGACATCTCCAAAATGTACTCCCTTATTTTTCCATTGCCGTGATACCTCATCGTACTAAAGCGATGCAAAAGCATGCTGATTTCCGCCTTATCGCTTCTTGCGAAGCGCAAATTCATCTCGGCAAGGAACTGTTTGAGATCATCGATCTCCTCACCACCTCTAAAGGTTTCTGGAATGGTGTCCTTAATAATCATTAGACCAATGCGATTAGAACGCTCCCACTTTTCATGGACAGCCTTATATTCCGGAGGGCTGTCATCCGTAGGAGAAGCAGGTTTGTCCATCCTTAGCGCAAGGTCAAGATCCATACACCCAAGCACAATCTTAACTTTACTTTTCCATTCAGGAAAATTAGAGCCCGTAAGTGTTGGAATGGATCCTAAGTTGGCAGACAGTGTAGCTGAAAAGAGAGAACAAAATACAAAATTAACTCACTATCCGAAGAAATCAATAATAAATTTTAACTGATTATACTTCCAATCCAAGATACCAAATGTAACATCAATATCAAGTCTTTGGACAGTAATATTGACTACTGACGGTCCTCTTGTTATAATGATCAAATACTGACAATAATTCATGATAAACAATTAATCTTCCTTTGGGCCGATTTATTGTTCACATGTTAAAGACCATATAATTGTCATGCATTTATCATCACAAGTGTGTGTACAATTCGGCCAAACATTAAACCTTCCTTTGGGCCGATTTAATGTCCGCATGAATATTGCACACACGTATATATGTAAGTCCGGCCAAATACAACCTTCCTTTGGACCGATTAAATATTTGCCATTAACTTACATACATACTTCCTTTAATAATTCTCATGAATAATCTCCTCAAGAGAGGTCTTCCTTTGGGCTGACATCTTGATTTGATTAAACAATTAAATTATTAAAGATATATAATCAAATTTATTTATTGATTTAAAACTGAATTTAATTCTTGCGCAGACATAATAACTACAGGTCTGTGGGCTCTTTATGCAAGAATACTTAAGCGGGAGAGTGGTTGGAGACACCATATGGGGCGCTAGCCTTTATCACGCGACATTGGTTCAAATCCCAGCCTATCCGTTTTTAACTTAATTAAAAGCTAGACAGGCCTTACTTAATATTTACCAAATTGGCCCAACTGATTTAAAACATAAGAAACTGGGCCATTAAATAAATTTGCAGGCCCAGAATATTAATTAAATCAGAAACTTGATATGGGCCAAAAAATAATAAAACAGACCCAACCGAATCTGTCTCCAACCTAGGGTTTTCAGAACACCCTCAAACAGGTTTACTCAGCCGTCAAGACCAAAAAACGGATCTGAGACCAAATCTGAAAAAAAAAATTGTTCCACCAAAATTTCGAAAATTTTTAAACAAAATTTCAGAATGCCATAACCTTATGAACAATATTTTTCCAGCAATAAGTCCTTATACTTTATTTAGATCTAAATCCAAACATGTTTTTCACTAGACAACAACCAAAGATCTAGATCTAAACATGCAAAATTCAGATCTAAAATAAATTGAAATGGGAATAACCACAAATCCCAGAATTCTATTTTCAAACTTAGAGAAAAATCAGATTCAACAATCCAATATTTTCACACAATAATTAAATCCGAATTTAAATTATAGTCTTATATATAAATTCGAATTTACTTTAGATCCAAAAAGAAAATTAATATGGTGCTCTGATACCAATTGTTAGATTTATTCTTTATGATTCATCAACATGAATCATTTAACCATATGATTCTCTAATTGAATAGACATAAGCGGAAGCGTACCTGATGTATCCATAGCTTTTAGGATTTGAAGTTAGGGAATGGATCTTCCAAAGCAAACCCTATATGACTTTAGTTCTCTATTGATGGGATATAGAGAGTTCCTTATTTTTGGCTAGGGTTGCATTGGGGACCATAACCCTCTTATATATAGAGTATTAATTTCTAGTTCAGCCCTTCATTAAACTAGAAATTACTTAAGGCATCCACATATAAATATTTCATAACACTTATGCCCAAGCCTTTTCCTTATTCACAAAAGCAACCACTTATTTAGGCTAATTAATTAATGGTCTTATCACATTTATACCTTAACATATGTGACCCCACATAATGATCTTACACAAGGAACCAGAATCAGAAGATAAATCAGAAGACTGAGAAAGCATAGACTACGGAAGAGACGGAGTTGCCTGCCTGAGAAGGCATTGACGAGGAGGAAGCTGGAGAAGGGAGTTAAAAAATTAAATAATAAGAAGTCAACTATGAGCATCGGAACTACCAAGCTGTGTTGGGCATGTTACTGGGCCTGAATTTGGCCCGAGCTTTCATGTATCCTTTTTCGTTTAATTGAGGAGGAAATGACACCGGCGAGAGGTATCAAAGTCGATGATTGGAAGTGTTTAGTGTTATACGAGCTACAAACAGACAGTGGGAAGAAGAATATAATAAACCATGTTGCCAAATAAGTGCTTTTGGTGGTTTAATCTCCTTGTAAATATTAGTGAGAAAAAAGAGAAGAACGAGGTAGAGAAAGGCCAAAGGAAGTTACATGATCGTATTGATACAACTCCAGCCAAGACTCAAATAGGTAGACACACTAACATGATCATATTTATACATTTTACACAATCAGTGCATATTTGTCCAAAAAAAAAAACAATCAGTGCATCAATGTGCTTTTTGTTTGTTTGTTTGTTTGAACCCTGTAGCAAAAAAAAGGGTGTTTTTTTGGTCTTATTCAGTTACAAGGTTTCCCCTGTCTTTATTTATATATACATAAATAAAACATATTGTAAAAAAAAAAAGGGTTTCAGAGTTGAACACAAACAGAACGAATCCGAGCAAATACAAAAACTGAGAAAAACAAAGATCAAAACAATCAATCAAAGATGAGTTGGCATGTAGCTGAAGCTTTAGAAGAAAGTGCCAACTCATTCAACATCTCAGATTTTGGAACTCCCGTCTCAAATGACTTGATTGTTGCAGTCTTTAAGTGAAGAGCATGTTTCAGGATGTAAACCACAAGCTCTCGCTCTTCTGGTTTTCCTGTGTATGTCGAGAAGTTGAGAGTTTGTAGACTTGACAACATACATTGAGGAACACTACTTGGTTGGTTCCAGTCGTAACCTTCAAAACTATGTCCCTGAAATCAACCAAAAGAATTTAATTTAAATCCAGATTGTGAACCACACCATAAAAAAAATTATCAAAAAAAAACTTACACCCATGTTGAGAATGTGCAGTTCTTGCAAGTTAGAAGAAGATTTGAGTAGCCGTACAAGTTGACTGGAGGAAGCCTTTTTGCATAAATGTACCTCCAAATGTTCAAGCTGGTTGAAGACAACACCTTCATCAAACATAGACTGATGCACAATATACCCCAATTACCAAATTACTGAACAAATGATTAATACATAAAAATGAGTTGATAAAAGGGAAAATGATTACCTGTGAACATATTGTAAGACGCTTGACAGATGTAATTGATCCAATAAAACTACTGATACAAGGGAAAAAACAATATACATATGCCTCGATCAGGTTAGGCATCTTCTCAATCAGACAGTAGTGATCTTTATTATCAATATAATCCACAAGTTTGAAATACTTCAAAGCAGGAGTTTCTATTACATACCCATCTGTAACAGTATAACAGGGTATAGTGAGTGACAACCTCTGCAAAGATGGAACCACAACTGTCAACTTTCTCGTAGATTTACCCCCGCGTAACGTCACCAGAAGATCTTGAAGAATAGGGCAATTTGATAAAAGCCGTTGAAGAGTTTCGTCATTAAAGTATATCACACATTCAAGTTTCAGAGTTTTCAGAGATGGAAGAGAGACCATTCGAGGAATATCCAAGAGGATCCCACCTCTCAGTTTCAAGATCACTAGAGATTTGGAGGTATACAATTTACTCGGCAATATGTTTGGCTTAGACGGATCAGAGTAATATGATATCTTCAACTCACGTAAGCAGTGAGAAAGAGCTGTTAAAACCCACATGTTGATATTCTTTGGTTTAAAAACTGAATTATCCAAATCAAGACCGAAGCTTTCGATAACAGGAGCTCTATGTAATGGCAAATTCCTGTCAAGGAAACACTGCAGCCTCTCGGATTCAGGATCTGACCCAAGTATATGAGAGTACTCAAGTTTAGGCAACCACATCCAAAGATACTCCCACCGTTTCGAGAAGACGCTGGTTGATACAGCAACTTTGGTCGGAAGCAACAGTAAAATCTTAAGAAGCAGGTCATCAGGCAACCCACTTATTATGTCCATCTCTTTAAAAACCAAACCCAATGTACTCTTCTAACTGTCGGCAGAATCTAGGCACAAAACAGAAGAAAAAATGTTTAAGACTAACCAAAGCTAAATAGTAACAAGCAAAACAAAAAGAGACAAAAAGATGAATGTCACAAAATCTTAGAGAATCTGGATAGCTAGTTATGATGTAACAACTTGAATATATATACTAAGATAATAACAAAAACAAATTTTGTTAATTAATTATAAATATTATTAATAGTTATTTTTTATTTTAAAATCATAAACAAAAGATAAATGCAAAAGATTATTTGCTAGTAAATTTTGCTTTTAATATTGTGACAGATATGAAAATATATCATGATTAAATCTATATATATATATACTAGGATAATAAAAACGCATTTTTAAAAAGTAATTATAAAAATCATTTAATAGTCAATTTTCTAGAAAAATTCCTTTCTAAAAATCCTAAGAAAAAAATTGTTAAATAATTTATTTGATACTAATATTCCTTTTCTAAAATCCTTTAAAAAGATTATTTGATACTAATATCCCTTTTAAATTTTGACATTTGCTAAAATATCTCATTATTAAGGAAATATATATATAAAATAAGATAAGTTCTGAAAAGTAATCTTAAAAAAATATTTAGTAGAAATTTTCCATTTATAAAATGTTCCTAATTAACATAATTGTGACACATGACAATTATATATTTAAGATTGTGACATGTATTATACTATCTCATAATTAATATATATATACTAGGTGTTTTCCTTGCAGATGAAGACATAATTATTTTATAGATATTTATTAATAAATATATTATTAGTTTAAAGATCTAAATTTTTTTAAATAAAGCATTAATTTATACTATTTTAAATAAAACATTAATCAATACTATTTTATGAATATGAAAATTTTTAATTGTTAATTTTATATATTTAAAATCATTAATTTGGTTTAAGTTTTTTATATTTTTAATTTTAAAATATGTTGTTATCTTTAATGATTTTTACTATATTAATGTATAAAATATTATCTAGTTAAATAAACAAATATATAATTGCTAATATAAAATTATGCTATTAAACTAAATTCTTGGAGTTACAAAAAAAAATCAAAATAAATTAAAAGCATAAGAAGGTTAAACTGAACCTGACTTTACATATTACAACAACCAAAATAAATAAAACAATTAATATATGTATATTGTGAAATACCTACCATAATAACTGAATAAACATTCGAACAGACCAACAATGTTGACAAACAAAACATTAATATGTAATGTAAAAGATAATAACATTTCATATCTATTGTTTTTTATTTATAAAAATTATAATAGAGAAAAATAATTATAGTCAATCTATATTTTTTTTCACTTTAAAACAGATATAGCTAGTTTCCTATAAATAGTATTTATTTATTATAAAATCATAATTTGTTATTTTCAAATGGTTTTTTAACTTTTAAATTTTAATAATTATAACTAAAAAAAATCATTTTTTTTTTTAAAATACAGTTTTTAGAGAAAAAAATAGATCACATCTTTCTTTATATAATAGTCTTTAAAAAACTAATTTAAACAAAGTTGTAATTTTGCGAAACTCTTGAAAAAAAACGAAAAACAAATAGAGTTATTTTTTTTTAGTAAATATAAGGTACTTGTTGTAAATAAAAACTAATATTTGAAAATGCTCTCTTTTTGAGGAAGATAGTTTGAAAATATTTTAAAATATAATTTCATTCCTAATAAAAGTATTTAGAAAAATAAAAGTATTTATTTTTTGCAACTAAAAAGAAGAATGAAAATGAAAATACCAAGAAAAAATCATTTAAAAAAAATATATCAATATTTAATGTTATTTATTATATAATTCTTTTTATATTTTAATTAAAAAAATATGCCATGACACATTACGTTACAAAAAAATATAACTTTTTGTTATTTTTTATAAAAATAGTTAAATATTTAATATAATAATAAATCTATTAATTATATGTGTATATATACTACTAATTATAAAAATTAATAAACAAGAAAAAAGATGTAGATAAACAATTATTTACCTAATTATTTTTTTAATATTAATTTAATTATTCAAATAATTATTTATCTAATTATTTTTTAAAGATATCAAAATTTTAATTAGTCTAATAAAATAACTATTAAAACTAAGACTCGGCTAATTAAAATAATTTATTAAAGCTAATGATCTAGCCTAAAATCAAGAAGAACATGGCACATAAACAAATTAATGATTTGCCAAAACTAATGATTGAGCCCAAAATAATGGAGATCATGACATATAAGCTAATTTACTTCTTTAATATCAGTATAGAAAGGTATCAAAACTTAAATTAATTTAATTAAAATGGTTTATTAAAACTAATGATTATGTCTAA
Source organism: Eruca vesicaria subsp. sativa (assembly GCA_932364175.1). Lineage (NCBI taxonomy): Eukaryota > Viridiplantae > Streptophyta > Magnoliopsida > Brassicales > Brassicaceae > Eruca > Eruca vesicaria. The sequence continues at coordinate 107,625 of CAKOAT010286265.1, read as the reverse complement.
AATTATGGAGAACATGATATATATTTTTTGTTCTCTTTTCTTCAGTTACAATGTTTCTCCGGTCCTGATAATATTATGATTGTTTAGGAGATGTTTCATGCTTTACGAACCAAACCAAGTGGACGAAATAAGCGGATGGCCATAAAGACAGACATAAGCAAGACATATGATAGGATGGAGTCGTCCTTCATCGAGGCTACTATGAGAAAGATGGGATTCTCGGAAATCTGGATATCCTGGATAATGAGATGTGTAACATCAGTAAAATATAAGGTTCTTATGAATGGTCAACCAAGAGGGAATATTGTTCCGGAGAGAGGTCTGCACAGGGGGATCCTCTGTCCCCTTTCATTTTTATTCTATGCACGGAAACGCTCGTTAGCCTTCTAAATCATATAGAGAATCAAGGAAAGATAATCACGCGTGCGTGTCCTTCGGTATCCCACCTTCTCTTTGCTGATGATAGCATGTTCTTTTGTAAGGCGGAGCCCCGTGAATATGAAGAAATAATAAAAGTGGTCAGAAAATATGAACAAGCTTCAGGACAATGCATCAATTTCGATAAATCATCTATACTCTTTGGTAAGAGAATCAGACATGATGTGAGGCAAGAGATAGATACACTTGGCATTCAGAATGAAGGAGGAATGGGAACATACTTAGGTATCCAAGAGGACATTAGTGGCTCCAAATGCAAGCTTTTTGCCTTCCTAAAGGATAAGCTAAGAAACATAGTAAATGGATGAACGGGAAGGTGGCTATCAAAAGGGGGAAATGAAGTTATGATAAAGTCGATCCTGCTAGCACTCCCAACGTATGTGATGTCTTGCTTCCTGCTTCCTTTGGAGATCTGTGATGCCCTAGCTAGTGCCATTGCACAGTTCTGGTGGAGTTCGAACCCCCAAAAAAGAGGCATTCACTGATCAACCTGGGAGAAATTATGTTTATCTAAAGAGGAAGGTGGAATTGGTTTCAGAATGATCCACGAGTTTAATCTAGCATTGTTAGCAAAGCAGTTATGGTGATTGGTGCAATATCCATATTCTCTGGTGGCTCGAGTCTTAAGAGGCCGGTATTATCGTTTGAGCACGCCTTTGCGTCAGCTCAATACCAGCAGCCTATCGTATGTGTGAACAAGCATCTCGGCGACACGAGAATTACTATTGCTGGGAGTTAGACGGAAAATACACTCTGGTTATGAAGTGAAAGTGTGGGAGGATCCGTGGATTCCTACCATACCAGCGAGACCCGCGTCCCCATCTGTACCAGTTGTGCATCCGAACATGCGAGTGAGTGACCTCATTAATCAAGAAACAAAGTCTTGGGATGTGAATCGGCTAGAGAACTATGTAGATGCGGATGATATACCTCTCATAAGGAGTATGACCATCAGCTCAACACATCGAAGGGATTCGTATTGCTGGAGCTATACAAGAAATGGTCAGTATACAGTCAAATCTGGATATTGGGTTGCACGAAATGTACTGATGAAGGAGGAGGAGGTTATAGTTTGTGAACCTAGTATTACAAAACTACAGGCACATGTATGGAAGGTTAAGGCACCCCAAAAGATATGTCATCTTATGTGGCAGTTAATAACAGGTCATGTGGCTGTTACAAGTACCTTAAACTATAGACATATGAGATGTGATAATCATTGTCCAAGATGTGGGGCACCAGAAGAAACAGCTGCTCATGCAATTTTCCAGTGTCCACATGCGCTACAAGTTTGGGCTTTATCATCTACGCCTACCAACCCTACTTTGTTTCCCCTACAAAGTACATATGCAAATATGGCTATCTTTTCTGGAGGAAGAATGCCATTATGGAACCAGAGTTGGACAGGGATCCATATCCCTGGCTGATATGGTATATTTAGAAAGCCCGGAATGACAAGTTGTTCAAAGGAATTGATAGAGATCCATTAGAATTAGCCCGATATGCAGAGAGTGAGTGCCAGGCCTGGTTCCAAGCCAATGAACAAAGTATATCGCAGGCTGATAACATAGAAGATGAAAGCCAGATCATAATTCTGGGTAATATTTGTATGGTGGATGGCTCTTGGACTTTTACAGACTAGTTCAGCGGATGTGGTTGGGTTTGGAAGGATAGCAGAGGGAACATCCAGCTAATGTGCATGCGTAATTTTAGTAGAGTGGAGTCTGCTTTGCACTCTGAGCTGGAAGCACTGCGGTGGGCAATGGAGAATATGCTTCAACATTCGCCATGTTAGAGCTTTGGGACGGATTGCAAGGAGATGATAGCGATGCTTAGAAACCCTCAAGACTGGCCAAGTTTCTCAACAGATTTGGAAAAGCTTATGACGCTGCGGATTTGCTTCCCAAATTTCTAGATCAACTATGTTCCGAGGGTGCAGAATGGGTTTTTTGATTCCTTAGCTAGAACTGCTAGATCTTTCTATCGAGACTTATTGTATGTTGGTTGTTCTATTCCGGTCTAGTTACCCAGACCACCTCAAGTTTGAGCAATAGATCAGTCTTTTGTTGTCAAAAAAATGTGTTCTCCGGTCTGTATTTATACACATACATACCCATAAAATATTAATGTGATCAGAAAACTTAGATCTCAGCATATAGAAATAAAAAAATTATCGTAGAAAAAAGTTTTAATAGTTGAAAACAAACGAAACTGAGTTCGAGCATATACAAGAAATTGGTGTCAAAATACTTATTCAAACATGACTTGGCATGTTGTTGAAGCTCTAGAAGATAGTAGTGCCAGCTCCTTTGTTATGAATCAGACCCTAAAAAAGAGGCAACAAACAAACTTACATTAATTAAGGAAATGTCTAGTCTCTTTAACTTAGAAGAAGCATTGAGCAGCCAGACAAGTTGATTCGAGAAAAGCACTGTGCATAGATATACCTCTAAATGTTCAAGTTGATTGAAGACAAGAGTCACAAGACCATCGAGAATAGCCTGCCGCCCACAGAATAGTAAAGTTACTGACGGTTGATTACATAAAATAGTTGATACATAGAAAAAAATGATTTACCTCTGAACATATTGTAAGACGTTTGACACATGTGATTGAATTAATAATACTATAGATATATATATCAGGGCAACTACAATCTATATATGCCTCGATCAGGTTAGGCATGTTCTCAATCAAACCGTAGTGATCATTATCACTATAATCCACAAGTTTGAAATACTTTAAAGAAGGAGTTTCTATCACATACTCATCTTGAACATGATTATAGGGTATAAAGAGTAACAAACCCTTCAAAGATGGAACACAACTGCAAAGTGTCACCAAATTCACATAAATTCACCACTACTAGATCTTCAAGTATTGGACAATTAGATAGAAACCGTTGAAGAGTTTCATCATTGACTATCTCACACTCGAAAGCTTCAGTGTTTTCAGCGAGGGAAGAGAAACCATTCGAGGAACATCCAAGAGGATATCCCCATCTAGTTTCAAGATCACTAGAGATTTGGAGGTATACAAGTTACTTGGGAGTATATATGTTTGCCTTAGCCGGATAAGAATTATATGATATCTCCAGCTCACGTAGGCAGTGAGAAAGAGCTTCTAAAACCTACATGTTGATATTCTCTGGTTCAAAATGTGAATCACACAATTCAAGACGGAAGGTTTCTATAACAGGAGCTCTACGTAACTGGCAGATTTCTGTCAAGAAAACTCTGTAGCTTCTCGCATTCAGGTTCACGTCTATGACCGTATTCGAGTTTCGGCAGCCATATCCAAAGATACTCCCAACTTTTAGACAAGATGCTAGTTGATACAGCAACTTTTTCTATTTTCTTTTATTTTTCCAATGTGAGAACGACTTTAAAATCTATTATATTAAAAGAGAAGTCACAACTTCTCTTCATGTGTGATATTTTTAAAAATGAATCATTCCTAGAAAGTAATGTTTCATATATATCTTAATAACATTTTATTTAACTTAGTTACAATATCTTTTGATATCTTTTCTTTTATTGAAATAAAATAAATATTTTATAAAGAATTCTAACAAAATCTTTTAGAATCTTTTTCTAAAAAATATACTAAATTTTAAAAAATAAATAGATATCAATTCATTTTAATTATAAAATGACACAAGTGAAGTTTATTCACAAGTAAAGTCGAGTTAAATAAGAATAGGACAATGTTTTTACTAACATCAGATATTAAAAATCATATAAATTAATATAACATATTAATTATTAAGAAGACTATTAAAATCAGATATTAAAATTCATATAAATTTTAATAGTTTCAAAATAAATATAACATATTAATTATTAACAAGACTATTAAAATCAGATATTAAAAGTCATATAAATTTTAATAGTTTCAAGCATAAATAAATGAAGATTTGGTTGACAAAAAAAACAATGAATAAAAATTTAAACATATGAATAATATATACCAATAATGATGTAAATATATATATATATATATATATAGATATACATATTTATAAACGAAATTAAACACCCGCTCGATTGAGCGGGTCAAAATCTAGTTGTACTTTTAAAATGACAACTCGATCTACAAATTATTGCACAGCCTACTTGTGACATTGATATGGAATTTTGAGGATTACCATAAACATTCCAGTAGACGAAAGTCAAGATAGAATATGTTACATTACATAAAATTTAATGATTTCATATTTCTAACAAGGGATATATTTGGAGTGAGGATGGTGGATCAAATTGCAATGCTTTACTAACCATATTGATTGATACTTATCCAAGATAATCATGCGCTCTTGAAGTTAAGACCTAATCTGAATAAAATATGCCCTTATGAGATCTTATATCTCTGCGACTCATGGTCATTAGTGGATTCTCAAAACATTGTATTCATCAGTGCATCAAGTGCTTCTTTTGCTCTCGTTTCTTCAGTTAAACAGTTTCTCCAGCCTGTATTATAGACCGCAAACTAATGAAAAAGATCATATAACTTAGCTCTTAGTATATAGAATGAAAATTTATTGTATAAAACAAGTTTCAGAGTTGAGGACAAACCAAACTAGTCCGAGCAAATACAAGAAATTGAAGAACAGGCCAAATTTCAGTGATCAAAAGACTCATTCAAACATGAGTTGGCATGTTGTTGAAGCTCAAGAAGAAAGTGCCAACTCCTCAAACATCTCAAATTTAGGAAACCTGTTCCATATGGCTTCATTGTCACAGTCTAAGTGAACAGAATGTTTCAAAATGTAGCCCAAAATAGATCTCTCTTGTGGATCTCCTGCGCGTATCGACCAGTTGAGAGTTTGTAGACTCGACAACAAACATTCAGGTACAGTACTTGGTTGGTTCCACTCATCCATATCTTCTAGAGGATCATGACACTTATATCAAACACAAAAATTAGAATGAAACATACTCCCACCGTTTCGACAAGATGCTTGTTGATACAGCACTTCTTGTCGGGACCAACAATAGTATCTTAACAAGCAAATCATCAGACAACTCACTGATTCTGTCCATATCTTTATACAGACCAAACCTAATGCAGACTAACCACACCAATTAGTAACAAGCGAAACAAAAGACTCAAAGAAAACGTGACAAAACCTTAGAGAATCCGGACTGTTAGATGATGAGTGATTCTCAAGAAAACAAAAACCTAGAAGTGACGGGTTGCTTGAGAAGGAATCGACAAATGTAAAGAGTTGCGAATCTTCAAGAAGGGATTAAATTATCACAAGTTATTGGGCATGGAAATATATAAAGCTTCGCTCAAGCCATTAGTAACGAAACCAATCACTCAAAAATTAGGTTTAATCACCAAAAATTAACTAAAACTTTGGGGAGCATGGTTACTGGGCCTGATAAGGGCTGAACTTTCATGTCTCCTCGACCGCATCCGCATGCATATAAACTCACAACAATCGTGGACATAACCAAATAAAATAAGAGAACAAAAGATTGTTCTCCCAATGGTTCAAATTTCAGGAGTCCTTTTTGTTGTTAAATAATTTAACTTTTTTCTACTATAAAATTAATTATTTGGCGGTTTTTCTGGCTCTCCTTTATAGCAATGATGTGAGAAACAGAGCGAATGAGGGGGGGGAAGAAAAAAAGAAGGTAGAGAAGGTCAAAGGAAGTAAACATGATCATATTGATACAACTCCAAACCAAGAATCATGGATAAAAACACTAACATGATCAAATACAAGTGTTTTTTTTTTTTGTTCTCTTTTCTTCAGTTACAAGGTTTCTCCCATCTGTATTTAGACCATAAACTTTGAAACAATATTATATAGCTTACTTCTTAATATATATAAATAAATTTTGTTGTAGAAATAACTTTTTGAATTAAAGACAAACCAAACAGTCTGAGCAAATACAAGAATAGAAGAAGAAGACCAAAATTCTTCAAAACTTGAGTTTTTAAATTAATTTTTTTTCCAAAATGACTTGGCATTCTGCTGAAGCTATAGAAGAAAGTGCCAACATCTCCTTTAACATCTCAAATTTTGTAATATCCGATTCATTTGATTTGATTGTTGCAGTCTTTTCAAGTGAAGAGCAATGAATGCTTGCTTGAGACATTTTGTTTATACTATAGAGACTGATTGCTTGAGAAAGAAACGACGTATATAAAGAGCAATGAATCATCAAGAAGGAAGATGAAGAGGTTAAAAATTATCCACAAGTTAATGAGCATCGGAACTACCAGCTTCGTCTACGACTCCAACATTGTCTACATCAGTACATCATGTGCTTTTTTTTTCTATTTTCTTCAACAGTCACTTTTTCTCCTGTCTGTAATTATGAACATATACCCATAAAAAAAATAGATGATCATATAACTTAACTCTTTAACATATAGAAAGAAAATTTATGTAGCAAAACAAGTTTTCATAGTTGATGCAAACGAGCAAATACAAGGAATTGAATAACTAGATCATTTTAAAGATCAAATTCTCAATCAAACATGAGTTGGCATGTAGCTGAAGCTCTTGGAGAAAGTGCCAACTCATTTAACATCTCTAATTTTGGAAGAGCCGATTCTGAAGACTTGATTGTTGCAGTTTTTAAGTGACGAGCATGTTTCAAAATGAAAACCACAACATCTCTCTCTTCTGGTGCTCCTGTGTACTCCGACCAGTTGAGACTTTGTAGACTCGTCAACAAACATTCAGGAACAGTAGTTGGTTCATTCCAAAAAATCATACCAATAGGCTTATGAAGCTGATGTCAAACACAAAAATTAGACTAAGCCCAAACTCTGAATTAGACCCCAAAAAAAAAAAAAAAATTTAACAAACAAACTTACATCCATGAAGGAAAAGTCTAGTCTTTTCAAGTTAGAAGAAGCTTTGAGCAGCTCGATAACTAGTTGTTCCGAGTTAAACAGTGTGCAAAAACATACTTCCAGATGTTCAAGTTGGTTCAAGACAAAACCTTCACCAAGCATCATAGCCTGCGCACAATACTAAAATTACTGACAAATAATTAAGAAAATGAGTTAATAACTAGAAAATAATTACCTGTGAACATATTGTAAGACGCTTGACAGATGTGATTGATCCAATAATACTCTTCAAATCAGAAAGATAACCATCTTGTAGATATGCCTCAATCAGGTAAGGCATCTTCTCAATCAAACAGTAGTGATCATAAACACTATCATCCACAAGTTTGAAATGCTTTAAAGCAGGAGTTTCTATCACATACCCATCTATAACACTATTATAGGGTATATAGAGTGACAAACTCTGCAAAGATGGAACAACAACAGACAACTTTCCCGTATATTCATAATCATCATCATGTAAATCCACCACTAAATCTTCAAGAATAGGGCAATTTGATAGAAGTCGTTGAAGATTTTCTTCACTCAAGTATCTCACCCTCTGAAGTTTCAGAGTTTTCAGAGAGGGAAGAGAAACCATTCTAGGAACATCCAAGAGGAACCCACCTGCCAGTTTCAAGATCACCAACGATTTGCAAGTAAACAAGTTACACGAGAGTATGTTTGACTTAGGCGCCGGATAAGTGTTGTCGTCATGTGAGATATCCAGCTCACTTAGGTAGCGAGAAACTGCTGTTGAAACCCACGTGCTGATATTCTTAGGTTTAAAATGTGAAGAACATGATTCAAGACGGAAGGTTTCTATAACCGGAGGTTTATGTAATGGCAGGTTTCTGTTGAGGAAACTTTGTAGCCTCTTGCATTTAGGCTCTGAACAATCTCTATGAAGGTACTCGAGTTTAGACAACCACATCCAAAGATACTTCCATCGTTTCGACAAGATGCTTGTGGATACAGCATCTTTTGTCGGAACCGACATTAATATCTTAACAAGCAGTTCATCAGGCAAGTTACTGATTCTGTCCATATCTTAGGAAAAAAAAAAACAAACAAATCCCAATCTACAAGAGAAAAAAAAAGTTTAAAGACTAATCAAATAATTAGGAACAAGCGAAGTGACAAAACCTTAGAGAATCAGATAGATGGTTAGGTGATGAGTGTTCCACGGGGAAGCAGAAGAGACGGGTTTTGCTTGAGAAGGAATCGAACAAATTTAAAGAGAAAGTGAAGACCCCCAAGAAGGAAGAAGATTAAAGGTTATCAAAAGTTTCGTTTTTTTCTTTTTTTTTTCACTGATCATAAGTTTCGTTAACGCTATTAAAAGGTTATCAATGGTGGTGGGCATGTTACTGGGCCTGATTAAGGGCCGACCTTTCATCGGCTCTTCTTTCGTTTACAAATTTGCAACTCACCACGATTTGTAATATATTAAAGGGAAAATTTATTAAAAGGAAAATTTCACTTCTACCACCACAAGTTCAGTTCCATTTTTCAAGTATGGGTGAATTACATTATAATGAACCAATTTGCTAGTGGCGATTTTATGGTAAAATATGATATACATAAAATTATATAAATTGATAATATATTATTAATTTACAAAACATTTTTTTGGTTTTTATATTTTAAGATATATTTTTTTAATAAGAAAAATATTATTTTCATCGTATATTCATTAATTATTTTTTTCAAATTCTACCTTCATATTAGTTTGACTATATTATTTTAAAAATGGTTTTAGATATAATTTTACTATATCTCATCAAAATATATTTAATGTTAAGATACTATTACTATTATCCAATTGGGATTATAAAATTAATAATATACTAATTTTTTTGTAAAATTATTAAGTTATGATTTTGATGTGACCATATATTTACATAATATTTTTAAAAAATATTTTATTATATATCGATTTGTGTTATATTTTGAATTTATATAATTTGGAAGCAAAAATTTATGGAATATTAATTTATATAGTTTGTACTGTAGAAAAAACTAGGAAGACGGGGACTAGTGTGAAGCTCTCAACTCTTCAAACATTATAACTAACTCTCTAAAAACAGAGTACTCCGTTTCTCTTTTAAACAGAGTACAACCACATTTGCTGTTGTGGTTGGAGATTCAAAAAAAAATTAGTGGTAAAACTAAACTAAAATGGTGTGCTTTTGACACTAAAATGATGTCATGGATTCGAGATGTCCTAAACCATGTATACACAACATGATCATATTCATAAACGATAGTTCCTTTTTAAATGGCTCTAACATTGCATATACATAAGTGCATCAGATGCTTTTTGTTCTCCGTTCTTCACCTACAAGTTTTCTCTGTTCTGTATTTATACACATACGTACCCATAAAATATTAAAGTGATTATAAAACTTAGCTCTCAACATATAGAAATAAACTTTACTGTAGAAAACATTTTGCAGAGTTAAAGACAAACAAAACGAGTCAGCAAATACAAGGAATAGAAGAACAAGACCAGTTTTAATGATCACTGAAATATGAGTTTGCATGTTGTTGAAGCTCTAGGAGAAAGTGCCAACTCCTGTAACATCTCAAATTTTGATAATTGACATTCAGATGACGTGATTGTTGCAGTCTTTAAACGAGCAGCATGTTCCAAAATGTAAATCACAATGTCTCTCTCTTGCGGTTCTCCTGTGTACTCCGACCACTTGAGACTCTGTAGACTCGACAACAAACATTCAGGAACAGTAATTGGTTGATTCCAGTCCATATATTGAGGAACATGATCCTGAGATCAAATAAAAGAATTAGACTGGCACTTGGTTGTGCATCATACAAATTAAAGTCAAACCAACAAACTTACATCCATTGAGAAAAGATTTAATTCTTGCAAGATAGAAGATGATTTGAGCAGCCGGAAAAGTTGATTGGAGGAATGGTCTCTGCATACACAAACCTCCAGATGCTCAAGCTGGCTCAAGACAAAACCTTCATCAAACATAGCCTGCGCACATAATACTAAAAGTTAGTGACAAATGATTACATAAATGAAGCTATAAAGGGAAAATAATTACCTCTGAACATACTGAAAGACGCTTGACAGATGTGATTGATCCAATAAGACGCTTGATGTCGTGGAGTTCAACATATAAACGTGCCTCGATCAGATTAGGCATATGCTCAATCAAACAGTAGTGACTCTTATAATTATAATCCTCAAGTCTGAAATACTTTACAGCAGGAGTTTCTATCTCATACCCATCTGCAACACTATCACAGGGCATGTAGAGTGACAACCTCTGCAAAGAAGGAACAATAACAGTCAACTTTCTCGTAGTATCATCCTTACGTAAATCCAGCACAAGATCTTCAAGAACTGAGCAATTTGATAGAAGCTGCTGAAGAGTTTCGTCCTTTAAGTATTTCACCCTTTGAAGTTTCAGAGTTTTGAGACAAGGAAGATAGACCATTCGAGGAACATCCAAGAGGATCACGCCTTCCAGTTTCAAGATCACGAGCGATATGCATGTAAACAAGTTACTCGGCAGTATAATTGGCGTAGACTCATTTAACATCTCCAGCTCACGTAGGTAGTGAGAAACAGCTAATGCAACCCACATCTTGATACTCTCCGGTTTAAAGACAAGTAAAGTACTAACTAATTCAAGACGGAAGGTTTCGATAACTGGAGCTCTATGTAAGGGCAGATTTCTGTCGAGGAAACACTGTAGCCTCTTGGCTTCAGACTCTGAACAATCTTTACGACCGTACTCAAGTTTAGGCAACCACATCCAAAGATACTCCCACCGTTTCGACAATATACTTGTGGACAGCCACTTTTGTCGGAACCAACAGTAATATCTTGAGAAGCAGTTCATCAGGCAACCCGCTTATTCTGTCCATATCTGAGAAAGGAAACAAACCCTAAAGAATCTATACATAAAGCAGAAGGAAACATTACTACCAAAGAGACAAAAGAGGAACCTTAGATAATTTGAGTAGCAAAGGTTTACTGAAGGAAGCAGAATCAGAAGATAAACTGCGAAAACATTTTGTTTCAGTACTGAAGAGTTACTGGGGAGTCCATCAGGAAAATACAAAAGCTTCGTCACAGTCACTCATGAATTAGGTTAGTGAATCTTAATCTCCGATGGGCCTGATTATGGGCCGAGGGTTCAGGTCTCCTTTTTCGTTTTAAGGTGTATATTAGGATAAGTATAAACAGTTGGGAAGATATATACTAGAACTATGGGATAAGTATAGTTGTCATGTTTATCTCCTACATTCTAGGGAGTTTTGTTGTATAAATATGAGTTGTAATGGTGATTGGAATAACACAGAAACGTTTTACGATATCTTGGCATGGTATCAGAGCCTAACAACTAGATCACGCTTTGAAAACCTAGAATGGCCGGAACTGAATCAAGCATGACGACTGATGTTGCAGGAGCGTTGACGGTACACCAAAACGCTCTTGTTTCTCCTTACTATCTGCACCCATCGGAGAACACGGGACACGCACAAACTCCTATTCTCTTGAATGGAGCTAATTACGAAAGATGGTCAAAGTTGATGTTGAATTCTCTTCGTGCCAAAAGGAAGAATGGGTTCGTGGACGGAACCTTAAAACGTCCAATTGGAAAGCCTGAAGAAGAAGAAAAGTGGGACATGGTGAACGCCATGGTGATTGGTTGGATCTACAGCAATGTGGAGCCAAAGCTAAGGCCTTCGATCTCATTGGTTGACAGTGCCAAGGCTATGTGGGGAAGTCTCCAGAGGAGATTCTCGGTGAGTGATGATACACATATACACCAGTTGCACGCTGATATAGCAGCTTGCAAACAGAATGGCGAGACGGTTGAAGAGTATTTTGGCAAACTCAAAACTATGTGGGATGATCTTGATGATTTTGAGAAAGGATTCTCATGCTGTTGTGGAAGTGCAGAGTGTGCTTCAATGATGAAGTATGAGAAGATACAAGAAAGGATTCGTGTGCATCAGTTTCTGATGGGTTTAGACAACTCACGGTTTGGAACAACGCGATCTAACTTGTTGAGTAGACAGATGGAACTAAACCTCGGCTCCGTAAAAGACTACTTGAGTCGATGTTTTCATATGAAATATTTGGGAGTGTTGCGTTACTTTCTGGGAATAGAAGTCTCCAGACGGAAAGAAGGGCTGTATTTGTGTCAGAAGAAGTATGCTTTGGAAATAATTGCTGAGTGTGGTCTCTTGGGTTGTAAACCTGCTCCTACGCCTATGGAACAGAATCATAATCTCGCTAGGAGCAATGGGGACTTCCTTACACAACCAACTGATTATCGGAGACTAGTAGGACATTTGGTATATCTTGCTGTGACCAGACCAGAGATAAGTTATGCAGTCCATACATTGGCACAGTTCCTGCAAACTCCACGTCAAGAGCATTGGGAAGCGGCTTTGAGGTTGGTCAGGTACTTGAAAGGATCTCCAGGACAGGGACTCTTTCTGAGCGCTAGAAGTGACTTACACATCACTGCATTTTGTGACTAAGACTGGGCGGCTTGTCCTCTTACCCGACGTTCTCTTACAGGCTATGTGGTTATGCTTGGAGACTCGTTGGTGTCTTGGAAAACGAAAAAGCAACATATTGTTTCCAGGTCCTCAGCAGAAGCAGAGTACAAAGCAATGGCAATGACACTTAGTGAGTTGAAGTCGACGAAAGAATTGCTTACTACATTTGGAGTTAAGAAACGAGTTTCGATGTCTTTATACTGTGATAGTAAGGCTGCTCTTCATATAACAGCAAACCCAGTATTTCATGAGCGAACCAAACATATAGAGGCTGATTGTCATTTTGTTCGAGATGCGGTTCAAGACGGTTCGATAGTTACTCATCACGTCAAAACTACTGATCAGCTGGCTGACATTTTGACAAAGGCATTACCAACTGGACAGTTTCACTATTTACTTGGCAAGATGGGCGTTCGAGACTTACACGCACCACCTTGAGGGGGAGTATTAGGATAAGTATAAACAGTTGGGAAGATATATACTAGAACTATGGAATAAGTATAGTTGTCATGTTTATCTCCTACATTCTAGGGAGTTTTGTTGTATAAATATGAGTTGTAATGGTGACTGGAATAACACAGAAACGTTTTACGATATCTTGGCAGTGTACAACGACCATTTGAGATTTTGTAGAGTCGACATCGGAAGTGAAGAAGCTGGTTTACATGTATTTACTACATTATTCTGAAGTATGTGAACTATATAAATCTGCTTCTTCATTCATTGGTGGTGTGTGTTCATATATGTTTGTGCATCTACATGAGAATGCACTGTAGTCCTAAAGAAGCATTGATATCTCTGCGTCTCCCTGGTAACTAGTGGATTCTTATTTAATTTAATTCATGGAACAATGATGTTTTGCTAACTTCTAATTGATCCCTTAACTTTCAATGCTCCGTTTTTGTTCTCTTTTCTTCGCTAACTTCCAATGCTCTATTTTATGAGTTTTACCAACAGTACTATTTCAGACAATTGAAAAAAAAAAACAAAACATTGTTTTACCAATGGTTCAAATTTTATTTAGTCCCTTTTGTTTATAAACTTGGTTTAAAATAGCGCTCGCTATCTTCGCCATGGCGCTTGGCGACGTCTTGCGATGTCCTCATCGCCTGAAGACACCAAGGCTAGGCGAGGTACACAAAGCGATCGCTATTGAGCGCATTACTATTTATTATGAGGCGCCTCTAGCGACGCTCCATTGATTCTTCTCAAACCAACATGGTTTTGTACATATTTAGGTTATTTAACCAACTTCGGTTAATATGTAAGCTTTACGGTCTAACATAATCTATGACAAACCCTAATACAGTCTACTATATTACAGACTTACAGTAATACAACCCCTAAGTTCTTCACCAGCTCTTTCTTTCTCTATTGTTCTTAACTCTATGCAGCCCCTTTAAGCTCTTATTTCCTTTTACTGGTTAATTCTCTGTTCACATATATTATATTTTCTTAGCAAGCAAAACTGAGAATCAGAATTTTAGAAATTTAGGTTTTGTAGCAATATTAATGATTCTTCTCTTTTAGATTACAGTAATTTTGAATTGGTGTTTTTGCTTTAAACTTTTATGCTATCGTGGAATTGATGTTTTGGTTTCTCTTTAGTGTCTTTATCAACGGCTTAAAAAACTTAGAATTAGAAACAGAACATGTTTTGCATGTGTGTAAACACATGGCGTTCGACTTATCTCGCCATGGCGCTTGGCCAGAGTCGAGCACCTCATCGCATTTGTTCGCCACACACTATTTAAAACCCAGTTTATAAATAATTTAACTTTTTCTGTTTTTTTCTCTAACTACACCCATAAATATTAAAGAAGAATTAGGTTGTGCATCAGACTCTAACAAAGAAAAAAAGTTTAATAAACAAACTTATAACCTCCATGAGAAAAAGATGTAGTCGTTGCAAGTTAGACTGACAAAAGAATTAGACTGACACTTGGTTGTGCATCATACAAAGTTAAACCAACAAACTTATCCATCGAGAAAAGGTTTAATTCTTGCAAGATAGAAGATGATTTGAGCAGCCGGAAAAGTTGATTGGAGGAATGGTCTCTGCATATGCATAACTCAAGATGTTCAAGCTGTTTGAAGACAATACCTTCATCAAACATACCCTGCGCACAATACTGAAGTTACTAACAATTGGATTATATATTAAAAATGAGTTGAAAACTAAACAAATAATTACCTCTGAACATATTGTAAGACGCTTGACAGATGTGATTGATCCAATAAAACTACTGATACGAGGGAGATAACAATCTACATATGCCTCGATCAGGTAAGGCATGTTCTCAATCAAACAGTAGTGATCATTACGGTTATGATCCACCAGTTTTAAATACTTTAAAGCAGATATATGCTGATGCTTATAATAGGGTATAAAGAAACTCTGCAAAGATGGAACAACAACCGACAACTTCCGACTAGTGTCTTCCTCATGTAAATCCACCAATAGATCTTCAAGAATTGGGCAACTAGATAGAGGCCGTTGGAGAGTCTGTTCGTTGATGAATCTCACCTTTTGAAGCTTCAGAGTTTTGAGAGAGGGAAGAGAGACCATTCGAGGAACATCCAAGAGGATCCCACCTCTCAGTTTCAAGATCACTAGAGATTTGGAGGTATACAAGTTACTTGGCAGTATAATTGGCATATCCGGATAAAACTCGTATAGTATATCAAGCTCACGTAAGCAGTGAGAAAGAGCTGTTAAAACCCACATGTTGATATTCTCTGGTTTAAAACATGAACAACTTAATTCAAGACGGAAAAAGTTAAAAAAAAAATAAATCCAAAAACGAACAGACCAAAAAAAAAAAAAAAAAAAGTGAATTCCACGCGGGTGCCTACGTGGATGGCTTAATGAGGCTTGAATCATTTAGATTAGGAGCTCAAAAAGTTAAATCATTACACATATTTCCTAATATATATTTTCAAAAAGTTGTATGTGAGATAAAATAAAAGAGCAACATAAATTAATTATTTTCGTTATTTATTATATGAATTTGTAATTTCTCTTACATTTTAATAACTACTATAATTTCAATGAAAACTTTCCTCATCACCGATTCCAGACTCCGGCGAATGGATTCCCACAGTCGATGACGCCGTAGATAAAAATGCCACATCATTGATGAACAAAACTCAAACTTACAAAAACCTATCTAATGAAACTTAAACAACGAATATTAACTTAATTAAGGTTATTTCCAAATTGATAAATCGTTTAATACAAATATAAATAATATAAATATAGAATTATATCAAGTTTTGATCTATGATATAAAAACTATTTACAGCAAAAAAAAACACCTACTTTTACACACTAAAAACTATATTATAGCCTAACTATTCCTATAAACCTTACTTCGCATATAAATAACATTTAACACATTCCCAATATTTTTCAAAAAATTGTATGTGAAATAAAATAAAATAAAATAAACAACAAAATTTAAGTATTTTCGTTATTTATTAAATGAATATGTAATTTCTCTTACATTTTAATAACTACTATAATTTCGTTGAAAACGTTTCTCACCACCGACTCCAGAGTTCGGCGAATGGATTCCCACAGTGGATGACTCCGTAGATAAAAATGCCACATCATTTATGAACAAAATCCAAAGTTACAAAAAACCATATATAAAAACCTATCTAATGTAACTTAAACAACGAATATTAACTTAATTAAGGTTATTTTCAAATTGATAAATCGTTTAATACAAATATAAATACTATAAATATAAAATTATATCAAGTTTTGACATGGGATATAAAAATTTGAAATTTTCCATTTCATTATTATTTGGTGTCATTAGAAGAATCCAATAAACCAACAATGGAAAACAATACACGCAAACATAATGATCCTGGCCCCGCGCTTGTGCGAGGAGTATGACAAGTTATTATAGTGAACTACTAAAATGTAATTTTTGATCTTGAATTTATGAAGTGAAGTGAAGTGAAAGGGGAGAATTTCAATTATACCATTTTTGCGGTACCACTTTTCATGTTTACCATCAACAAAGGAACATTTCAAAAATACACATTTTATTAAATGATAAAAGACTCTTATATTCTTGTTCTTTATATATATACATAAAATATAATATTAAATAAAATATTAACCCTAAACCCTAAAACATCAATTCTAAATTCTAGACCCTAAAAAGTAAACTCTAAACCCTAAAATCAACCCTAAACCCTAAAATCTCAATTCTAAACCTTAAACCTTAAACTCTAAACTCTAAACCCTAAAAAGTAAACCCTAAATCCTAAAAAATCAACACTAAACCATAAACTATCAATCCTAAACCCAAAATCTTAAACCCTAAATTCTAATAGTATTTTAACTATTAAAATTTTAATAGTAAAGTTGATTAGTGTAAGGTTGAAAAGTGGTATCTTGAAAGTATTATTTCCGACAATTTTCCAAGTGAAAGGGAGGGAGCAATAGATTTCCGTTAGCTCATGAGGCTTATATATTAAACCACGCACTTGCGCAGAGTATAGGTCATTGATCGAGCAATATATACTAAGGTAACAATCTAGTTTTGTTAGTTGTTTGAGACTAAAAACAAACAAAGTGCAAACAAGATCTGTAAGCGTTCAGGAAATATGATGATAAAGACCTGTCTAGGTACCCACCAGTCACCAAGAGTACTAAGAAGATAACAACGATGGTACAGAGATGAGAAAGAGAAGATAAAGTTCAATGTTTTCTGGTTACATTTCCCAAAAGGAAATCACACGATGCATATAACATAGCTCCAAACAGCATAATTGTTTTTTTTTCAGTGGACATCATATATGAAAGATAGTTTAGAAAACAAGTATACAGAGTTGAAGACTTAAGCATACGAGAGAGTACAAAGCAAATACAAGAAAATAAGAACCAAGACCACATTTTAATCTTCAGATGCGCATTCCAAGATGAGTTGGCATGCTGCTGAAGCTCTAGAAGAAAGTTCCAACTTCTGTAACATCTCAAATCTTGGAACATCCGATGCATATGCCGTGATTGTTGCAGTCTTTAAGTGAAGAGCATGTCTCAGAATGTAAACCACAATATCTCTCTCTTGTGGTTTTCCTGTGTACTGTAACCAGCTGAGACGTTGTAAACTCGACAACAAACATCCAGGTACAGTAATTGGTTCCTTCCACTCGCCTATATATTCTTCAGGCTCATGATCCTGATATTAAACACACAAAAAAATTAGACTGATACTAAGTTATGAATCAGAACCTAAGAAAAATAGTCAACAAACAAACTTACAGCCATGTTGGAAAAGTCTAGTTCTTTTAGGTTAGGAGAAGCATTGAGCAGTCGGAAAAGTCGATTCAAGGAAAGCATTGTGCATGGACATACCTCCAGACGTTCAAGTTGATTCAAGACAGGACCTTCATCAATCATTTCCTGCTCACAGTACTAAAATTACCACACAATAAAATAAAAAAAAGCGATTATCATAAAATGAAAAAGTGATTTACCTGTGAACATATAGCAAGACGCTTGACAGATGTGACTGATCTAATAACACTACTGATATCAGGGAGTTCAACATGTAAATCTGCCTCGATCAGGTTAGGCATCTTTTCAATCATACTATAGTGAAGCTTATGAATATAATCACCAACCATATGTTTGAAATACTTTAACGCAGGGGTTTTTATCTCATACCCAGATATAACACTATCACAAGGTATAGAGAGTGACAACCTCTGCAAAGATGGAACAACAACTGTCAGCTTTTCCATAGCCTCACGATAACCACGTAACTGCAACACTAGATCTTCAAGAGCTGGACAATTTGATAGAAGCCGCTGAAGAGTTTCGTCCTTCACGCATTTCACCCTTTGAAGTTTCAGAGTTTTCAGAGAATTGAGAGAAACAATTGTAGGAACATCCAAGAGGATCCCACCTTCCAGTTTCAAGATCACCAGAGATTTGGAGGTATACAAGTTACTCGGCAATATGTTTGGCTCAGACGGATAAGAATTATATGATATCTCCAGCTCACGTAGGCAGTGAGAAAGAGCTGTTAAAATCCACATTTTGATACTTTCCGGATTAAAAATTGAATTATCCAATTCAAGACGGAAGCTTTCGATAACCGGAGCTCTATGTAATGGTAGATTCATGTCAAGGAAACACCGTAGCCTCTTGCATTCAGATAGTGAACAATCTTTGCGACCGTAATTAAGTTTGGGCAACCACATCCAAAGATACTCCCACCGTTTCGACAAGATGCTTGTTGATACAGCAACTTTGGTCGGAAGCAACAGCAAAATCTTAAGAAGCAGGTCATCAGGCAACCCACTTATTATGTCCATCTCTTTAAAAACCAAAGCCAATGTATTCTTCTAACTGTCAGCAGAATCTAGGCACAAAAGAGAAGAAAAAAGAGACAAAAAGATGAATGTCACAAAATCTTAGAGAATTTGGATAGCTAGTTATGATGTAACAACTTGAATATATATACTAAGATAATAACAAAACAATTTTTGTTAATTAATTATAAATATTATTTAATAGTAATTTTCTATTTTTAAAATCATAAACAAAAGATAAATGGAAAAGATTATTTGCTAGTAAATTTTGCTTTTAATATTGTGACAGATACTAAAATATCTCATGATTAAAAATATATATATATATATTAGGATAATAAAAAAGAATTTTGAAAAAGTAATTATAAAAATTATTTAATAGTAAATTTTCTAGAAAACTTCCTCTCTAAAAATTCGAAGCAAAAAAAAATTGTTAAATAATTTATTTGATATTAATATTCCTTTTTAAAAATCCCTTAAAAAATATTATTTGATACTAGTATCCCTTTTAAATTTTGACATTTGCTAAAATATCTCATTATTAAGGAAATATATATATGAAATAAGATAAGAAGAAATGATTTTGAAAAGTAATCTTAAAGATATATTTAATAGAAATTTTCCATTTTTAAAATGTTGCTAATTAACATAATTGTGACACATGACAATTATATATTTAAGATTGTGACATGTATTATAATATCTCATAATTAATATATATATTAGGTGTTTTCCTTGCAGATGAAGACATAATTATTTTATAGATATTTATCAATAAATATATTAATATTAAATTATTCAGATGAAGACTTAATATTAAATTATTCAAATGTATCATGGATAATATATAAAATCAAGGAAATTGGAAGATTATTAAGCCATACACGACATCATAGTTGTTTGCTTTATATTATGACTGGTTCGTCTAAACATACATCAAAGTGCAATATTAACTTTTCATATGGACTGATATATATAATGTGTGAATTTGCATGAATACTTACAAGGTACAAATTTAGGTTCATTTTTAGTCAACGAAAAAATAAGGTTACTCAGAATTAGGAAGCTTAGACCATTAATCATTATTAAACGACGAGTAAATTATGGCATATCAAGATCTTAATACTAAATTATTACAATGTGCCATGGATAATATATAAAATCAAGGAAGTTGCAAGATTATTAAGCCATACACGATATCATAGTTTTTCATTATATTATGACTGGTTCTAAACATACATCAAAGTCCAATATTAATTTTTCATATGGACTGATATAATATAACTAGGTGATTTTCCCGTGCTCATGCACGGATATAAATATTTTTAAATTAAATATATAATAATAATTAGTTATTATTTACTTTTAATTTTAAATTAATTTATATTTTGTATGAATCATTTATATTAATAGTATTATATTACTTTACTTATACTGTAATTTTATATTTGTTATATCTAGCCAATTTTGTTGTTTTACGGTTGGTTTAATTATCATTTGGATAAATTGGATTGCATTCTGAATTCAACTGTAATATTTTTAAAATATATTAATTTTTAGTTAGTTACTTAATTGCATATGGTGGGTGTTGTCTTAGATATGTAAATATACTTTATGAAAATTATGTAACACTTAAGATATATTGTGCTTACAATGAATTAATAATTAACTAAAGTGTCTGATTCCAAAATATGTAAATTAATATAACGAAAATATTCTAAAGTCTCATGGATATATATAAATTTTACAAAAGAACTAAAATTGTAAGAGTTGGTTAGTATTTATTTTTATTTGTTAATATGTTTTGAGTTATCATATGATCAATAAAAGTTTACATGCATTTATAAATTCTAAATAACTTTATGCTTTAGATTTATTGAATGTAAACTGAAATTTATTTTAAATAATCTTAAATTGAGAATTCAGATTTGATTTGATATTTTGATTATGGTTATATTTAGTTTCACAAACATAAAACATAAAATTTAAAACAATTAATATTAAGAAAATAAATAATTTTAATAATGATAAAATATCATATATCTAGCTCGTTAGAACAATTATTTTGATCAAACGATGTTTATTGTTAAATTTATTTTTAGTTTTTAATATCTCTTAAAAATAAGCACTACACAAAATTGTGATTGTATTTGAAAATAATATTATATAAGTAAAATATAAGTTCTAGATAATTTTCTGTAATTGAAAGATATTATAGTCAACTAAATATATGAAAAATAAATAAAAATTCAATAATACTAATTATGAACTATTTTATTACTCTAAAAGTATATTTTATGTTATTTAAAAATATTTTTAAATGTATTATTACTATTTTGTGAACTTTCCTTTTTTATGAAATTATATTATATATACATATTTTTATGTTATTTAAAAATATTTTTAAATGTATTATTACTATTTTGTCAACTTTCTTTTTTTATGAAATCATATTATATATACATATTTTTCGTTTTAAATTTGTGTTTATGAGTTTATAAAAAATGTCTTTTTATTACATATCTTTTTGGAAATTTTTGAAAAGGAAAACTAAAAATAAAAGAATTAATAATACTATTTTTAACTATTTTTCCTTCATTAAGGGTATCATTGTAATCAACCATCGTGAGAATGAACGTGAGAGCGACACATAAAAACTGACTTCTCAAATAATATTATAGAGACAAAATTGTGATTGTATTTGAAAATAATATTATATAAGTAAAATATAAGTTCTAGATAATTTCCTGTAATTGAAAGATATTATAGTCAACTAAATATATGAAAAATAAATAAAATTCAATAATACTAACTATAAACTATTTTATTACTCTAAAAGTATATTTTATGTTATTTAAAAATATTTTTAAATGTATTATTACTATTTTGTGAACTTTCCTTTTTATGAAATTATATTATATATACATATTTTTATGTTATTTAAAATATTTTTAAATGTATTATTACTATTTTATCAACTTTCCTTTTTTATGAAATCATATTATATATACATATTTTTTCGTTTTAAATTTGTGTTTATGACTTTATAAAAAAATGTCTTTTTATTACATATCTTTTTGGAAATTTTTGAAAAGGAAAAACTAAAAATAAAAGAATTAATAATATTATTTTTAACTATTTTTCATTCATTAAGGGTATCATTGTAATCAACCATCGTGAGACTGAACGTGAGAGCGACACATAGGAAACTGACTTCTCAAATAATATTATAGAGATGTGTGAATTTGCATGAGTACTTACAAGTATAACAATTTAAGCTTGCTTTTGAAAGTTTAATTTTTAAAAATGCACAAATTTAGGTCCATTTTTAGTCAAGGAAAAATGAGATTACTCAAAATTAGGAAACTTAGACCATTAATCATTATTAAACGACGCGTAAGTTAGGGAGATTTGTGTCATTTTGATTGTAAATACATACCAAAAATATTATGTATCAAATGTATAAATTTCTAGCATACAACTTCTAACTGAATATTGCAATCAAAAAGAAAATGTATAAAATTTTGGGTAATATATCCACACACCTCCAGTTTAAAGCTACAAACCAAAACAAAAATGTATAAAATTTAAAAATTTCTAGCATTTTTCTGCTATATATATTCTGAGAAAGCATATCAAGATCTTAAATTATAAATGTATAAAATTTATAAATTTATGAATTTATAGTATACAACTTCAAGGTATTCTCCAAATAAGAAGCTTTTTAATATGGTAAGCCTATTTTTGTGATTGATCATCTAATGTGTAAAAACATTTAGAAATTACTGCTGCCAATCATTTAAAATATAAAAACAATTGATCGATCATCTAATTTTTATATCATTACGTATTTCTCGAAATATAATAGATTTTGATACATTATATATGTTGATTATGTCTAGAATCTTTTATTTTAGGAAGACCATCTCACGAATTTATACTTCAAGAAACTAAATCAAGAAGGGATTTCCTAATTTTCTTTGTTTGGTTTTATAAGGGTAAATTGTGAGTATTTTGCTAAGCAACAAAGGGAGTATAATAAATAGATTTAATATCATAATGATAAGCTAACTGATTGATTCTATTCTCAGTAAGTAATCATAAGTAATACAAAATTTCGGAAATTATAAATATTCATTCAAATTCTGTTTACATTGATTTCAATTAGTGATTTATTGGCTTAATTTTATGCCATACTTATTCAACGTCATTAACTCATTGTTTTGTGTAAATCCTTTACTCTATAAACTATATATAGATTCCTAAACTAAGAAGAACACCATCACAACTTAGATGATATTCCAGAAAATTGACACAAAGATAATAGTGGAGCTCTGGAATAAATAGGATTACAGATGAGGAGTTTTGAAGACAATGGTCACATTATTCAGTTTTTTTTTTATTACTTATGTTGCTTTAATTATTATTATCATAGTACTTTTATGAATTAATTAATTATATTGTCTACGATTTGTTTTTTCTTAAATTCATAATAAATTAAAGAAATTTTTGCTTACTCTTATATTTTTTTTCTATATAATAGACTTCAATGCACCTATCCAATTACACAATTTTTTCATAAAAAAATAAATAAATAAGTTTACATTATAACCTGCACAATATAGTAAGTTATTTCATTATATATAATATTTGTGATTTTTTACTTTCTAATATTTATAGATATTAGATAATAATTTTTTAATTCACTTACTCCGTGCATGGCGCAGATTATCACCTAGTGGTTTATTAAAACTAATGATTATGTCTAAAATCATGGAGAACATGAGATATACATTTTGTTCTCTTTTCTTCAGTTGCAATGTTTCTCCGGTCTGTATTTATACACATACATACCCATAAAATATTAATGTGATCATAAAACTTAGATCTCAGCATATAGAAAAAAAAAATTATCGTAGAAAACAAGTTTTCAGAGTTGAGGACAAAGGAAACCAGTCCGAGCAAATACAAGAAACTGAAGAACAGGCCAAATTTTAGTGATCAAAATACTCTCATTCAAACATGAGTTGGCATGCTGTTGAAGGTCTAGAAGAAAGTGCCAACTCCTGTAACTAAAGTTGGTCCATATGTGATTTATTTAATAAGATTATTGATATCAGGGTAACGACAATCTACATATGCCTCGATCAGGTAAGGCATGTTCTCAATCAAACTGTAGTGATCATAAGAACTACGATCCATAGTTTTGAAATACTTTAAAGCAGGAGTTTCTATCACATACTCATCTATATCAGTATCATCGGGTAGATGAAATACCAAACTCTGCAAAGATGGGACAGCAACAGTAAACTTTCTCGTAGTGTTACAATAGCATGTAACCAACGCTAGATCTTCAAGAATGGGGCAATTTGATAGGAGCCGTTGAAGAGTATCATCATCATTGAAGAAACTGACACTTTTAAGTTTCAAAGTTTTCAGAGAGGGAAGTGAGACCATTCCAGGAACATCCAAGAGAATCCCACCAACCAGTTTCAAGACAACAAGCGACTTGCATGTAAACAAGTTACTCGGCAATATATTTAGCTTAGCCGCTTCAAACTCATCATTACAGTCTATTATCAGCTCACGTAGGAAGTGAGGAACTGCTGTCAAAACCCACATGTTGACACTCTCCGGTTTAAAACGTGAACTAATTAATTCAAGACGGAAGCTTTCGATAACCGGAGCTTTGTGTAATGGCATATTTCACATTCAGAGACTGAACAATATCTACTGCTGTAAACAAGTTTAGGCAACCACATCCAAAGATACTCCCAACGTTTTGACAAGATGCTTGTGGATACAGCCACTTTTGTCGGAACCAACATTAAAATCTTAACAAGCAATTCATCAGATAAATCACTGATTCTGTCCATCTCTTTAAAAACCAAACCCAATCTACCGTTGACAGAATCTAGACATAAAACATAATAAAACATGTTTGAGACTATCCAAACTAATTAGTAACAAGCGAAACAAAGAGACAAAAGAGATGAACATGACAAAACCTTAGAAAAAGTGGAGAGTGAGTTGATGAGTGCTTCCCAAGGAATCAGAAGATAAACCATAAGTGACAAGAAGACTGCGGAGACATTTTGTTTATAGTATAGAGACTGATTGCTTGAGAAAGAAAAACGACGTATATAAAGAGTAATGAATCATCAAGAAGGAAGATGAAGAGGTTAAAAATTATCCACAAGTTAATGAGCATCGGAAACTACCAGCTTCGTCTACGACTCCACACCGTTAATAATCACAGACACCTGTCACTCATGCATTCGTCAATGAAAGGTTTACCCACCGAAAATGATCTAAATCTTTGATGTGCATGTTAAAAAATAATCGGAATAAATATGGCATGCTCTTGTGATCTTATAACTATGCGACTCCTGGTCATTAGTTGATTCTCAGAGCATTATTACATTTTATTGGAATAATGATATTTTGCTAAGTTTTAAAAATGATCATATAACTTCCATTGGCCATTACTCTGTTTTTGTTGTCTTTACTTCATGTGATACAACTCCAACCAAGACTAACATGGATGGACACACTAACATGTTCATATTCATCATTGTCTCCAACATTGTCTTCATCAGTACATCATGTGCTTTTTTTTTTCTATTTTCTTCAACAGTCAAATTTTCTCAGGTCTGTAATTTTAAACATACACTAGATTTTGACCAACGCTTAAAAGCACGGAAATTTTTTATGATTAAAAATTTATATTATTGGATTTTGTCTTAATTTAAAGAATGTTTTGGTATAAAATTAGTTCACCAAAATTTGTGGTGATGATTGTGTTTCATTAGTTTTTAATTTCAGTTTTTATTTTTAGATTTTAGTTTTTAGTTTTTAAGTTTCTATTTTTGATTTTTAGCTTTTGGTTTGAGTTTTTAGTTTTTAGACCCGCTGAGTTAGTTTGAAATGATATTGCCAACAAACAAATTCCAAATAATCGAACATCTAATTTAAAACTGAAAAGATGACAAAAGATTTTCTAAAAAAAATTGAAATAGTTTATTTTGTAAATAATCAAAAGCAAAAAAATATAACATGCGTTTTCAGTTTTTAGTTTTTAGTTTTAGGTTTTAGTTTTTAGATTTGGTTTTTGGTTTTGCTTTACATTTTTTTAAATCAGTAAATTATTTACGAAAAATAAAACAATAAATTATTTAAAAGTTACCATTGAAATTTATCAAAATAAAGTGATTGTTATTTAAAATAAAAAATACATTAACATATTTTAAAATACATGATTTAAATAAATGATTAATAATAGATAATTTTGTTTTGTTAAAAATATTAAATACCTTTTGGGTCTAAAAATAAATTGATTTTTTGATCTATTAAGATGAAAAGTTTATTCAATGTTTTTAGGAGTTTTTCTTTAATACTAAGCCCAAAAACCAAATTATATAATTTGTTCTGAAAAGAAAAGTAAGCCCAAAACTATATTCCATAAATAACCGTCGGTTTAATTTAAGTAATGTGGTTTAATTAACTATATGACTTGTATTATTTGTAGCACTCTAGAAAGGGTTCAAAGCGTAGAAATTTTTTTATGATTAAAAATATATATAATTGAATTTTGTCTTTATTTAAAGTATATTTTGTATAAAATCAGTAATCCAAAATTTATGGTGATGATTGTTTTGCATTAGTTTTCAGTTCAGTTTTAATTTTTAGATTTTGTTTTAGATTTTTGTTTTTTGGTTTTTAGTTTTTAAGTTTTTATTTTTGGTTTTCACTTTTTGGTTTGAGTTTTTTAGTTTTTAGATCCGCTGAGTTAGTTTGAACTGATATTACCAACAAACAAATCTCAAATAATCGAACATCTAATTTAAAACTGAAAAGATGACAAACTAGGCCTGGGCGTTTTTACCCGAACCCGAAATACCTACCTAAACCCGAACCGGAAAAACCGAAACCGGATCCGAACCCTTATATAGAAATATCCGAACGGGACTTATGAGCTTAGTACTTTGGAGTTTGGTTATAAACCGAACCGAAATCCAAACTAGGATCCGAATATATCCGAAATTAGCTAAATATGTTAATATTTTTATATATATTAAGGTGATTTAGATATTTTAGATTATTCAAAATATTTTGTAGTTTATTTTATATGTTATTTTTGATAGCTTTTAGTTAATTTGGATAGTTTAACTAATTTTTAATTAGATTTGTAAATAACTTATATATTTTTGAAAAATAAATTTGTCAATTTTTGAGGTTTAAAAGATATATTTTTGGACGATTTTAAACATTGGTTACATCCGATCAAAACCGAACCCGGAAGAAACCGAACCGAATCGAACCGAATCCGATATGATAATTAGTAAAACCCGAATGGGACTTCTGAGCTTAACACCGAAAATCCGAAAATCCGAATCACCCGGACCGATACCGAACGGGACACCGAACGCCCAGGCCTATGACAAACTTTAAAAAAAAAATTGCAATAGTTTATTTTGTAAATAAACAAAAGCAAAAATATAACCCACGTTTTTTAACTTTTGATTTTGGATTTTAGTTTTTAGATTTGGTTTTTAGTTTTGCTTTAAATTTTTTTTAAATTAGTAAATCTTTAAGAAAAATAAAACAATAAACTATTTAAAAGTTACCATTGAAATTTATCAAAACAGAGTGATTGTTATTTAAAATAAAAAAATGCATTAACATGTTTTAAATTACATGATTTAAATAAGTGATTAATAGTAGATAATTTTGTTTTGTCTTTTATAAAATCTTTTTAATTTTTTCTTTATTTTAACTTGTATTATTTGAGGAAACAGGGTTTTGATATTGAACCGGGTTGTTTTAGCGAGTTTGTCCGAACTTTTACCCGTTTTGCGGTTACTAACACTATCATAACTGGCAGTTCCAGTTTTCAAAACACTGGTTATTGACAATGAAAAGGCAGAGGGCTTAGTATAACTTACCCAAGTGACGAGGTTCTCTTGGCCTGAAGGTTGTGACATATCCACAGGCTTTCTACCAGTAAGCAACTCCAGAAGGACCACGCCGTAGCTATAAACATCACTCTTGACGAGTAGGTGTCCTGTCATGGCATATTCTGGCGCTACATACCTAAAAATGGATTCCAGATTTTAATAGGCGACTCAGAATATAAGAGATGAAAATAATACAAATGTGCCCATAACACGAGTAGATAAATGATTACCTCTGCCTTCGGAGCTTGTTTAGCTAAATTTTGACCCGCGCTTGAAAAGCGCAGAAATTTTTTATGATTAAAATTTTATATAATTAGGTTTTGTCTTAATTTAAAGAATGTTTTGGTATAAAATTAGTTCACCAAAATTTGCGGTGATAGTTGTTTTTCATTGGTTTTTAGTTTCAGTTTTTATTTTTAGATTTTGTTTTAAATTTTGGTTTAGGGTTTATGTTTGTAGTTTTTAAGTTTCTATTTTTGATTTTCAGCTTTTGGTTTGGGTTTTTAATTTTTAGACCCGTAGAGTTAGTTTGAACTGATATTACCAACAAACAAATCTCTAATAATGAACATGTAATTTAAAACTGAAAAGATGACAAAATAATTTTCTAAATTTTTTGAAATAGTTTATGTTGTAAATAAAAAAAGAAAAAAATATAACCTGCGTTTTCAGCTTTTGGTTTTGAATTTTAGTATTTAGATTTGGTTTTTGGTTTTGTTTAACATTTTTTATTAAATCTGTAAATTATTTAAGAAAAATAAAACAAAAAATTATTTAAAAGTTACCATTAAAATTTATCAAGACAGAGTGATTGTTATTTAAAATGAAAAATATTAACATGTTTTAAACTACATGATTTAAATAAGTGATTAATAATAGATAATTTTGTTTTGTTGAAAATATTAAATATTTTTGGGCCTGAAAATAGTAATTGATTTTTGATCCATTAAGGTGGAAAGTTTATTAATGTTTTTTGGATTTTTTTCTCTAATACTAAGCCCAAAAACCAAACAATAAAATGTCATAAAACAAAAGTAAGCCCAAAACTCTATTCCATAAATAACCGTCGGTTTAATTTAAGTAATGCAGTTCAATCAACTATGTGACTTATATTATTTGTAATACTCTAGAAATGGTTCAAATTTAAATGACAACTTGTATCAGTAGATAAAAAAAATGAATCTATTTTAATAGAATAGACTAGATTTTGACCCGCGCTTGAAAGCGCGAAAAGTTTTTATGATTAAAAATTTATATAATTGGGTTTTGTCTTAATTTAAAGAATGTTTTGTATAAAATCAGTTCACCAAAATTTGTGGTGATGATTGTTTTTCATTAGTTTTTAGTTTCAGTTTTTATTTTTAGATTTTGTTTTAGATTTTGGTTTTTGGTTTTTAGTTTTTAAGTTTGTACTTTTGATTTTCAGCTTTTGGTTTTGTGTTTTTAATTTTTAGACACGTTGAGTTAGTTTAAACTGATATTACCAACAAACAAATCTAAATAATCGAACATCTAATTTAAAACTGAAAAGATGATGAAAAAAATTTTCAATAGTTTATTTTGTAAATAAACAAAAGCAAAAAAAATATAACTTGCATTTTCATCTTTTGGTTTTTAGATTTGGTTTTTGGTTTTACTTTACATTTTTTCTAAATCAGTAAATTATTTAAGAAAAATAAAACATAAATTATTTAAAAGTTACCAATGAAATTTATTAAAATAAAGTGATCGTTATTTAAAATAAAAAATACATTAACATGTTTTAAAATACATGATTTAAATAAATGATTAATAATAGACAACTTTGTTTTGTTAAAAATATTAAATACTTTTTGGGTCTAAAAATAATAATTGATTTTTTGATCTATTAAGGTGGAAAGTTTATTCAATGTTTGTGGAGTTTTTCTTTAATACTAAGCCCAAAAATCAAACTATATAATTTATTCTAAAAACAAAAGTAAGCCCAAGACTATATCCCATAAATAACCATCGGTTTAATTTAAGTAATGCGGTTTAATTAATTATATGGCTTGTGTTACATGTTTGTAACACTCTAGAAAGAGTCCAAATTTAAATGACAACTTATATCAGTAGATAAAAAGAATGACTCTATTTTAATAGAGTAGATGAAGTTCTTGCTAGAATGATTCACTTTTGGAAAGCACGTAACATTAATAAGGCTGGTTTGCTAATGAGTTTCGAGTTATTACTTATCGATCAAAAGGTATGAAAAAATTTATTTAGATATTATCTATACTATATAAAAGTTGAGGCTATAAGCCATGAGGGCGTCCACATAGAATTTAAGTCCTCCAAACATATCATGACACATAAGTTTTTGATTTGTTATTTTTTAAATGTTAATGTTACTAAAAAAAATATGTATAACGGAAACTTTAAAAAATAAAACATTATATATAATTTAATTTTAACATTAAAATAAAAAATTATAACGACCATATTATAACTTAAACGTAGGATTTAAGTTTTTCCAGAAAATAATAAGTATCTTTATTTGTTATTTTTAAAAATGTTAATGTTACTAAATAAAATATGTATAAGGGAAACTTAAAAAATTAAAACATTATATATAATTTAGTTTTAACATTAAAAATAACAAACTATCTTAATTTTAATATTTTTGAAAAAGTCAGTATGACTATAACGACCACATAGGATTTAAGTCTTCAAATCATATCATGACACATAAGTTTTTTGATTTGTTATTTTTAAAAATGTTAATGTTACTAAATAAATAATAATAATAACAATAATAAATATGTATAAGGGAAACTTAAAAAAGTAAAACATTATATATAAGTTAATTTTAACATTTATAGATTTTCGAAATTAATTAAAATAACAAATTATCTTAACTTTACTATTTCTGTAAAAGTCAATATTAAAAAATTATTAATTTCAAAACAAAATATAAATCAATATCAAATATGGCAAACTTACAAAAATAAAAAATCGTATATAAGTTAACTTAATTTATAAAATAATTTCGAAAATAACATAAAATAATTACCAAAAATAATTAGTCAAATAATTATCTTAATTTTGCTATTTCTTAAAAAAATGAATAGTAAAAAAAAAAATATATATATATTATACTATATAAAATTAAGGTTATAAGCCATTGAAAACTTTCACATAGAATTTAAATAAAACAATCATATCATGATCATAATTTGTTTATTTGTTATTTTAAAAAATGTTAATGTTGCCAAAACAATAATTTCAAAATAAAATTTAAATATGTATCAGGTAACCTTACAAAAGTAAAAAATTATATATAAGTTAACTTTACTATATTACAGATTTGTGAAATTAACATTACAATAACTAATTATCTTAATTTTGATATTTCTTAGTAAAAGTAAATATTAACAAAAATGATCTATTTCAAAATAAAATGTAAATTCAGTATCAAAATTTGATAAAATCACAAAAGTAAAAACATCATATATAAGTGAGGTAGTTAACTAAGTATACAGAAGAATTTTTAAAATTAGCATAAAGTAAATACCAAAAGAATTTGGCAAATGACTATCTTAATTTTGTTATTTCTAAAAACGTGAATGGTAACAGAAATCTATACTATAAAAAATATGTTAAAAATACAGTTATACATTACATATACAAAAAAATCTAAATATTACTTATTTAAATATTAAAATTTTATACAACTTAAAGAGAAAATAAAAAAAAAATATATTTGCTGAGTACAAAGAAAAATTATTTATTATGCTGAAGTTTAATCATTTATTTTGTTAAAAATATAAAAATGTATGATGAAAATATTATAACGTGTTAATAGTTTACATACAAAACATAAATACTAAATTAAAAAGTATATTTTAAATAATAAAGTTATATTACTCAATTAAATTTTTTGCTCTAAATTACTAATACAGACTCTCGCGCGTAGAAGAATTTTAAAAATTAACATAAAGTAAATACCAAAAGAATTTGGCAAGTGACTATCTTAATTTTGTTATTTCTAAAAAGGTGAATGGTAACAAAAATCTATACTATAAAAATATTTTAATAAATACAGTTATTCATTACATATACAAAAAAATCTAAATATTTCTTATTTAAATATTAAAATTTTATACAACTTAAAGAGAAAAAAATGATATTTTCTGAGTACAAAGCAAAATTATATATTATATATGCTTAAATTTTAATCATTTATTTTGTTAAAATATGAAAATGTATGATGAAAATATTATAATGTGTTAACAGTTTACATGCATTGAGAAATCAATATAAATTAATATTTCCAAAAGTTATGAATATGTTTACAAACATAATTATTATATTTACAAATACAAATAACTAAATAGCTAATAAGATAACATAAATACTAAAATAATGATTATATTTTAAATAAGAAAATTATATTACTCACTTAATGTTTTGGTTTTAAGTTATTTTAAAACTAAACTAAACTATTAATATAGACTCGCGCGTAGCGCGAGTATAAAATCTAGTTTAACACTATTAAAAGCTCTTAATAGAGTCTTCTGGAGCTGTCCACGTCTGACTAAATATTCGTCCAATAGGAGCACATAATTTTGCCATGTCATTGCCATACTTTGGACATTTGGACTTCAGATCTCCCTGGCCCGGAAACGTCCAATTTTGAGCAGCCCTCGAAGCCCATATGACAGTGAAGTCTCCTTTCCCCTGCCTCTATACTCCACGAAATCACCAAGAACTGTAAGAGCATGATTAACCCCGGGTTCTTAAGCGGGGTTCTTAGCGGGAAACTAAGAAACTGTTTCTTAACTTTTAACTGAAAACGCTAAGAACTGGTTCTTAAATAAGTACTTTAAGAACTGGTTCTTAGCGTTTTTAGTTAAAAGTTAAGAAACAGTTTCTTAGTTTCCCGATAAGAACCCCGCTTAAGAACCCGGGGTTAACTCCTCCTCCGCCTCTCTTCTCTGTAAAGTAACTAAGCACCATGATGCCTTCACTCCTGCTTCGTGACGTCTCTGCTTCTCTCCGCCTATCTTTCTCTGCGTCTCTACACTTCTCCAACTCTCTCTCACTCTCCACGTCTGTTTTTCTTTTTTTCACCTATTTCTGTTCCATGTATCTCCACTCTCGCGAGATCTCTGCTCATGTCTCTCCTTCTCCACTACCAGTGCTGTCAATGATAACAAATCCCCTCCTTTTTAGATCTACAAATATTTAACTTTCTCATCATCTCTCTTCTGTGTGGCTTTGATTTTGTTGCAGGTTGAAGAAAATCAACCGGAGGGTGAAGACTGAAGACGGACAGTGGAGGCTTTGATTTTATTGCAGTGTAAGAGGAAATGAGACTTCTCAGTGCTGACCATTGTCAATCTTTTGCAGGTTAGATTGTAGATAGTTAAAACTATGATTGAATCTTGATGAGAGGAACTAAATCAGCTGCTAATAAGAATTTAAATTTAATGTATGAACATGGAGTTGTCAGATTAGTCTTTAGTGTTCATCTATTGTTAATACATCATCTGAATGTCTTGATGTAGAATAAGATTTACTCATGTGCATACTAATAATTTGTCATACCTGTTTATTTTTGTGTCTAACTACTTTGAATACGTTTTGTGTGAGTGAACATGGAGTTGGATGAAAAAGTGCTAATTTTCAAAAAGAAACGGAGGAAGAATTATAGGAGACCCAACAGGCATCGACAGGTATAAATTTACAACTGCGTTTATTTGTTTTTGCTTTGTGAATTGTACCTTTCTTAGAGCTCTTTCCGTGGAGTATGTTTGTTGGTTTTGATTATTTAAACACTTATGTACATGAATTGACAAAGTTGAGAAACCAGAACCGAAGATTGCCCTTAAGCCTTCCAAGGCGGCTGATACAGAGCAACCAGAGGCTGATGGGATTTGCGACAATACCTACCATGAGGAAACTGAATCGCATATGGGTCACTTCGAGAATGCACTTTGAAATACCTAGCTGGCCGAGTGAAGGAAGGATAGGGACATAGTGTCGCTATGTCAGAGTGAAGGAAGGATAGGTATTGCTATCTTTGTGAGTTGTTTCACACATTGGAAACCTTAAAGGTATTAGATGGCTCTGAGTAATAGAGTCTTGCAAAGTGTGTTTATAAGCTTTTGAAATGCTATGTGCAGCGCCCATCAGCTGCTGAGATGGTAGATGGTTCGC
The DNA here is from genome assembly GCA_932364175.1 of Eruca vesicaria subsp. sativa. Taxonomy (NCBI): domain Eukaryota; kingdom Viridiplantae; phylum Streptophyta; class Magnoliopsida; order Brassicales; family Brassicaceae; genus Eruca; species Eruca vesicaria. Next base: position 73,303 of record CAKOAT010286265.1, on the reverse strand, counting down.
AGGTTTTGTATCTCGAGCAGGACAGTAGTTTCAGCATCTTCTTCATTTTTTGTATTAGGATAATCCCTATAGTAATATTTTCAGTGTTCTAAAATCGTTAGGTGGGGATTAAGTGTTTTATAGAAGATTATTGTTTAGCCAGGCACCTAGACCGATTTTTAACTCTTAGACCAATTTTTAAGAAAAGCTGTGATTTTTAGAACAGTGCTGTTTTCTTGCGTGGTGATTTTAAGAGATTAGTGTCTGAATTTTGGCAGGAGCATCCAGATGCAAACATGTATAAAGGCAAGACCTTGGATAATTACGGTGATTTGAAGATGAGCATTTGGTATCCATATGTTAAGGCATGCAACAGTCTTTCCTCCTTTTAATATATCAGTTATATAATATGGTTGTTGTGGTATAATATAATCAAACGAAACGTGTGCATGCACATCCAGAAGCTCGACCATATCGAGTCAAAACCATTCCAATTTACCCAAATCTTTGCTTTATTTTTGGTAAAGAAACGTCTGATGGGAGATACACACGCTTGGCTCAAGCTTTTGATCCCAATCCTGCAGAAACTGTGCGTATATACGGTAAAAGCTTCTCTATATATTTTCGAACTATCTACTTTTGATTACTGCTACTGAAGAAGTGTTCCTTTGTTTTCTTATTTATATGAATCCATTGGCAGATAGTGAAAGCGAAGATGGATTCAAAGATACTTTCCAGATGGTGGAGAAAGATGATTACCTCTGTAGCAGTAGTGGTCCTCCTTCTGTAGAAGGGACACATCTTGGGATAAATGCACGCAAGACTCAGAAGATGGGAGTAGAGACGATAAGAAAATATATTTGTGAGACAGAAGGTGATAACGATGATTTCACAAGAATGGAATGCATAACGCCATTGATGCACTACAAGCTTTACCTAGAGATGGATGACGAGCTTCTACTTGATCCTTGTGATCTTTTAGAAGGTGAGAAGAAATCAAAGACTTTTCTAGGTTTTTTTTTTGAAAGAATGTTAAATTTATTCAAATTAAAAAAAACTTTATGCTTATATGTGTAATTAATTTGTTGTACTTTTATTATTGAAGAATGTATAACATGATGATTAATAAACTGAATAAAAATAAATAAATCTTAGTTATCATCCAAATATATATGGTATCTTGCTTTATGTAAAACATATGTTAAATTTAGTACTAGACATCGTCTTAGTTTAAAAATCGTTAAGTTCTCTTTTTATTGTTTTCCGTCTTCAAAACCAAATACAAAGAAACGTATAAACACATTTTTATTTGGTTTATTCAACCGATTGTAGGTTCACGTCTCTCAAAATGTATGGTTATGTAGTATTGGTTTGACATACCCACTCAAAATCATATTATTAATTTCAGAAAAAAAAATTATTCTACAAATATTCAGTTAAAACTGGTAAAAATACAATTACTAAATAGTTTTGAAAAAATAAATACAAATAAAAAATGCCACCTGTTAAAGCAGTCATGTCTCTAGGTTTATTATAATGTGATAAAGAAGGCATTTATTCATAAAATATTAAATAAATCCCTAGAGAAGATAATAAAATTAATAATCATTGGTAACCAAAATAAATTATAGAAATTTATCTTTTCATAAAATTTATTAGTAATAGTTTAAAAACTTATAAACACTTCAAATTTAGAATTAAACAAAATTTTAATGTAAACTTTCGAGGATTTTTGACGGTTTTTGGAGGATTATTCTACAAAGGATAATAGTCATCAATAAACTATTGCAAGTGGCATCAACTCATACAGAATCAAAATACCATACACAATTTCTAATACCGTAATTTAGAACTTTATTGTTAATAAATAGTGCAAGCTGGCGAATTTCAAATAAAAATATAAATCTTTGAATATCTATTATGTTAGAATAGTGATGTAGTATGTTCTCAGAGTTTACACGTAATACATAGTTCATTTCTATCACAATCAGATAGATTTTATCTATGATTAATAATTTATTTTCATGATAATTCAATATATAAATAAAACATTTTGAATCATAATCTTAATGTAACTATTCCTTATTCTTTTCACATTTTCTGATCATATATAGTAAAAATGATAATTTCTCAGTTTTATTCATTTTTATTCTATGATTTATATATTTTATAATAAGGGATGCAATATATGTACATTATTATGCAAAATATATTTATATTTGTCTAATCCCGGGCGTAGCCCGGGCAAAATCTCTAGTTATTAGAGTTAGTTAATATGTTTTGTTTTAAACCAATTTAAACTTCTATTAAGCATGAAATTATTTTTAGCTGGCAGAGTTTTATTTAATAAATGTTATATATTTTGTACATAATTTATGCATGTTTTAAATTATACTTATTTTAGTTAAGATTGTTTGTTTATTTTAAATATTTTTTTAGAGATGATTTTTTAAATATTGAAAATGATTAAAACACAGTTCTACATTTCTTTAAAGTAAAATATTCAAAAATTATAGTGAACTACTAAAATGTAATTTTGATCTTGAATTTATGAAGTGAAGTGAAGTGAAAGGGAGGGAGCGATAGATTTCCGTTAGCTCATGAGGCTTATATATTAAACCACGCACTTGCGCAGAGTATAGGTCATTGATCGAACAATATATACTAAGGTAACAATCTAGTTTTGTTAGTTGTTTGTTTGAGACTGAAAACAAACAAAGTGCAAACATGATCTGTAAGCGTTCAGGAAATATGATGATAAAGACCTGTCTAGGTACTCACCAGTCACCAAGAGTACTAAGAAGATAACAACATTGGTAGACAGAGATGAGAGAGAGAAGATAAAGTTCAATGTTTTCTGGTTACATTTCCCAAAAGGAAATCACACGATACTTATAACATAGCTCCAAACAGCATAATTGTTTTTTTTTCAGTAGACATCATATATGAAAGATAGTCTGGAAAACAAGTATTTAGAGTTGAAGACTTAACCATACGAGAGAGTGTACAAAGCAAATACAAGAAAAGAAGAACAAGACCACATTTTAATCTTCAGATGCTCATTCCAAGATGAGTTGGCATGCTGCTGAAGCTCTAGAAGAAAGTGCCAACTCCTGTAACATCTCAGATCTTGGAACATCCGATGCATAGGCCTTGATGGTTGCAGTCTTTAAGTGAAGAGCATGTCTCAGAATGTAAACCACAATATCTCTCTCTTCTGGTTCTCCTGTGTACTTAACCCACCTGATACTTTGTAGGCTCGACAGCAAACATCCAGGTACAGTACTTGGTTCATTCCAGTAATCCATATCTTGAGGCTCGTGATCCTGATATCAAAACACACAAAAGTTAAGACTGATACTAAGTTATGAATCAGAACCTAAGAAAAATAGTCAACAAACAAACTTACAGCCATGTAGGAAAAGTCTAGTTCTTTTAGGTTAGGAGAAGCATTGAGCAGTCGGAAAAGTTGATCCGAGGAAAGCATTGTGCATGGACATACCTCCAGACGTTCAAGTTGATTCAAGACAGGACCTTCATCAAACATTTCCTGCTCACAGTACTAAAATTACCACACAACAAAAAGAAAACGATTATCACAAAATAAGTTGATAAAAGGAAAAGTGAATTACCTGTGAACATATAGCAAGACGCTTGACAGATGTGACTGATCTAATAACACTAGTGATATCAGGGAGTTCAACTTCTAAATCTGCCTTGATCAGGTTAGGCATCTTCTCAATCATATTGTAGTGAAGCTTATGATTATAATCACTAACCCTATGTTTGAAATACTTTAACGCAGGGGTTTTTATCACATACCCAGATATAACACTATCACAAGGTATAGAGAGTGACAACCTCTGCAAAGATGGAACAACAACCGTCAATTTTTCCATAGCTTCACCATAACCACGTAACTGCAACACTAGATATTCAAGAACTGGACAATTTGACAGAAGCCGCTGAAGAGTTTCGGCCTTCACGCATTTCACCCTTCGAAGTTTTAGAGTTTTCAGAGAAGGAAGAGAAACAATTATAGGAACATCCAAGAGGATGTCACCAACCAGTTCCAAGATCACAAGCGATTTGCAAGTATAAAGGTTACTCGGCAATATGTCTGGCTGAGCCGGATAAGACTGACAGGATATTATCTTAAGCTCACGTACGCAGAGAGAAACAGCTTTTAAAACCCACATGTTGATATTCTCCGGTTTAAAACGTGAATTGCGCAACTCAAGACGGAAGGTTTCCATAACCGGAGCTCTATGTAATGGCATGTTTCTGTCAAGAAAACACTTTAGCCTCTCCCATTCAGGCCCTGAACAATACCTATGACCATACTCAAGTTTAGGCAACCACATCCAAAGATGCTCCCACCGTTTCGACAAGATGCTAGTTGATGCTGCAACTTTTGTCGGAACCAACACTAAAATCTTAAGAAGCAACTCATCAGGTAACACACTGATACTGTCCATATCTGATAAAGAGACAAGAACACACACACACGAAAAACATCTGTTAATAAAACACTGTAGCATCTCTTTTAAAAACTAAACCCGTTGTGACTTTTGACATAATCTAGACACGAGAAAAAAGAAAAAAGAAAGAAGAAAACATTACTAACCAAACTAGTTAGTAACTAACAAAGCGAAACCAAAGAGACAAAAGAGGAATGTGACAAAACCTTAGAAAGTCCGGATAGTTAGATGATGAGTGTTCCCCGAGGAAACAGAATCAGAAGATAAACCGGAAGTTGACAAGAGGACTGCGAAAGTATTTGTTTCGGTACTGTATATATTGACGGGGTTGCCTGAGAAGGAAACGACATAAATAATTACTAGTAGTAAATCTACCAGAAAGAAGATGAAAGGATCGAATTTTCAAAAGTTATTGCTCATCTCGAATGAATACAAATCTTCGTCCACGCCACAGGCTACACCAATCAACTCATAGGTTAGTGAATCACATTAAATGATCTAAATCTTTCGTGGGCCTGATAATGGGCCGATAGGTCTGTCTCCTTTTCAGTTTTACAACATTACAAATATACAGTTTACCACCGTTTATAAATTTTAAAATATGGGGTTCCGTTTGACAATGAATTAACGAACCAATCCGCTCTCGACGATTTGAATAAGATACTATCCGGTTCCTCAACTGTGATTCTATGCCCAATTATCAATTTTGAACATCAGGCCTGATAATAATATAACATTGCTTACCAATATGAGACAAATTCTAACTAATATCTCAACGCCAAAGAACAACAGCGTCTTCATCTTTCTTCTTCAAAGCTTCTTTCCCATGTGGAACCCAAAACATTTAG
>CAKOAT010286265.1:2210-67895 GCA_932364175.1 Eruca vesicaria subsp. sativa | reverse complement strand
CCCCCCCCCCCCCCCCTGCTCTAAAAACGACGCGGGTGGTAAAATGAAATGAGATACTATTCTAGGCCCAAATAGCAATTATCAATTTTAACATCAGGCCCAATAATAATATAACCTCGCTTACCAAATATGAGACAAAGTCTAATTAAATATCTCAACGCCAAAACAATCGAGAACAACAAATCCAAAAGCTTAAGAAGAAAACCTATTAATTTTGTTTCTACTTTCTAACTTTAAAGGGTAGAAGCAGAGCAGAGAGAGAGAGAGAACACAGCTTCTTCTTCTTTCTTTCTTCTTCAAAGCTTCTTTCCCATGTGGATCCCAAAACCTTCTCTTCTCCCATTCCCTCACATTTCTAAACCAACATTCTCCCTCTGACACTCACTCACTCACTCACTCACTACCAATGCTCTCCTTCCTTCCACCAAACTAGCAAAAAAAATTACACTCCAACCTCACCGCCAAAAAAAAAGTCACAACCCTCCAGTAACGATGCTCCTTCAACACATCTCCAACACCATTTTCCTCCTCTGCCTCTTCTTCACACTCCTCGAAGCCACTAATCTCACTCTCCCTCACCAACATCCTTCCCCTGACTCCGTCGCTCTCCACGTCTTAAGGTAAACAAAACAAATCTCCACATTTCTCCTAAAAAAATCAAACTCTCATACTTTCTTTTCTCTCTACTTCCACAGTTCAATCAATGCATCCCTCTCACGGAGACAACTCTCTTCCTCCTCCTCCTCCTCCTCCTCCTCCTCCTCCTCATCATCATCCAGTTGCCGCACCGGCAACCCAATCGACGACTGCTGGCGCTGCACCTCCACCTCCTGGTCCACCAACCGCCAACGCCTCGCCGACTGCTCCATCGGCTTCGGCCGTGGCACCCTCGGCGGCAAAAACGGAAAAACCTACACCGTCACCGACTCCTCCGACAACAACCCATCAAACCCAACCCCCGGCACCCTCCGCCACGCCGTCATCCAAGAGGAGCCTCTCTGGATCATCTTCTCCTCCAACATGCTCATCCGCCTCAAACAAGAACTCATCATTAACTCCTACAAAACCCTCGACGGCCGCGGCTCCGCCGTCCACGTCACCGGCAACGGCTGCCTCACCATCCAGTACGTCCAACACGTCATCATCCACAACCTCCACATCTACGACTGCAAACCCTCCGGCGGCGCCGTCGTCGCCGCCACGCCGACCAAGTCCGGGCGGCGAGGTAGGTCGGACGGCGACGGGATCTCCATCTTCGGGTCCCAGAAGATTTGGATCGACCACTGCTCCATGAGTCATTGCACCGACGGGCTTATAGATGCGGTGATGGGGTCCACCGGGATAACCATATCGAATAATTATTTCACGCATCATGACGAGGTGATGCTGTTGGGACATGACGATAGTTATGGTCCGGATACGGGGATGCAGGTGACGATCGCGTTTAATCATTTCGGACAGGGGCTTGTGCAGAGGATGCCGAGGTGTCGGAGAGGGTATATACATGTGGTGAATAATGATTTTACGGAGTGGAAGATGTATGCTATTGGTGGGAGTGGGAATCCCACGATTAATAGTCAGGGGAATCGTTACATTGCTCCTTCTGATCCTAGCGCCAAAGAGGTAATCTTTGTTTGAATTTTCCCAGATCGAAAAATCTTTCCTTTTTGGTTATTTTGAGTAGATTTTGCTTAATTTTGTTTAAGAACATTTTAGGGTTTTAGTTAGTTTTTGTGGAAAGATTTATGTTTTATTCAAAAACCAAGATTCTAGTACTAAAGAGGTGAAATTTATAAACTCTTTTTTTTTTTCATTTTGATCTTGAATTACTAATATCGAAAAAACTTTCCTTTCTTGTTATTTTAAGTAGATTTTGCTTAATTATTACAGAGCATTTTAGGGTTTTAGGTAGTTTTGTGGAAAGATTTTAGGCTTTTTGAGTGACGAGTTAGCTTTTCGAGTAATTGACCAATGAGGGGCTCTCATTCGTCTATTTTGGCTAGTGAAGATGTTGAGTGTGGATAGTCTTCTTATGAATCCAGCTCATCTTTCACATGGACAGTTGTTATACTTTTGTTAGGAGCAAGAAAATATCTGGAAATATCCGTATATTACAATCTATCTTATGAAATTTATATAATAAAGGATACAGTATACACATTGTAAAAGAATCTTATTTTTTTTGGGTCTAGGAAGAGTGTGGGACAGTGATGGATATGTATAGTGAGTGCATGACAGCCATGTGAGCTGCTTGATGCTGCTTCTCACTGTCCCACAAACTTTTTTTCTTACTTCTTCATTACTCTTTATAACACCACGCTCTAAGGCGGCGCGTGAATCATGAAGAATGCTGATTGTGAGAGATTTTTGGTTGGAGCTAGGTGACGAAGAGGGTGGATTCCAAGGATGATGGAGAGTGGTCGAATTGGAATTGGAGAACGGAAGGGGATTTGATGGAGAACGGAGCTTTCTTTGTGGCGTCTGGTGGAGGAGTGAGCGCATTGTTCTCTAAAGCTTCGAGTGTGGAGCCTAAAGCTTCCGCTCTTGTAGACCAGCTCACTCGAAACGCTGGCGTTTTTGGCGGTCCCAGGTACCTTTCCCACTTTTACTCCTTTTGTATGTACAAAATACAAAACATTTTAAAGTTGAAAACATTTTAAAGTTGATGTTAGTATATAATTAGATTAGTTGCCAAAGTGCGTGATTAGCGCAGGATTTGTTAACGTTGTCAAGTCAATCAACATAAGAAGAGTATTTCTTTTGCTATTTTTGTGGTTGGTGTTTGGGTTTAGTTAGTTCTTTCTTTTGGAGTCTAGTTACTTGTATCATTAATAATCATGGTTCTATAGTTTGTAGTTCAAGTTGCTATGTTTGATTATGCCTCTAATAGTGAGACTATATATTGGTAAGTTATAAAATAATTTGAATTAATTATGTTAAGAACTTAGTTAACTCATTGGTTTTGGAAAAAAAATTGTTCATTGAGAATATTATTCAGGCGTTAGAATTTGGCAGTATTCCAGAATTCAAGTAGATGCACGTGATCGTCTGTCTAGAAAACTGACTAATGTCTGTCTGAATAAACCCCACTTGCTATTTTAATATTGCAATTATTTTAGACTATACCCTTTCAAGTAATTTTGTCAATTTGGGAATATGGGCGGTCTAATTGTCTGTCATAATTTTATAATTAGTTAAGATATGGAGGTGTGATGCATCTACCATTTTTGATACATCACATGTTAAGTATTTGTCCCCTAGTCAGTTTATAATACGAAAAAGCCAATAATTTTTTGGGAGTTAATGATGCAATTATGATGGAGAAAATGTAGTTAAGAGAGATGGGCCCCCTACGTAGAAAAGGATGATTCCTTTTTAATAGCTTTCATGTATACTTTTGACTTTGTTTCTGTATGTTTGGATTTAGCATGATACGGTCGATTTTATTACGCATGACTTGTTCAAACGACATGATATTTGGTGGAGCAGGGATGATCAAGGTCAGAGTGGCGATTCTTATTCTGGTTATGGAGGCGGTGGTGGTGGTGGTGGTGGTGAAGGCGGTGGTGCTGAAGGCAGTGGTGCTGAAGGCAGTGGTGGCGGCAGCGATGGAGGGACGAGTGCTATTGGTGGTACGACGACGAGAGGAAGCAGCACCAGCGATGACAGCAATTTCTTCGGGATGATATTTGGAAGCAATGCACCGCAACGACCACGTTTTACGCAATTGTTTTCTTTGATAATAATTTGTGTTTTGTCATTATCAACTCTATTATTGTTGTAGTCCGTAAGGATAACTAATAGGATTTGGACCCTTCAATTGATTGGTTGTTGGCTTGGTTGGTGTACAGTTTCTCTCCATTATTATTTTTTTGGGTTCATAACATTACAAAACTAAAATGGAATGTGATGGCAACGTCAAAGACGAATCTCATCAAATCAAATGCAATGGTTTTTTCATCACGTTGTAGCATCTTCATCTTTTTGTAACACTATCTTATACGCTTTTCATTTTTTCCACACAGTTAAAAAGTGTAGTGTAAGAAGCTGTAAAGCGTTGTTAGGTTCTTGTCAATTAAAATTGTGAACATGGCTGAAATCTATTAAATCTGATTTAAGTGTAGTTAAAAACATAATGCAACATCAACTATACCAATTGGTGATAGGCAAAAAAGATAAATTATTAGAGTTTCTAAAAACATTACTCTTGTAAAAGAAAAAAAAATATAGCAAAAAATCCATCATCAAAATGTTATTTTAGTTTGCAGTTAAGGAAGCAGCTTCTTCAAGTCTCTTCCATGTCATCTCTCTTTGTTCCAACAACTTCCCAGCCTTAGCTTCATTCTCCTGATACTGTTTCTCACACACTTCAAAGAGGTCATTGTCCATTTCCATAAACATTCTTCTAACATTCTCAGATAGACCATGCACCGCTTGGTTCCAATGTCCTTTCATGTTCTTCTCTAATGCTTCAAATATTATCGGAAAAATCACATCCTTATTCTCAGCAATAAGGCCTACGATATGTTCATTGTTCCACAGGAATAGAGCCCTCTCTGCCACCTGCATTCCTCACATCTCTCTATCAACAATCACACCCCATGATACAAAGATAATATTTGACTAATATGTCAAATATATTCATTATTTAGTCTAATATTAAATTATTATGATTATTATCTTTATTGTTTGAGGGTTAATGTTAAGTTTTAAGTCTGTATCCAATTTTTTATTCGATTCATAAAAGTCTAGAATTTTCTTTTTGTTCATTGTTTCCGGTAGATATATAGAGATCTCAATTAATATAAAAAGACTTCGTATATTCAGGAATTCTAAGACTAAACGAATAATATGGCTCTAATACCACATGATGTAGCGGAAACTAGATAGAGAACATTGGCTTTTAGATATTTAGACTAAAGAAGATTTCTTGGTTTCAAAATCACTATCAAAAAGGCCAAAAGGTTTACACAACGAACCTGGAAATGAGAGCTGTTAAGACACTTCCCAATCTGTGTAAACAAAGGAACAACACAATGCTGAAACTCTGAAGGCTCTGTAACATCCAAAACCTCTTCAAGCTCTCCCAAGAACAGAACCTCCTTATTACAATTCGTAAGCGGCCAGTACTTCAACAACCCACGTATCACAGTATCAGCCAATTTATAATCTTTCTCCACAAACAGCGTCACGCAATAAGACAACTGCTGGTGATAAACAGATATACTCTTAGACTTGTGCAACGGCAAAACGGCTTTCACAAGAAACAACCTATGCTCCTCTCTCATTGGTACTGTGAAACCATTAATCACACTCCCAAGAATCTCCAACAACTCTCCTATCCCAATACACCTCTCAGTCTCATACAAGAACTTGTAGAAGATGTTGTAAACAGAACATCTTATAAAAGGTCGGTGAAATATAAACTTCCCGTAGATTCTGTGAAGAACAGTTTTCAAATATTCCCTCTCTCTAGGATCCTCAGAGTCAAAGAGATCGAGTAGTTTTGATACAAACGTGTGGTTGATGAATCTTTTAGCAGTTCTTGGCTCTATCTCAGAAGAGACAACGTAACGCAAGAGAAGCTCGTATACAAGCTGGAGGTGAGGCCACCATGGTTCAAGATAAGGCTCCTCCTCCTCGGGATCGTTACCTTCAGGAGGAGCTCCTGTGTTCTCGTAATGCGCTGGTGGGAGAGAACGGAAGATGTTGGCGGAGACCATACGTATAAGCTCGCTCTGCATGGTCTCGTTGACTTTACCCGAGGAGGAGTGGAGGAAATCGACGAGTTCGAGGAGTGTCTGTCTTTTGATCTCTTTCTCACGTGGCATGATCAACGTGTCGGAGAAATCGCATTGGCAAGAACACATGTGAGCCTTTTTCATGAAGAGGAGGGGACGATCTGATGAGGACACGTCTTTGAGTAATGGGAGGACTTCTAGGGTTGGTGTTGTTGTGAACATTGGTTGGTTTGGTGTCTGGGATGGGGATGGAGCTGGTGTCTGAGAATCGCCATTTGGTGTTGGAGATGCGGTGACGGGTGGAGGGCGGCTGCTGCGGACGACGTTTGTGTTGGTGGGGTTGTTGTCTTGGTTGTGTTGATCTGATTTGTTGAATTTCTTTTGGCTTAGTTTCTTGATTTTGTTCAACATCTTTGGATTCTTTTGATTAAAGAAAATGTAATCTTTTGGTATTCTTTTTGTTAGATGGATTGATCATAACCCTAGAGAAAAGAAAAGAAGATGATGAAATGAGATTGTTTCTGTTTTTTTCTTTTTTTCCACCAAGAACTGAAGGAGGAGATCAAATTAGGGGAGATGTATTTTTAACCATTGTTCTATAGGATAAATAAATTAAGTTGTTGATATTAACTTCGGTAAATCATGTTTTTTTATCTGATTTTAAAAATATTTAAATGGTTGTGATTTTGGTAAATTGGTAGTAATGATTGTTTTATCACTAAAACTGAAAATATAAGAAAATAAATATTTGAAAGAAAACAAAAGTATGAAAACCGAGGATGCATTTGACTATGCACAATAAAACTCAAAATATATAGTTATTTAGTATATATTTCTGCCAATAATAGTTGAATGTAAACTGTGATTCCAATGATATGTATAATTGCCAAAAGAAAATATTTTCTCATACAGGATCATAATACAAAACAAAACCCATTTTTAGAAAAAGAGAAAACACTCTTTCAAATGTGCAACTCTATTCGTTTGCGGAATTGTAGAACCATTTTCCAAATTTATGTTGAACTAATATTACTATTCTAGTCAAACAAATAATTCCTCGTTACACAATTAATTAATTCGTGTGATCAAACACCTATATGAGTTGATGAACGATCAAGTTTAATTTAGTTTCACAGATCTAGATTTCTAAAAGAGTACCACTCACTTGAAGCATCTCATTTCATACAGTATTTTATAGTAATCGATACTAGTACCCCCCATTTCAATTCTCGATATGTTACATGTTCCCCCAAGCTCCTTAACTATTAAGGTGCTATATGATACAATATGGATGCCAGATTTTAACAAAACGACTTCTACGTAAACAGTGTTTTTGATGTCCAAAGATTTAAAATCTGATTTTTTATTTTTATTTTTTTTGTCATCTGATTGAATTCTGCAAATAACACAAATTCACACTTCTCAGTTGAATAAACAAAACTAGTAAATATTAGTTCCACAAAAACCCTATGAATATCATAGGGTAATATCACAGAAGCCCTTTGTTATTACGTATGATAGTTACAGGGTTAAAAATTAGGAGGTTTTCAACTATAGTATTTGAGATTCAGCCAAAAAAAACTATAGTATTTGAGATAGTTTCGATAATTCTTTTTTAACAATAAAAAAATAGCAAAAGATATACCGGACAAATTGGTCTACACATTTACATAAGAGGCAACGTGTCACGCAGATTCATTTTGTAATTCAACATGCAAACATCCCACGCGTCTCATATTTGCATGTGACTCCAACACTTTCGCTACCTTAAACTCTTATAGTCACCCTTCTCCTCTTGTATACACACAAAGCCATCGGCTCTATTTAAGGGGTTTCTCAAGGCCGCCTCATAACAAGACCCATCGATATACAGCGATCATGGTGGCTAAAACCTTAGCACTGGTTCTAACATGCACGGCCTTCTTCTGTCACGTGACAGCTTCCTTAGAAGACCTCACCATCCGCCAAGTCACAGAAGATGGACTCCCCAATCTCCTCGGGACACACACGGAGAGAAAATTCCGGGTTTTCATGTCGGACTATGGCAAGAGCTACTCCACGAGGGAGGAGTACGTCCACCGCCTCGGGATATTTGCCAAAAACGTCCTCAAGGCGGCTGAGCATCAGATGATGGATCCCACCGCCGTCCATGGTGTCACGCGGTTCTCTGACCTCACGGAGGAGGAGTTCACGAAGATGTACACTGGATTAGCTGATGTCCAAACCGGCCATGGTGGTGTGGTTGGAGCAGAGGCACCCAAGCTGGAGGTTAAGGGATTACCCAAAGATTTTGACTGGAGGGAGAAAGGTGCAGTTACTGAGGTCAAGGATCAAGTATGTTCTTCTATCTTATATGTTTTGCATGTACCTTTAATCTATTGATTGCAGCGGAAAAAAAATCATTTTTTAAATTTGTTTTTAATTTGTTGTAGCCAACAACATATGCAAATGAAATAACTGTTTTTGTTTTGAAAGTAAGTATAAAGATGGTTATTAGCTTATGCGTAAGGAATTATCTTAATTTATGATTGTGAATGTCATTTCAAGTTTATAGATGTATCAAAATCATCCTTTAGATTTATATTAGCTATATTTTATAAAATAAAACCCATAATGGGTATAGGTTTTGGTGTGATCGTTCTTAGGCCGAAAGGGTAACTAGTAAATTCGACATTGTGTTCTTTGTTTTATTTTGTGATTAAGGATCTTATAGTATAGTAATCAGCTTACAAAAGTATTATTTTAGTGTATGTTAATTATATCAACTTTATACTATGGATGTGAAGGGTTCATGTGGATCGTGCTGGGCTTTTAGCACAACAGGAGCTGTTGAAGGAGCCAATTTTGTCTCCACAGGGGAGCTCGTCAGTCTTAGCGAACAACAACTTGTGGATTGTGATAAAGCGGTCTGTGTTAACCACCCATTCATTTAATTACTTTTGAGCATAACTAATTATATATTTATATATATGTCGTGGTATTTGTTTGAAATTTCTGAAAATTTCTTTGGTATAATATATGTGAAATTAGTGCGATCCAAAAGACAAGAAAGCATGCGACGATGGATGTGGTGGGGGACTCATGACAAATGCATACGAGTATTTGAAGGAGGCAGGAGGCTTAGAAGAAGAGAAATCATATCCTTACACTGGCAAACGAGGCCAATGCAAGTTCGATCCAAGAAAGGTTGCTGTAAAAGTAGCAAACTTCACGAGTATACCATTAGACGAGGACCAAATCACAGCACGTTTAGTACATCACGGTCCTTTATCAGGTGATTTAAGCAACAAAAAAAAACATTTTCGTTAATGCAGTATTTTTGTTTGAATCGAGCCAACCCTTTAATTTAATGACTGTTCTTTTGGGTGAAACACAGTGGGAATAAATGCGGTGTTCATGCAGACATATATAGGAGGAGTGTCGTGTCCGCTAATATGCAGCAAGAAGAGGTTAAACCACGGGGTACTTCTTGTTGGGTATGGTTCGAAAGGGTTTTCGATCTTAAGGCTTAGTAATAAACCGTATTGGATTATCAAGAACTCGTGGGGGAAGAAGTGGGGAGATAATGGGTACTACAAGCTGTGTCGTGGCCATGATATGTGTGGGATTAACTCAATGGTGTCTGCAGTGGTTACACAAGTTTAGTCATTAGATGGGTCTTATCTTTTTTCTGAAGGAAGTTCCTCTTGCTCTTGGTTTTATTTTAGATTTTCAGGTTTTATAGTTGAAGTTGTTCTGGAAATTGGAAGTCTTGTTGTCTTGGAGTAAACAATGGGGTGAATGGTGATTACTAGTAGTTCCTGAATATGTTCCTTGATAGATCACTGTTAAATTATTCTACAATCACATCTAATCTGTAGCTGGGTGAGATGAAAATAAGATCTTGAATGTTTTTTTTTCTAGCTGATCACCACCTAAACAGGGTGAAATACAAAAAGTCACTGGGTTTTATGTAATTAAATTGCAAAAAGTGAACAAAAGTTACAAATCCAGCCCAGCCCATAGTGCTTTAAAGTAAGTCCACATTACATAACCATTCCATGGAGTTAAAACAAGAATTTGCAGTTGAACCGGATAATGAACATATACTCGAGTTTCTTGATAGAAGCAGTAGCCGATGCAATTAGGGAGCATGCCTAGTATCAAACCTAGATCCCCTTGCTCTTCTATTCTATGGTATTCTCACCTTAAGTCTCAAAGCAACTCTAACCCTTTCTAGATTCCTTCAGTCTTCATGTATCATCTTATCTCACCTTACACCTCAAAGGTACCCTAAGCCTTTATCCAATATTTACTCTCATGCTTTCAAATATTCGGACTACGTCATTAATGTTACTGTTTCAAATGTTTCAAAGTCAAGAAAAAAGAGATAGTGTTTTTCTTGCTAGATTTTTTTTTGTTTTTTTCTCTAAGACAAGAAATATATAATACCAAGTTACCAACTGAATACTATTGTAAAAGTTTGTACTCAACCTAAAGAAGGAGCGTTCTTTAGTCTTTGACTAAATTATAGATTGGATTGAATAGTTGGGTAATGGAAAATTTAAGTTTGGGTGCAATCTTAAGTAAAAAGAGCTTAATACTAAATCCAAACTTAAATTTTGCCTTAACTATTCAATACTGCAGCAAAACTTAGATTTTGGCGCACTTTTTCATTCCAAGCCTTTATCACTCATTAAAATCAAAAGATAACAGAAAAAAAAAAGAGAATTTACAAATATGGTTAAGAAATTGACCAAGTCAGGTTACCATATTTTGATAATGCTGATAGATGTCGTGTTGTGTAGTAAGACGTGAGAATGGGTCCCATGATGCCTCTCCAGTGCTGGGCAAGAGTATCCCACTAAAAGATCCTTCTTCTCTACTAACCTCTCTTTATCTTCATTTTTGCCTTTACCTTTTTCTTAGTGAAATCTCAGATAAGAAAAGACAAGAAAAGTTTATTGACTAAGAACGTAAAGTGCGAACTGAAAGCCCACTTTGTTAAAAAAGTTTCACTTTCGGCGTTCTTTTGATGCGATTAGCAGAACTAACTTGACAAAAGCTTAACTATTTTTGTGACATAGAGGGGTAATGTTTCTTTTTCTTTGTGTGTTATTTTCCTTGTTTAGCTAACGTTTTTGCCTAACAGCTCAAATCAGATACATATATGTTTTAGAGTTATCAAGTTTTAGCTAGATACGTGCAACATATCTAATTGTTGTTAATATATAGCTTCCAGAACATGTTGAACCGTTTTCACAATCTGAAAACGAGGCTGTTGTATTTGGCTTGAAAGCAATTATGTTCCATGTCAGGTTTTCATTCGGATATGCAACACTATGTTTGGAGAGGTGAATCATTTATGAAACATATATTTTGATGGCAACTAAGATTAGGGGATCAAAACTTAACAATTTAATTATAAAACAACTTCACATAGCCTAACTGCACGTATATATGAAAGAGACTTAATTAACTTATTCTTCTCTCAAATGCAAAAAGGTAAAAGACCAAATGGCCAAAACGTTTTGGTTACAAAGAAAAAACATTTGACCTAAACACGCATTGAACGAGTTTAACCAATTTAATCAAATCAAACCTTTTGTAACTACACTTAACCAACCAGAAACATATTTTATAAGCTTTTAAGATTGTAGTTAACAAACGGGTTACCAAACCAAACCAATAATCACTGGAGAACAGAAAACATAAACTAAAACCCTCAAAATTAGGTATAAGATGTTCAAAATCAGACTAAAGATATCTCCAACCATAACACAAAATGTAGTGTCGAAATTACATCAAATTCGGTGTTTTAGTGTTAAAACTTTATTTTTCATCACAAACAGTCACATCAAATTCTACATCAACACAATATTTATATTATTAATTTGATAATTTTGATAATTTAATACATTCATTATTTATAATTGACTAATTGTATTTATCAAATTAATTTTATATTTATTTATTAAAATATAGTAGTTTTATTTTTATATTTATTTATATATTTTATTTTTTCTTTTAGTTAATTATACTTATTTATTTATTCTATAAACATATTATTCAAAAATAAAAATTTATACATTTAAAATGAAAATCATTTTATTTTGTTACAATTTTATATAATTGATTTAATCCAAAATATAAATACAATAATAGTTTAATGTTTTAGTAATGTGACAACATAGATAAAACATACAAATTAATATGATATATTCTTTTCAACCATAAACTAAAACTAATGAATAAACTTTATCTATCTATAATTAGATAAAAGTAATAAAGTATATAATTTTTTGTGATGTAAACTCATTTCATACCAGTTTTGGTGGAATCGTATAAGTTTTAATAGATTAGATAAGAGATGAAGTAATATCAAATTCGGTATTCAGATGTCCAATTAGAGCCGACCTACGCCAAACCATGATATATTTGGTTTGACTTTGTTACGTTACTTGTAGCTAAAAGATTTAGAGCTTGAACCGAACTCGAAACCAAACTATTTTCTAAACTGTAATTATAGTAGACAAACCATCGAATAATTGCCCCTATGAAAAATGACATCACGTAAAGTAGCAACCAAACTAGAGATGAAAATTGCTACTGGATTTATTTGGACCGACGCATAGTTGATAGAAATAAAAACAAATCAAAATTAAATTTAAAAGAAAAGTTATATAGTAGTAAACAAATGAAAACACAGTATCGTGTGTCGGTGGATGCGACCGAACCGACAATCAAAGACGTGGGGCTACTCACAGATACATGACGTTTCTCGCACCGTCCCTCCCTCCCTCGACGCACGCACACGCGCAAGAAGAGCCCAACGACAACGTTTGTTTTCTTTTTGGAATTTATAAAACGTTTCAACTCCTAACCAAACTTAAATAAATAAGTGATTGAATCTCTTCAATGATGTGATCACATAACATAACGAATCTTCTTCATACGTTCTATTCAGTAGAGGCTCCCCACGTCCAAATGAAATTAAATCAGTTTCGCTAACCAGATCTTTTTGGTGTTTGCACGTTGCTTTTGCACATTAAAAAAGAATCCGACAACATTTAATAGTAGAAGCTACTATTGAAGTACTAATGATATAAAGTTGTGACCCTTTGTTTTTATATGTTTATTGTCATTAATAGTGTCGTCTCTCGAGCTCCAAGAGTGTTTTATTTGATGGCTTCCACATATAAATGACTAGAGAATTTGATTAGCATACTCCTCCGTACGACATAAGTATAAGAAAGATTCTTTAAGTTAAATTGCATTTTTGTGTAATTATTCTGTCGTTTCATTCCATGGTTTTATAATTTACTAATCAATCATCATGGTCTGATCTAACTAATTATCAGAACCGAATCCGTCGACATAGTTCAATAAAATCTTAATTTTGATTTGCATGAAACTATATATATAAATATAATTCCAAATTCCTATTTTCTTAGTTAAATACTTATGGTGTCCAAAATCTGTCATGTCAATCATTTATGTACTTATCTCTAGTGGAAATAAAAAAAAATAGATTAATGTAGTCAGTTAACGTGGTTAATAACTTACCTGAAATTAGTGGAAGTGTCAAAGAGAAATCATGACGAAAACAAAGACAAAGCAAAATTAAATAAATCATGTTTTGATTTGCAGCATGAATGAAGGAGCGTGAAGCCCTTTTACAATATGATAGATCTTTCCCCTTTTCATCTCAAGTCTATACAACAATTCATAACCTGAGAAGAAAGAAAAACATTATCCTAAAATCTCTAAATATAAAACCAAAATAAAAAAAGAACAACAACCTTTTCTTTTTGTTCATCGTTCTCTTGCGGTCACACCGATATCTTTGTCCCTTGTCTTCTGATCTGCCCTATGAACTGATTGCTTGAACGCCACGGTTGGTGCAATCCTGCTATTTCTCCTTTGATGCTCAAGAACTAGCTCCCCAGCTAACCAGTCCAGCTTCTCGAAATTGCTCTGTTCATCGATTCTTTTACCTCCAAACAAAACCGATTCCACATTCTTTTGCTTTAGCATCTCCTCCGCTACTCCAACCAGCATATTCACATTGCTCCCACTCGGATCCGTGTCTATGTTTGGCTTACAAGGTCCTAAAGTCGACCCATTCGCCTACAACAACAATACATAAACCTACATTATAACTCAAAATTCACTCTATAAAAAGGCTATAAACATTTACTAAAACCTCTTATAATTTTTTTTCTACTGATTATGAGACTTATGTCTACGTATATAATCTTTAACAATTTTGAGGGCCAAAACCGATGTTATATGATCCTAATTTTCCAAACTTTTTATGGTTTCATTTTAGACATGTACCATGATCCCAACATAAACCATAACATACCTGAATCCGAACATAGTTGCTACTGCGGCAATGACCAAAAGCCATAGCCACAGCTTGATCCACCGTGTCGGCAGCCCCGTCGTTGGAAATAAGAGCGGCGGGGCGAGACCAATGCTTAGCCGTCCACTTAACAATCCGATCATACTCATAGCTCACATCAAGCAACTGACCCATACCAAGAGACAACACAAGCAGATCCTCAACACCACGCACGAACGGAAACTCCTGCTTATTATGCAACACGTGCGTGATCGCAGCAGCCGTTGGATTACTCATAGATAAACCACCACCTATCGCCACACACTTAGTCTTCCCATCGACGGACTCAATCTCCACGGGCTCGAACACTCCCGGCTCGGCCCAAGTCGCTCTACAAACCTCCCAGAGACGAAAGTCATACCCGTCGGTCTCAAGCGCGTCGGCGCGTGAGAACAGAAACGGGGAAGAGCTTTTAAGGTCGTAGCAAGGTATGAGCACAGGCTTGAGCGTGTCCTTTAAAGTAAGGTCAGAGAAAGACTCTTTCATCACTCTCTTCAACTTAGCCGTACCCGAACAACCCGACGACCCGGTTCTCATGACCCGTTTCACTAACGACGTACCCGACCCGTATAGACCCTTTGCGTTTTTCGTAAGGAACTGCCACGTGTCCTCTGCTTTGAAGATCGGACGGTCACCGTCCCTCGACCCGAACAACATCGCCGTGAATATCCCGCCGACGCCGGAGCCGGCGGCGACGTCGAAAAAATCGGCGATACGGGCATTCGGGTCGCCCGACTTGGATTTCAAGGCGTGTTCTAGATAAGCTAAGGCCTTTCCCGGTAGAATCCCTCTCATGCCTCCTCCGTCGATGCTCAAGATACAGACTTTGCCTCTCTGGTGGTTCTTGACGGAGCCAAGAACAGAGTCGATAACCGGGTTAACGGGTTCGGGTTTCGGGTCTTGGTCGTACCCGAAGAGAAACTTGCTCTCGAGGATGGAGAAAATCTCGTAGCTGAGTTTGTCAGTATCCACGCTCGGTTCTTGCATATCCGTCAAGAGAGTGTTGTTATCATCGACCGGAGCCTCCTTAGCCGCCGTGTCTCCGCCTCTCTGTTTGATTAAATGCTTGACGGAAGCCGTCGTGGTTCCTCCTCGGGTGGGTTTGTTGCGTACTCTTTGCATGATGGTTGGTTAGAATAGAATCAAATCCAGTATTTGAGTCAATTTCAGACAACAAATAAAAACAAATTCTTTTTGTCTATAATATGAACTCAAGAGATTCAGACCAAACCGGTTGTCTTTGGTCAAATAAAGTTTCGCCTTTTCTCTTATATTGCGCGGAATCTTCAGTTTTTAACACGAGCTCGGCTTTTTTGCGGAGAAAAGTAAAAGATTATATCTGAATCAGCTTTAAAAGTTTGAATCTTTTACTTTTCTGCAGAACAAATGAAACACCAAGAGAGAGAGAGAGAGAAGTGAAGAAGACGAGTAGAGCAAGAACAGAGGAGTTACAGAGGATGTCTGTTTTTGTATCGCACGCTTTGTTTAAGACCCCCACCAAACTCAGATTGAAGAGAAAGAGAGATGGGCAGACAAAAACGCGGATTAATACAAATGGAGGAAGGAACTAGCAATAAATATTTATAATTGTTTTTTTATCATAAACACTGATAAGTGTTACAGTTTTGACATTAAAGAGACTTGAAGTTGCATTCACTTTTATAGATTTATTTCTCTATCTTTAAATGATTTACAGTTTTTGTTTGGTTAAATGCTTGATATGTTAACAAAAAATGTGAAATCTAATGAACAAATTATTTAAAATGGAATCCTCTTGCTGAATGTAATAATACTACGTTTGGGGTTAGTGTCAATGTATGTGCTAATTGCTTTTCATATAAGACTTTAAAAAGTAAAAAATCAATTGTTTCTGTTTTGTTTACCAATGAAATCTTGACTGAAAAAAGAATGTAAAACTTGAGACATTACTTAGATTTGGAAAAGAATGGTGTACTTGCAAAGTATCACCTAATCTTTACTATGCCTCTCTGTCTTTCTTGTTTTTACATAAGTGTAACGCTATGACTATGATAAAGACTAATGTAGACCTCCAAAATACAACGCTTAATACGTTAAATCCTAAACGTCCTTTTCTGCTTCTCTCATAGATGAAATGCAATCAAGAGAAATGAAATGCGATTAAGAAGAAAAATAATTATGTATATATATTGAACTTTACGGAAAAGAGATGTCTAGTAGTATCTTTTAGTCGAAAAGAATCAATCAGAGACGTGTGCGGAGGGACTCTACACATATTCTGAATAATTAATTATATATTTATGATTATATGATAATATTGTCAAGTCAGAGTTTTATGGTGTTCTCTTCTAATATTATTTGTTATGTCAGATTATGTTATAATCAAATCCATCAAGTCCTTTAATAGTATAACGTAGACCTACACCATAAGAGTTTTGGATGGGCATAATGGAATTTAGGTTTTAGTATTTATCTGAGGTGTATCTTTTGTCTGTCATTGAGGGACCATCAAAAGATCCGGATAATTCAGCGTAAAATTGAAACCGAAAAGCCAACTTGTTTACGTAGAACAAATATTGGTTTTGTTTTTTCTTACCATTTGCCTGAAAATGTTACAATCATAGTTATTTTGATACAAGAAAATATTTTAGTGTAGTTAAAATCTACAAACCATCAATTCAAAATTACTTATAAGTAAAATTGAAATTGAGATTATGAGAAGGTCTTCCTATAAAGAGGACTCATCCAAAAGAAAGTGACCTGCTCTCTCTCGGTCAGTTAGGTTGTTGTTGCACTCAGAGCCAAAACACAGCTCAGATTCATCTTTGACTTGAGAAACCAAAAATTCTTTTAGTTATTCATTTCATAACATACAACATAAACCAACAACATAAAAAAAAGAACAATACATATTCTATCATGTATAGAAGAGTAATCATCTATGGCCGGGATTACACATTCTGTTCCTTGCAAGTATCATCACAACTCATCCTTGGCTCCATCACTTTCAGTCTTCTCATCAGCTTTCTTGGTCGTGATGACCTGTTCAGGCGTGGCTGAAGGCTTCGCAAGTTTAAATGGGACTGATGCGTGCTTCTTCAGGAATTTGTACAGTTCCACTACTGTACGGTCCACATCCACGGTGATCTGTTTTGAATACAAGTAACAGTTATAACAAGTAAAAAATGACTTGCAAGTTATGAAACAATGTTTGATATAGTGAACAGTTTTTGCTAACCGGATCGAAGCTCTTGTTTCCTCCAGGGAAGAACAGGATTGTTGGGAACCCATCAGCCTGACCATAAGAGAATTAGACCATAGGCAAAAAAAAAAAACCCTTTTCAAAATCTGTCTTTTAATTATTTACCTTCGCTCTGGGATGCTCATTGGTGGTACCATCCATCTTGGCTATAACTAGTGAGTCGATGCCCTTTAGATACTTGCCAAGCTTGTTGTAAATCGGCTCAAACGATTGGCAGTAGCCACACCATGGAGCATATATCTGTGATAGAACTCACGCATTAGGTGCTACATAACATTAAGATGTGTAAACAAGACTCTTTAACGTTTCAGTGTGATTATTACCTCGAGAAGAACATCCTTTGACTCGTCAAGAACAATTTCATCAAAATTGTTTCCCACAATGATCTTAACATCACCGTCATTCTGCGTTTGATAATTAGAAGCAAGTGAAAATCAGTATGATGTGGCATGTCAAATGTGTGTGTTGAAATTTGAAATGTGGGAAGGCTTACGGTTTCAGGTACTGGATCTGACTTGTAGAAAGGTTTCAGTTTGTCTGCTAGGAAATCTTCCGCAAGTGTCTGTTATACAAGAGATAAATATTAATCAAAAAAGGGTGCTGTTTAAAGATAATTCAATAAATAATGAAGTAACAAGTCGGTAACCATAACATTTCACAGAAAATAGAAGTAGAGGTCACCTTGATGTTGTTCACGGTCAGTTCACCGTCCAGAATGAACTTCCTCATATCTTCATTTCCAGTGTATACAAGAACCTTGGGGGCAGTGCCGGTAACACCAAAGAATCCAGAAACTGCTTCTCCGTAATCCTCATTGTCCATTTGCACGTAAACAAAGACAAACTGCATACAGAGAGAGAGAGAGATGATTGCCCTTCCAACTCATCAATAACTCTAGTCATCACACATCAACCTTCTCCTTTTGGTACATAACAATTCCAAGAGCATAGAAAAATAAAAGTACCTTGCCCTTGAAGGACTTTGCCACCTCCCTCAGAGTGGGAAGGTGCTTCTCTGATTCATTTGCCGTAGCAAAAAGAAGGAGCTGTCAAGGTTTCAGAAACAAAAGTCAATCTCCTTAGTTCGTAGCAATGAACATGGGGAAAATATTCAAACAGAAAAAAGAAACAGAATGGTCTTTACTTGGTTTTTCACTGAGTTCTCGAAAATCAGTGAAGCGCCTTCCCTGGTGAAGTTGATGACCAATGGAACTTTGTTGGCTGACACAAACTCTGATATAGCCGCCTTAGTGAAATTTCCATCTGTAAAGGAAGTGGGACAGTGAGTGAGAGAGACACATAGAGGAAATCTAAGCAGCATAAAAAAAGGTGATATGTGTTGAGTGTTGGTGGGTCTTTTACCAAAACGAGCGAGTTTCTCTTCCTCCTTTTTCAGCAAAACTAAGGCAGGACGCTTGACATCGGTTTCTACTTCAAATAGCTTTGCAATATCAGGGCTTGTAGTTTGGTAGAAACTGAGATCGTCTTCCAACCTGGATGCAGCAGCAAGCTCGGCACTATCTGACCCCTAAGCAAGAGAAAAATGGTGAAAATGATGTCAGAATAGAATATTCAAGCCAAAAAGATACACAGTTGTTAATGATGCATCCTAAAACTCCAGGGCACACAAAGTAAAACGCGGTACACAAAAAGGATCTCGTATGCAAACTGTAAACTATACTGCGAGGGTATCTTTCAACTACTAAACACCACAGGGCAATTTTCTTAACATCTCCATTTCTTTTTCTTTCTGATTGAAAGTATGTTATATAACTCTTAAGAAACCAAGAAGGAGAGCAGATAAATCATTTTGGATTTTGATGGTTTACATACCACCAAGGAGTCGAGTAAAGCAAGAACAACTTTAGGTTCAGCAGATAAAACACGCTCAGCCTCCTCTACTGTAGTGATGTTGTGAATGCTCGGACTAGCCTTCTTCTTCATCCAACTCACAATCCCATCCCTACAAAATTAAGTTTCGTTATATTTAACAATCGAAAAACAAGCTGATTAACCTAAATCAAATAGAATAAATCCAAGATCACACGTCCTCTATCTATCCCACTAATCTCATGATTGACTTTCTTTAGAGTCATCTCTCTCTTATCAAATCAAATCAAAGACAAACAATCTCTATAACATTTCCTGTAAACTGTCTAAAATAACATCACTAGTGCCAAAGCTAAACCAAATGATCACATCTCAAACTATTCATCTTATTTTTTTTGAATTATACAGAGTTATCCTGGCCTCACAGAAGTGATCTAGACTAGTCACGTGTTGGTCTTCTGTCTCAGTCGATGCCAAAATGTTAATTCCCCAGTGGCGGTACTCACTTTACCACTAGAGCTAGAAGCCCCGGTTAAACTATTCATCTTATGCTATAAATTGGCTAAACCTAACTCAAAATCCCTAACATCTAATCTACAAAATTGAGAGAGCAGAGACTTACTTAGTCCTCTCTCCTTCATAAGTCTTACGCATCTCTCCATCAACAAACAAGAACACAGTAGGGAACCCCTGAATCTCATACTTCTGAGCCAAATCCCCTTCCTCCGTCGCATCAATCTTCGCCAACGCCGCGACTCCCTTCAACTCCGTCGCCGCCGCGGCGTACTCCGGCGCCAAAGCCTGACACGCGCCGCACCACGGGGCGTAGAACTCCACCATCGCGAAGCTATTGTTCGTAACGAACTCGGTGAAATTCTCCTTGGTTAAAACCGCCACGTCTTTCTCGTCGACGATCGGTAACGGCTGCTCCTCCTCGTGGTACTCGCCGCCTTCATGATGCTGCTCTCCGTGGTGGAACTCGCCTCCGTGCTCGAGATCGTCGTAGTTCTCGAAGTCTCGGTACTGATCGTGGTGAGGATCGGCCTGGTGGTGGTGTTGTTCTTTGGACTCCTCCGCGGCGAGGAAAGCGAGTTCCTCGTCGAGATCTGAGCCGTTGGAAACGTTGACGAGAAGAAGGAAGGAGAGGAAGGAGAGGAAGAGAAGGAGAGAGATGCTTGTTGATGACGCCATTGATGTTTTACGATCGGATCAGAGTCGAGTGAGAGAGAGTTGAAGAAGAGAGGGTTTTTGGGGTTTTTATATTAATTGAGTCTTTAAATTTAAGGTAAAATGATTTCTGCCACGTGGATGATTTGTATTTGATGATGGATGAGAGGCAGCGAATGAGGGAGCGTCACGTGGATAGTGTTAGTCACCGTTGACTAAGCAAGAGGTGGGAAGGTTATGACTTCAATGGTTAGACGTGCGTAGTGCAACCAAGGAAGTGTTATTATTATTATATAAGTTGGATCACGTAGAGTTGACTAAAAGTTGTTTGTTACTACTAGTTGAAGATATGTGACGTTTTTTTCGTATTATAAATTTATAGTGTTGCATGATTCTCTCATTCAGATTTAGAAAGGATGTTCTCATTTTCTTTTCAGTATCCGCATAGCATTTTTGTCATTGTCATGTAACGTTGGAGCTTAAAGGAACATATAGATTCATTGCAAAGGTGATCTGATCGACCAAAATCATAGAAAGATAAAACTGAACTGGAGCCTGGAAGAGAGACATAAAGTTAAGATTTAAAGAAGCTATAAACATTTCATTGCAAGTTTTTATTATTATTTTTTTCAATTTAAGGGTCATGACCGATCAAATAGGCAAAAAAGTGCTTTCTAAAGGAGCCGTATGACATGTGAGGAAGGGTACATCAGATCAATGAGCAACACATGACATGATGTGTGCTATCATTGACATATGATATAGAAGTTATTCGTTGTACTGTGATCACTAGGGAACTGGAAAGAAGAAGAAACACAAGCCTATGTAAAATTAACCAAGCTTGATTAAGCATCATGCAAACCGAAGAAGACGTTTCTAGCTCAAATCGCAAAACGCGGTTTTTAAGCTTGAAGAGAGAGTCTTGATTACATTTTGATGATGTTGACATGAGTAGAACTAGACCAGTAATCAAACTTTCAGCCTATTTGACAAAGACAATGAAAAGGCCTTACAAATCCTTCAAAGGGAACCCTTCTTCAATTCCTCTCTCCATTATCGCTTTCTACACCCAAAAACATAGCAACAACAACAAACTCAAAAGCAAAGACCAAAACAATAATTGATCTAAGAGTAGTAAATTATACCTGGATTAACTTAGTGATCATTCCAGGTCCTTCCTTAAACCTTTTCTCCTTCCACTCAATCTCCTCTGGTTTAATACAAGCCAATGCCTCTAGTGAATCAACCGGTACTTTAATCGTCCCGACGTGCTGCAAAATCCTCAGACTACCTGCATACAAAAAAGTTCTTTGGATCTGCTCAACAATCAACAAGTGAAACTGTTCAGCCACCAAAAAGGTGTAAGCGAGAAAGCGAAATATTTACTTGTAATGAAGGCTTCTTCCCAAAGCTCCCGCTCAGACCACGAAGGTGCTCTCTCCCGGTATGGAATCCCCTTGCTTAAGCACACTCTGACAATTAATTTAACCAAATTTTTACTTATTGTGATCATAAACAGAGCGTTAAGATGTTCAACTTTTGTTTCTTACTCGATGACAACCTCTCTTATAACTCCTGGAAGCACACCATCACTTACAGGTGCAGTCTGAACTTCAAACTCCTTCAAACTCTCCCCAGATGATGACTTCTACAATAAGTTCCAACACCAAAGCATAAGCTTCCTTTTTAACAAAACATTAACAAGAAACTCAAAGCTTTTTTTCTTTGTACCTTACGACACACCACGAAGAAGTTGGTGACGCAACCCTCAAGCAAATGATCACCATCATTCGACAAAAGAAGCTCAGTAGTCAAAGGAGGTCTAAACTTCTCCAGAGGCTTCCTCAACCTTCCTAAACCACAAACCCACAAGCTTAATCCCTCAAAACTAATAAGCTATCAAGTTGAATGAGCATAGAATGAGCACAGTACCTTACCCAATCTGAGTACTTAGCATTAGCAACATCTCTTCCATAACCAACCAAAGCCAAACTCGCAGCACTCTCACCAACACTTAACGAGTATCCACCAATATGCAACCACACATCCAAAAAATCCACTACCTTTTCATTACCTAACCTACTCAACAACTTCTCCTCATTACCAGTAACAAGAACCGTTACAGCTAACTCTTCTCCACAAAGTCTCTCCCTTTCCTTAACTACAACAGATCTCATAGCCTTGCTCATAGACCCATTAACTAAATCGTAAATACACGACTCATGAACCGGTTGGTTCATCGAAAAACGAGATGATGGCACCGAGCTGAACAAAAACTCAGGCTTTGAATCCAAAAGGATACGGACTGAGGTGGAAAGTCTCTTCAAGTGTCTCTCCCAGAACAAGAAGTTAGTGGAATTGTTTATCGTTCTCGTCGTAGTATAAGCACCTGTACAAAAAATCAATCAAAGTTTCAAACTTTTTTCTTTTTTTTTGTAGTCTCTCTGCGTATTTATCTTGTGTTTCATTAGGCATAGTTTGGTTGCGTACCGGGGAGAGATTGGAGGAAAGTGGTGACGGGAGGAGCCTCCGTAACGACGCCGTTGTGGTAGAGAAACCTGCAATTCGACATTTTTTTCTTTCTTTCTCCTCTCTTGTGCTTTGGTAAATGAAGACGATCTCTTTTGGATTAGATACTGTATAAATGGAACTGAAAAGTAGGCTTACTTGGACCGAAACCAAACCTGAACCAACTCAATAACCGGTTTTATATATATATTAAATATTTTGGATTTTAATATAGATTTTTGGTATGTATTTTTAAGTTTTGAATTCCGATTTCTGAATATAGTTTCAAAATTTTTTAATAAAATTTTGAAAATTTTAGATTCTTTTTTCTTTTAGCTACCCATGGATCTTCGATATTTCAGGATACTAAATATTTAAAATAAAACCATATGTAAAAATATTTGACTATTACATAATTTTAAAAATTGAGATCAAAACCGATCCGGAACCAATAGGAATCAATCTAAAACCGATTCCAAAATTTACAAAATATCTATCTTTAAAACCTCAGACCAGACACAGAACCGATCCAAACCGAACCCGAATACTCATTTTAATTATTATTTTAATAAAGTCCAAAACGACGTCGTGACAGCCTCACTAAACTAGTGTTTAAGCCCCTTTTCATTGATCTCGGAGAGATTTTCAATCCCTTCTCCGATCATCTTCATCTTACTCAAACATTACTTCAAAACACAAGAAGTAAAAAAAAAAAAAAAATGAGATCTTTATTAGCTTTCAGAAAAATCCCACCTCCCTTTCTCCTTCGTTGCTTGATTCACAGTAAACCCTTTTGCTCTCAATCTCGATTCTCCACAGAATCCGACAATCCAGTTAACGGATCCGTATTATTACCGAATCCCTCAACTACAAACCCTGAAGAGAAAGACGAATCACGTGTAATTCACGTGCTTCTAGACCGTAGAAACAACCCGGAATCAGCTCTTAGATTCTACAACTGGGCTAAACCGTGGCGTGGAAGCTTCGAAGTTAGTGAAGCCTTCTTTCTACTCATCCACATTCTAATCACCTCTCCCGAGAGTCACGGACTCGCACGTGACTTGCTCCAACGGTATGTCTCTTCCACCAATCCAACGCCAACGCCAAAGGTCTTAGTCAGTAGTTTAGTTGAATCAGCTAAATCATTTGACTTTGAAGTAAAGTCACTACCTTTAAGTTACTTATTGAACGCTTACACGAAAGAGAGGAGAATAGATTACGCGGTGGAGTGTATTAATCTAATGTTAGAGCTGGGTTTAGCTCCTTACGTTAGATATGTTAACAATACTTTAAGTGGTTTAATGAGAAGGAACATGATCAAGGAAGCTAAGGAGGTTTATAGTAAGATGGTTGCTACTGGTCTGGTTGCTGGTGATAAAGCTACAGCGCATTTGTTGATGAGAGCTAGTTTGAGAGAAGAGAAGCCTGAGGAGGCGTTGGAGGTTTTTAGGGGAGCTGTTGAGAGAGATGGTTTGCTTTATAGCCTTGCTATTCAGGCTTGTTGTAAGAGTGTGGATTTGGGTATGGGGGTTGGTTTGTTGAGGGAGATGAAGGAGAAGGGGTTTTGTGTGGGGCAGGAGACGTATACTTCTGTGATTGTGGCGTTAGTGAAGGGGGATAAGGTGGAGGAGGCGGTTAGGTTGAAGGATGAGATGGTGAGTGATGGGATACCGATGAGTGTGATTGCAGCGACGAGTCTTATCAAGGGATATTGCAAGAATGGGGAGTTGGGGAGGGCTTTGGATATGTTTTATCAGATGGAGAAAGAAGGACCGTGTCCGAACCGTGTTACGTTTTCGGTTTTGATAGAGTGGTTTAGTAAGAACGGGGAGATGGAGAAGGTACTTGAGTTTTATAAGAAGATGGAAGCTTTGGGGATTACTCCTTCAGGGTTTCAAGTCCACTCAGTGATTCAAGTGTGTTTGAAAGGTCAGAGACCTGAAGAGGGTCTGAGACTCTTTGAGGAGTATTTTGAAACCGGTGTTGCAAACATCTTTATATGTAACAGTATGTTGTCTTGGTTATGCAAGCAAGGTAAGATAGATGAGGCTAAAGACTTGTTGAGGAAGATGGAGAGTAGAGGTCTTGGACCTAATGTAGTTTCTTACAATAACGTGATGCTTGCCCTCTGCAGGAACAAAAGGTTAGACTTGGCTCTTACTGTATTTTCAGAGATGCTGGAGAAGGATATAAAGCCTAACGACTATACTTACTCCACTTTGATCGATGGGTGTTTCAAGAATCATGATTTTCATAACGCTTGGGAAGTCATAGCTCAAATGAACTCTTCCAGTATTGAAGTCAATGAGGTTGTATACCACACGGTTATCAATGGTTTATGCAAAGCTGGTCAGACTTCTAAAGCTAAAGAGATGTTGGAAGATCTGATGAGAGAAAACCGGGTTTGTATTGGTTGCATGAGTTACAATAGCATCATTGATGGATTTATCAAAGAGAGTAAAATGGATTCTGCGGTTGCAGCTTACAGAGAGATGTGTGGCAATGGTATTTCACCAAACGTAGTGACTTATACCTGTATGATGGATGGGTTATGTAAAAATAGCAGAATGGATCAAGCACTGGAGATGAGGAAGGAGATGAAGAACAAAGGTCTTAAACTTGATATTCCAGCTTATGGTGCTCTTATTGATGGATTCTGCAAAAAGGGTAACATGAAAAGTGCATCTGCTTTGTTCTCTGAACTCTTTAAAGAAGGGTTGAATCCAAATGAAGCTGTTTACAACAGCTTAATATCTGGTTTCCGTAATCTTGGTAACATGGAAGCAGCTCTTGATTTGTACAAGAAAATGTTGAAAGACGGTCTAAAATGTGATCTACGTACGTACACAACACTGGTCGATGGATTGTTAAAAGAAGGGAACTTGATCATGGCCTTTGGTTTGTACACAGAGATGCAGGGAGAAGGTATTGTGGCTGATGAATTCATGAGTTCGGTGATTGTAAACGGTCTTAGCAAGATGGGAAAGTTTGTGGAAGTGGTTAAGATGTTTGAGGAGATGAAGAAGAATGATGTGACTCCAAATGTGTTTATCTACAACGCGGTGATTGCAGGACATTTTAAAGAAGGAAACCTTGATGAGGCTTTTAGACTTCATGATGAGATGCTTGACAAGGGTCTTGTACCTGATGGTGTTACATTTGATATTCTAGTGAGAGGGAAATATGGAGAATCTCAACCTATTGGTGTAGAAAGTTTGTAGCTACATTATTGACTTAATAGTTAGGGCTTCTCAATATAAGCTTTGAAAGGGGTTACAAGATTGAAATAGTCTTTATTCTTTTGCCTGCTTCTGATCAGTTTTTGCTCATAAGCAACGGGGTTGCTTTGTCATTTTTATGGCATAGTGATAGTTGTGCCTATGAAGGTCAAGCTTTGACCTTGGAACTTATAACACTGTTGCATTCTTAGGCTAGTGTTGCGAGTCTTGGGACTGTTGTCTTTCCTTGGAAACTATTTTCTGATAAAAACGGTTCCTTCGATGTAACCCTTGACATCTTTGTACAAACCTTTTTTGGGATTTTGATATTATGGAGGCAAGAAATGTTAAATAAGAATGATAACACACCTTACCATACACTCAACATAATAATATCGATATATATTTTTTTACAAAATACATTAGCCTTGTGGGTTGTGAGTCTTGTGACTGTTGTCTATCCTTTTTTTTTTTTGAACACCTTTTTTTTTTTGAACACCTACTGTTGTCTATCCTTGGAAACTACTTTTTTGAACAAAAACGTTTCCTTTGATGTAACCCTTGACAAAGCAACTTCTTTGTACAAACCTTTTTGGGATTTTGATATTATGGAACCAAGAAAATGCATGTTGAATAAGAATGAGAACACACTTTACCATACACCCAATATATAATATCGATTTATATGTTTTTACAATTTACATTTGATGCACAGAAATAAAATGAAAATGCAATTGAGAATTGGAAAAAAAAGAAAGCCTTATAAAAGAAAAAAATTAACAAGGGAAATTATTGCAAGGAGTTCAGTTATTTAAATCAATGCAAAATTGATCATGATTCTCATATTAAAATTTTAAATATTGCCAGTTTCTAATAACCTATAATTGGATATTCATTTTATAAAATGAAATTATGTAGAATGATTGATTTTATGAATTCTTAAAATATATATCATTTAATTTAAAATGAAATTTCAAATTCCACAAAAAATAAACAAAATCTCAAAAATATATAACGCCCGCCCGCTCACAGTTAATGGGCCATCTACGCCCGTTCTCTCGGCCCATGATCCCATCCCATTTGACGAGCGGTGCGTTAATTTTTTCGAAGGTTCAAAATTATTGTTTTTGGACCCCGACCTTTCTCCGTGCTTTGGTCTCACTCGCATGGTATCTCGAATCACTTTCCGATAGGTCACTCATCATTTCAATACTCCAGTCCAAGCACGTTTAACTCTGGAGTTCTAAACAGATATGTGACGGAAAAGATAAGTCAACTTTGATGACATAGGTAGCCAAATCAATCATCTTAAACTTTTCCATATATCACAACTTGAGATGTTATAATTCATCCCCTCTCAAAGAACGCAACGTTCTTGTTGCGCCCCCACGACAGGTTTCAAGACG
Organism: Eruca vesicaria subsp. sativa; assembly: GCA_932364175.1. Lineage (NCBI taxonomy): Eukaryota > Viridiplantae > Streptophyta > Magnoliopsida > Brassicales > Brassicaceae > Eruca > Eruca vesicaria. The sequence continues at coordinate 40,399 of CAKOAT010286265.1, read as the reverse complement.
CCTCTCGAGTCAGAATCGAGATGGTTAACCAACTTTAATACCACTTATAACGCCCCATCCGTCCACGGCTAATAGGTCACCCACGTCCGCTCTCTCGGCTCGTGGTCTCATCTCATGTGACGGGCGGTGCGTTAATTTTTCAGAAGTCACTATCCGATCTTTCTCCTTACTTTGGCCTCATCACTTCCCGATAGGTTATCCATCCTTTCACTACTCCAACTCAAGCATGCTAAACTCTGGAGTTCTAAACGGATGTGTGACGGAAAATGTAAGTCAATTTTGATGACATAGGTAGTTAAATCAATTTTCTTAAACTTTTCCATAAATCACAACTCGAGATGTTATAATATAGTTCAATGTTATTTTAGTGAGAAAAATATTAAATACAATTTATTTCATTTGTTTGTATACCTCATGTATTTCTATTCCACTATTTTTTTTTACAGCCTAAACCATTATCTTAGAGTCCACAATCCCATTAGCTTAAACAATTATCTTAAACTTATTCCATACATGTTTAACGTTCCCATATTCTTTATAAAAAGGACACGGCCAAGAGAAAAGATAATACCATACTTGTGAAGAACATTAAAACACTCGTCACATTTCATAATATTGTAGTTTTCTTATAACCCATTATTGTAGTCACATCTTCGTGATAACGAAGCTTGGCACATTCTGGAGTTGAAGTTAGAACAAATACTTTCAATATTTCTCACTCATTAAGTAAAGAATCAAATTTATATTTGATATACAAAAATCAGAAGGAAAAAATTACTTAAAATAGAGTGTAGATCGATCTTATGGATCAAAACTAGTGGACATGGAGGAAGAGGGTGTGGTCATGGTGATAAAAGGGAATCCTGATGATGCTGCAACTGTCTTCAAAGGTTTCATGGTCGTCACCGGTAAATAGATCGATGATTGCTTACCAAACAAACCCATCGTGGATTGGTTGATACCTTTGTAGTAGTCGCTTGTTGTCAGCTTTATATTTTGCGATGATGATGAAAGACCAAGACTTAGTTCAAGATCGCTGTGAGCATTCCCTGAAGAATAACAAACAAAAGTTAATGGATTAGATATGATGATCTATTTTCGTTACTATAAGTTGCTAAAAGACAAAGGCAAAAAAAGTTAGCTGGCTAGGGTTTGCTTGATCTAATCAAAAGTAAATGTGATATTTATTGTTAGTGTTATATAAATTGGTTTCACCTAACTTCATCAATCAACTATGTTTAAAAAAACTTCACCAACCAACCTTACAATATGTAAACATTGTGACCCACACTTATCAATTACCTTTAATATGAGCACCAGACTTCATGACTCCTCCCTTTCCTAACTCACTATATTTGGTCGCTGATGCATCCCATCCCCTGTGAATTTTCAGGCACGTATAATATCTCAGAATTATTTACAACATACGAGTAACTCTTCATATGTGACGTTTATACGCAATGCATAAAAGCTAAACTAGAATATAAAAAATATCGTCCCCGTTAAGACAAGTATCAAACTCGTACACAGGCGCGACTAAAATGAACTTATGTTATCTCCATTTTCTCAAACCAAAAGGTTTGCACATGGAAAAATCGAAACAAAAAATGACTTTAGCTCGGTATTAGTTTTAGAGGAATAATTAAAAATACACTATCCATATTCTACTAATTAAATATGTAACAATTCAATTAGAAAAATAAAATTCAGTAGAAAAAAAAAAAAAATTTAGCTCGGTATTAGTTGTTAAAATAAATCATGTTCAACCATGTTGATATCTTTAACAGAATGAGTAAAATGCTTCTAAGAACAATTTAAGTTGCAATTTGAAACTGTAAAATTTATTGATAATATTTTCAAACTGTAAAATTTATTGTACTACCATAGCTTATAAAGGATTATATTAAACTTTTGAACAAAATAACAATGGTCATAGTATACCCTAAAGACATGTGATAAGATCAGCTGAATGGAATTAAACTGAAAAAATCAAGTTTCCGTCGGAATATATAAATAATTATTAGGTTTGTTATAATTTTTCTTAGAAACTGTTAAATTTCGTAGAGCTAAATATAGTACCTTTTAAAAGAGAATTAGGCTTTTGAATGATGGGCAATAAAATAAAATAAATAGAATATTGGATGAACAGAAAGTAAGTGGTTAGAGGAATATTGCTATTCCGTTCATATTCCATCGGCCGAGTCGAAAGTGTTTTCCACTATTCATCTCATAAATAGTAATTTTCAGCCAGCTTACTTTCAGTAATCAGACAACACTTGTAAACTTGTTTGAGTAAAAACTTTTAAATGTGGTAATTAAGGATCTCCAAAATTTAAGATAAGATTGCACGTGTGTAACAAAATATGAAAGTATTCAATGTTTGTAATGAAGTATTTAACATAAGATTAGATAATTAAGAGTAATGGTACCTGTTTTGGAAGAGATGAATCTGATCTTGATGAGTTTTGAACTGGGTGCATTTTTGAAGAGTCAAGCCTTTATATTTGGAACTTCCTCTTCCGAAACTCGCACTCTCTCGCCTAAGTGTTTGCACGAACTCCACTTTATCTAAATTCTTCATCTATAGGTAATTGAGAGTTTAAGATCCATAATTAATTCGACAATCTCAGCTTCATATATTTCAACGGACGTATTTATCACGTTTATATATAATATACACTTAGATGTTCAACCTTATCAAGGTCTTGTTTGTAATCCTCCACAACGAAGTTGATATCTGCGTCGAGACCACGGAATTTGATTGCAGCTCGGTCGTAGGCCCTGGATATATATGTACAAATATTCATTTAATACTAATCAAATACTTTTCTAATATATCTTCAACGAACAATAATGTGTTTACGTTGACAAAATAAAACCACACTAAAGCAATGTTGACACAAATGATTTGTATCTTATGTCTATGTATGTATATCAAGTTTCTTTTACCTTGCTGCTGCGTAGGCGGTATCAAACCCACCTGTTAAAACAAGAAGAAAGATAATTAATCAAGGATCAACAAGGTGTGTTGAATTTAAAAAAAGTTGTGTTCAAGATATAAGAGCAACCTCATTGCAAATATGAGGAAGAGATTCTCAACAAAAATAAAATGATTAAATATTGGGAAGGTATATCTCAACATTGAATCATTATATTATGTTTTATATTTTGTTGAAACCCATTCTTCATATTTGCAATGGAAGTGTTCTAACTTCTAAGTACCAAACATCGGAAATGAGCTGTACTAATCTACTTATGTTTTGTCTTTTACATAATTTTTTTAGCATTTAGCAGATGTTGTCAGACAGAATAAAAGTAAAAAAAAAAAATCACAAAATATGATAAAGTTAGAAATTCATCGTTTATGTCTATGTATAGACACACACATCCAATAATTAAAAATGGTTGGATATTATACTTACCCAAATAAACTTGCTTTCCACAATCCCTACAAATCATCAAGTCCAAGAAACATAAATTAGAGATTATATAGCAATAATTGAATGATATTGATTATTAAAAACGAAAAAAAGAATGATTAATTCTATTTTGGTTATTACCAAATATGAGACTCCCAACGACCGGTGCGACGGTAAAAAGTGACGCCACGATACTGGGAGCTTCGTGACCTTGGTCCTCTTCTGCTCTTCTTTACCACTTGCTGCTTGTTCCTCTGTAAAGACGACAGTCTCAACCAGTGACTGTCGTCTAAAGAGAACTCAATATTCCGGCGAGCATCAGTCACGGGGAAAAGATCTCCGGTTTCTTTAGGTGGAGGAGGAACCACACCATCGTCGCGTTTGAGAATACCAAAGGTGATGAAAGGTTTTCCCGCGGCGGCAGAATCTTTGGAAGATGAGGAGGAGGAAGAGAGGTTGGATTCTTCGTCACCGGCGGCTGAGACTAATGGTACTTTGCGATCTTGATCTTCTTGATAGTTAGAGAACATTCCAAGGCTGAGATCCAACATGGTCGTGTTCTAACGGCGTCGTATTGTATATATCTCTCTCTATGGTTTTTCTTTTGTCCTGGTGGGATAGAGAGAATAGATGAGAGCGAGAGGATAAGTGGCAAGATGGGGAGAGAGATAGAGAGAGGGGTTCTAAAAGAGGGAAGAAAAAGAACGTGGGACGTGTTCACTGTGAAGGTTGCATTGGATACACTTGCCATTTATTTGCCTTTTCAACTTTAGTTTTTTTTTTAAGAAATAATATAAATGTACTTGCCTTGCCGATGTTGCTAATATTTATGTTAGTTTTTCTTGTTAATTAAATAACTAGATTTTGACCCGCGCAACCGCGCGGGTGTTTGTTTTCGTTTATAGTTAGTTATATAAACATTTTATTTTCACTTGTAAATTGATATATATTATAGTAATCACATATTTACGATATGTATAGTAAATGTTTTTCAAACATAATAATATTATATAATAATTAATCAAATAATTTTTTTCAAATTTTCTATATTATACATGTTTTTCAAACATGTGTTTGTTTATTCTTCTAGATTTTATTGTTTCTTAGATTAGTATTTCATTTTTAGATAAATTAATATAAATAGAGTTTTAATTAAATATTAGTATACTTTAATTTGCAAAGATAATATAAACTTTTTTTGTTAAAAACTAATCTTATAGCTTCATAAATTAATATTATAAAGAATTTTATTAAAAAGGAACTTTTTAAACAATTTCTTTTTTTTAAAGTATAATTTTAAAAATTTACATCGAAATAAATTTATCTAATATATATAGCGTGTAAATTTTGTTAGGGTATATAAATATTTCATATTACTAATCTGTGATTTTTGTTAATATATTGTGGATGCATTTAACTATTATTGACATATTTCTGTATAAATAATATAAGATTCATAAACTTATATCTATTGACATATTTTGCGTGACTAATTTGGAAGGTGTAAGGTAATTTACCAAAATCAAATTGTTAAGTGTATCTTTGTTATTATAGATATGATTTCTCATAAGATATAATAATGATAAGATTATTAGAGAATTAATGTAACATAACTTTCTAGTAATAGTCCATTTTTAAAAAAATCACACATGAAGTCAAGTCATGACTTCTGTTTTAATATATAAGATATGACAGCCGTAGAGAGATTGTACGATGAGTTTTATACTTTAATGTTCGTAAATTCAACGCATTAGTATAATGTAAAATTTTAATGATCTTTCCATTCAATGAACTCGATCTAGTTCAGACGATTATGAACATGAAATTCCATCACATATGTAATATTAAAATGATCACGAGTAGAAAAAAACATGGAGGAAACTATGTTGTAGCCTTCAAGTTAATTACAGACTCTGTATCTGTTACACAATGCTTTGCTACCTGATTATCTTATTTCACATCTTTTGAGTTTAGAACAATTCATCAAGAATTACTTTAAACATATAAGGCAGCAGGTAGAGGTAGAACAAATTTAAAATTAATGATGTTTTAATATCATAAAACCCAAAGTCAAACCTTAAAGTGATGTATGTATATATTGCGGTTGGTTGAAGAGTAGTTTCTATGTTTTTCTAATATATTAGTGTTTATTGCCGAACAAATTGTTAATGCATGTACGATTAATGTAGAAGTGTCTGTATGATTATAAGTTCTTTTTGTTTGGTCTAATGATTATAAGTTCTTAATTGTCAAGTGTACGTTATTTAAATGCGTTAGCCTTATCGTCGACAGAAAAGAAGAGAGGACAGAACAATATCCAAATTAAGAAAGTACCGTCAATAATAAAATTACAAAAGTCAACCTATGAATTTTTCAGCATCCTTCTAGCAATATTAGTAATTAGCCGATTTATTGCGTATGTTAGTTTAAAACGACGAAAGCAAATGTATATATATATCTAACTATTAAATTAATTAGCATCATATACGTGGCTATAAAGATGTCGAATTGTCGATCATGGTAAATCCTAGTCCAAACAACCCATTGCGTTCATTTTGATGCAATTGCAATAATAACTATTTGACTATTTGTCCTTTTTGATGTTCACAATAGCAACAAAATTGGTATGTATGCGTGTCATGCTTTTGCAGTACCATAAGCTGCTGGAAATAATGTGTTTTTACTGTCACTTGTTATATATATAGTGATCGCATATGAATGTAACACAACACTACCTGGTTAAGATGCATTTACAGCATTCAGCGCTAAAATACAAAAGAAGCTACCGAAGTTGAGGGATGTCACAAAGGTTAGTGATATAATGAAGAGGACTCAAGAAGACAACCTCCTAAAACCCACCAAAAGCAAAACGTTGCAGACTTTGAGACGTTGGTAGTACACACACTCGACCAATCCCTCTCTTATCAGCATTTGGTTCGGTCCATTAGAAATTTAACTTATCAAAATCAGTTCAGCTAATGATTCTTTGTATTATATATCCTCTACCAGCAGGTCCTCCTTTCTCTTTCTATACTTTTGGTTCATAATGAAAAAAACTATCTGAAGCTGCCTTTTGCGTTTAATTAGGTTAACATTTTTAACAAATAGTAATAATAATGATTACATACGTCCACTGACCAGCAACTAATGATTATCAATGAAATTATGTTCGCCAGACGCCACAATAACGTCTATAACACAATTTTGCGCAAAATTTTGCAAATAGCGACAAATCTTGCAATTGTTGTTCTATTGTTTTCTTTCTATTATTTTTTTTTGTGCGCAAGGTATATGCCAATATACCTAAATATTCAAACCTTCCTTATTCTCTCTTTTTTTGGGCAAAACCTTCCTTAATCATTCTCTAGTCATTAGATTTATGACATAACTAAGAAATTTAGACACGACGAATTCATATGCATATTGATTCTCAAAAATGTAAATTAAAGATGAGGCAGAAAAGTAGTAGACGGATAACGTGGTTAACATCCAATACAATTGTAACATCGTGATGTTTGAAAATGTTTAAAAGAATTAATTTAACTATCTATATCACCAAAGTCAATTTATCTTTTCTATTAAACACATGTTTAGAACTCTAGAGTTAAACGTCTTTAGGCTGAAGGAAAGTGAAGCCAAAATACGGAAAAATGTCATGTGGTAATTGTCGGGTCGGTAAATTTCGGGTCTTGATAAAATTAAAAAACTGACCGTTGAAACAGGATGGACCAGATATCGAATAAACATGAGTGGGTGGTCCATTAACCATGGATGGTCGGACGTTACAAAAAAATTCTAATAAAATAATTTTGGTTCATTACAGTTATTTTAACATTTAATAAATATAATATTAATATTTAAAGAAATATGTAATCGTAACATCATAATCAAATAATATGATTAGACTATTTTTTTTATATAGATCATTATCAAAGGAAAAGTTTGTTGGTCACGAAATAAATACAGTTCAGTAGATTTCGTTTCCAATCTTCAGGCATTTAATTGACACCAAATCAAGTAATCAACCGGTCCACATATATTATACGTTGCTTTATCTAGCGACCTACCATCACCGTTCCTAAGTAGTAATTATTAGAGATTATTTTTTTTCTTTCTAATTCCAGTCGTTTTGGCATTTAGCGACAGCAATTATTGATATATAGGTCCCTCGTGTGATTCCAATATTAAAAATATCAAACGGTCAGGGAATTTTTTGGTACTTTGGGATCTTTGATCTCGCCGTGCATATCTGCAACGTGTGAAATATTGGTTTCTGTTCACTTAAAGAATCAGGACAACTCTTTCTCTATCATTTTTTCAGCCAAGATTTCTTTTGAAAATAATTCTTTAGCCAAGATCGATCATCCCTTTCTATATTATTATTTCTAAACGATGATTCTATACTATATTCTAATTAAGAAAAAGCTTACAATCTTTAATTTTATCTATTTTATAAGAATTTTTGTCTAATTTTACCAACTTATTAAACTGATTCGTGAAGATCTATATCAGGACAATTTCAATTACTCGATAGTGTATATTTTTAACATAATTAGATAAACGACATGTTTTTATATTATAGATTTTATCCATTCTTTTGAGAAACAAAAAAAGTCTTTGTTCATGAAATTTTTTTAATTATATTCTTTGATAGATTGTTACTACCTATTTATTTAAGTTATTATCCAATTGTAAATAAAAATCAGCTGGTGTGAATAACTAAGAAGATCCACTAATAAGAAGAAAACAAAGTTGAGACTTGAAAACAGCCAAAATGTCAAAATAATTGATGAACACTGTAGCTATATATCTTGATTTACTATAAGACATATTTTGAAAATGTATATATCTTGTTTGACAGCGAAGGTTGTATAATTAGTATATATATCAAAGTGAGAAATATCTTAACTATCACCACCATAATCTTTGTTTTGAAAATACATCAATTATTTTAGAATAGATTATTACTAGTTTGATAAGACATTCAAAAGATTGTACAATCTTCTTAAACGTTTTTTACAAGCTATTGTGGTCAAATAAAAAACAAATATAAGTGTAATTTATTTTTGTATTAATGGATATATACTTTTTCTATCAAAACAAGCTGATATTGCTAATCTTGGATTGTAATATGTGATGTTTACCAGTGTAATTTATATTATCGACAAATATACGTGTAATTTATTTTTGTATTGATGGATATACTTTTTTCTATCAAAACAAGCTGATATTGGTAATCTTGAATTGTAATATATAACTAGATCATAACCCGCCTGACTGGGTGGATCTTTATTTATAATATATATAAACATTTCAAAACTTACAATTTAATGGTTCCAAATTTACTAAGTAATAGTATATTGTTTAAACATTGTATTTCATCATTGTATTGTGTAACAGGGGCGTCGGTAAAATATTGTGACCCGTAAATATTTTAGTAATAGTTTATAAGGTTTTCTTTTGGTTAAATTGGTGCAAAATTATATATATGAAACAATTTAGTCCAATTTTTAAGTTAATTTTTAATGAAGAATTGGAAGGAAAGTATATTACTATTAAAAACTTATAACAATAGTCAATATAAATTATATAAATAAAATATATATTATTCTTGATTTATTCTAAATAAATTTAAAACACAAGTATATACATGTATACATAATTTTGAGAAATAAAGTAATATCAATGATAAAAACCCCAAAATTAATAATAATGGTACTTTGGGCCGCAGTAATCTTTAGTTTAATAAATAATCTCATTAGATTTGTAGGTTATCCTTGTTTCCAATCACCATAATTTTAAATATTTCTTATTCATGTTTCCAAACACTTAACTTTTTGTACTTCAACTTTAATAGTATAGATGTTAACCAGTGTAATTTATGTTATCAACAAATATAACTGTAATTTATCTTTGTAGTGATGGATATACTTTTCTATCAAAACAAGCTGGTATTGGTAATCTCGAATTGTAATATGTAATGTTCACCTATGTAATTTATATTATCAAGTAGTAAAAGTATATATTATTTGTTGAATACTCGACCAGCATTGTATTTTCAGTACTATTTGATAATACCTATAAATTTATAAATGTAGGAGGTAGATTTACATCCTCCATAAAATTCAGCGAATAAAAAATCTGGTTTAGAAAACTTTACTTTATCAAGTCGGCTAATGGCTAAAGTGTTCAGAGAAATTTACGTTAATTTTAAACTGATGTTACCAAATTTAAGTTGATCAAATGAATGACAACTGACGACTAGCGACTTTGCAGCTTGACCAATGGCCTATTAACTCAACTTTATTCAGAATGTCCATTAGAACAAAATCGGTTTAGGACATCTGCACGAGGTCAGCTATATAAAAAAGAAGGAGAAAACATGAAGGGGACATCAGAAGAGAAAATACACGTATTGGGAAGTTAGAATTAGAGTTTTAATTCTTTTGTATTCACGCCGACTTGTATTTCTTTGGTTAGCTTTCCGAACATCGATTTGTTTCTACTTTATTTTTCTATTTGTAATTGACAAGATTCTTTTATTATCTAATAAATATCTTTGAAATAATCACTGATAAATTTTGTCTTTCTCACTAGTTTAAACTCTATTTGGAGATAGACTATAAGAAATAAACCAATACATATAATCGAAGTTTTTGGTCATCCTTACACATTCGTTCCTCAATCTTTATTATTATTATTTGTAATGAGATGGTATCTTCAATTCCAACTAGTTGGAGGAACAGAAAGACAATCTAGACCACAACATAAACAATTGAGTAAATGTACATAGTCAATGAAATAAAGAATAAGAGAGAGGGTGTGATGTATACACGTCGAGGTCCAAAATCAAGGATGGGTCCAAGATGCCAACTAGCTACTAGTAGTATTTCTTTATTTATTTACAGTAAGAGAGAGAAACCTTAATGGAGACAGAAGGACAGTGGGGTTACGTCAATTGTCACATATTCAACCACTCACCAATCTACATCTCTTATTCAATAATTTTGATAGATTTGATGATAAGCTTTTTGCAAATCTCAGCCGTTCAATTTATCCAGCTTTGCAAGAAAATAGATTTTAAGGAATCTAGCCTTTCCTTATTTGGTAAGACTGTTATTGTTTTTTCCACCAGGAGATATCTTTATTCATTCTAGATTAGGTAAAATCGTAAAAGTAAATTCTATAGAAATTTTTATAAAGTAACTTGCAGTGCACAATAAACTTAACTATCTTAATTGTTTATAATTCTACCATGATCATCATCCATTTTGAAGTCACCTACACTCCAAACGCTAGAGTTTAAGCTCGACCAAAACGAGATGTTTTCACGGCTATAATTTCTTCTGATGATTGTATCAGTAATGCTAATACTAGGTGATTTCTCCATACTCATACACGAATATAAATATTTAAAAATAAATATATTATATATAAAATTATTAACATTATTTTATAATTTTTATATAAAATTTATTTAAATAATATTATTTTATTTTAATTAAACGTGTAGTTTGGATATATATAATATCCCTTGTTCAAAAACACGGACGATTATCCAATTACTCCGAGAAAACGCTTATACCGTGGCAAGTTGATGCTGATCGGTTTCATTAATCTGTGGACCGAGTTTTGTCCGCACCAGCCGCGTAATTGTAAAAATCGGCGAGTTAAAGCTATGAATCGAGTTTATTCAACCCATAAAACCAAAAAAAAATCATGTTCAAATCTTTACAATGCAAAGAAGTTTTCAGTAATTTGTCTATTGGTGAAGTTAATCTGTTGGAGTAGTCTTGTCCTATATAGTTAAAACAAATAGGAAAGAAGTGAGGAAGACAATTCTGGGTTCACATGGTAAAGCTTTCAACGAGATTTGTTTTCAACGAGATCTGCAAAGAAAGAAGAAGATGATTATTGGAGACAAACATGTGACTGAGAAATTAATAAAAAAACACATGAATACATATTATTTTCTTCATTTTGAATTTTCTAGGTGTTTCTTCTTGAGTTTAAAGGTTTCATTTATAGTATAAATTCATTGACAAATATTGAAATTATAAATATACAGCCTATTTCTGCAAAAAAAAATATATACCAACTACAACTTAAATTGTTAATTTATATGTATAAAATATGGTATTATACGTGTAAAAATACAAAAATTCCTCCCCGCATACTCCCTGATTTTTTTCCAATTTTTAATAAATCGCTAGGCTCAGATGCGCCGCACGCGTAACTTTCGAACAAGGATAATATCTAAATTGATTTTGTTATTACTTGGATATAATAAATTGTATTTACTTCTCCAAATATACTTAAATTATTTCTGTGCTGAATTAGATTAAAGTTTTGATAATTTTTTTTGTCATTTAAATTACTCCTTTTTGGTTATTTTAAGTTACACAATTACTCTAATTCTAGCTAAACTAAATTTAATTTTTTTTTATTTATTTCATTATTTCATTTCTTCATCTTAAATATACATATGTATTTTCGTAATTTTTTTTGTATAATTTGATATTTGTATATTTTTATAATAGTATAAAAACTGAAACTATAATAAGTATGAAGTCTTATAAACGAACAATATCGATAAAATTATGAAAACTTATGAACGGATATAAATATTTACAAATTTCTTTTTTTGTAAAATTCAAAGTAAATTTATATGTAAAATGTATAAATATAAATTAAAATATTATAATTTAACTATAAAATTTCATTTTGGTTTGTGCATTCTCGTTATATGTATATTATGTTGTATAAATATATAAAATTAGAATTAAAATATTAAACCATAAAGAAATGTTAGTGGTATATTAGGTTTGACTAAAGTTTGTATATATTTTATTTATGTAGTTTAATTAAAGAATGTTAAAAATAAAAAATATAACAAAAAGTGCAAAAATTAATAAACATCACAATAGTAGCAATTAAAAAACAATTTAGTTCATCAATGATGTTTTAGTATAAGATTCGTATTTTTTTTGTAATAATGTGAGAAAATAGATTGATATAAATAAAATATTTTATTAATATTAAAATATCTCATCCTATTTAAAATTATATTTAAAGAGATGATTATTTTTAACATCAAAACTGGTTTTTGTGAAATTTCCTTTTTATTAAATCACATTATCTATAAAATATATTTTCATAAAACTAAATATTATTTTCGTATTTTTTATTATCTGAATATTTCCTTTTTATTAAATATTTCATTTGTAAAATATAAAAAGGAAATAAAATTAAAAATTTAATTGGCATGATTTATTAAATATTTTGTAATAATAATGAAAATTAGATATAGATTCATTAAAGGGTATCAATGTAATAAACTGTCGTGGGAGTTAACGTGAACGCGACACTTAGGAAACTGATTTCTTAAATACTCTTATAGAGATTAGTTATAATAGCTTAGCATAACTTAAGTTTCCATCGCATAGTACATTATCTATTTATAATTTTAATCATCAGTGTAACGTTAATTGATTATGATGTTACAACTATGAGATATATTACATATACAATTTTACAATCAATAATCCATAATTCTATATGGTTTATGAAAATTTTGTATGATAACACTGCTCCAAATCGTCCTGAGAATATCAGTTTGATTATGCTTTTTAATCTATTCTATGAAAATCCATGCCTTAGCTAGTTTTACTTATGATTCGAAATCCCAATTTTAATTATATAAAATTATTAGTAATAAATTATTTGTTAAACCATTAGATCAATAAGGTTTCCACTAACTATCACTAACTAAACGATGCATATAAGTGTAGTGTAGTTAGTTACAATGTATGAGACTGAGAAACAATTGCTCAGATTAATAAATATGGGTCGGGGGGTTGTTGGTATAGGGATAAATCTTTAAAAAGGCGATAGAGAAACGACTGGAAACGCATGAAGCACGTTATAACGTTAAATAATTGAGGATTCAATTCAACCATATACTTTGATGATAGTTAATGTCTTTGTCCATCTATGAAAATAATAAATTTTGGTTTTAACGTTTTTTGGTTTAATGTTTGACGCATATGGGTTATAAAGGTGTGGGAACAGTTTTGGGCGACGTGGTGGCTGCCTTTCCTCGTTTCCGAAAGCCAAAGCTGATTCTTTTTTTATCAACCAAAAAAGTTAAAAAATACCTCTCTAGAAAACAAACACGTGCTCATAACTATTCCTTTCAATTCTGACAATTCGTGGTACCGTCTTTTGGTTCCTTCTCTAGCGTAACACACATAATGACACAACTCGAACCGTGTGGTCTTCTAATTCATAAAAATGGTTCACACTAGGATAATGTAATTTGTTAAAGAGTTGTATTAATTTGTTGCTGGCCTAAAAAGAGATCGATGACAGTATAATATAATTTGCTATCACTACGTTATCGTTGGATTGAATGCAAAGGATTTCATTAGTCCAATTTGACCTGACAATCATATTAGAGAGTCACTGCTCCACAATAGCATTTGAGCAAAATTTAAAGCATCAAGAGATCAAATAAGAAAATATTTTAATGCAGATTCATCTACTCATCGAGCACATTGAATGTTGCCAATTATCCACTATTGATCGTCCTAGTTTAGATACTTTGTATCTCTTTCGCGTGTTTTTATATCAAAAGACTGATCTACTATTCAAACTTGAGGTGGTCTGGGATTCCAAACCGAAATAAAACAACCAATAAACAAAAATTATGATAGAAAGATCGAGCAGTTTTAGCTGAAAAGTCAGAAACATCATTATGTGTCCTAAGAACATAGAAGATTTTAAATCTGGGAAACATATATCTCTTCCGCGTGTTATAAGATATCTTTGTTATATTTGACATCTCTCTAAAGTAGTTGATATTAACATAAAATAAAAAGGTGTTACATCGTGTACACATTGTATATACTTTACAATTATATTTCTTAATTTGGAACCTAGATAAACATGCGTGTATATTTTCATGATGCACTCTGAAAATCGTTGAATACTTACTATTTGGATACATCTAGATATATAGTATTAAACCTCAAAAGATACTTGTTATAGTTTTCTCATTAGTCTGAGTATCACTACCTTTTGAAGGCAACTTAATTGATCTCAGACCCTATAATTATTTTTCGTTTTTATTTCTATGTTTTACACTCGTCTTGTCCCAACGAAGATTGTAGGTGGAATGTTTAAGAGAGAATCAATCTCACTTATAAAGAAAAAGGTACATATATGGTTCGTTTAAGCCTGGAAGAATTTCTCCCATTTTAAGTAAAAGTTGGTAAACAGTAGAAAGAACAAAAACAAGTACCACTTGTTCTCAAAGCATAATTTAGACACAAATAAAGTTAGTGCATGGATCTTCTAGAAGTATTCTGATGAATGATTAACTAGAAAAGTGACTCCTAATGCTATATGCATATTCGTTCTTGGTCACTTTAATTTGAATGGCAGATGCTCTTGTCACTAGTCCAATCAGAGTGTGAAAACGAGTCCTCTTTAGTTATCTTATTGTTCCCAATGTTTCCATTTGTGTGTGCAAAAAGATCCTATAAAGTTTGTAAATACGAAAAAAAAATGTAATAGTTTTGAGTTTTTTAAACTTATTTAAGCTCAAACACCACCACCTGGCAAGCTATATATATGACTCGTTCTCATCTTTGGTTTACATGAGACCTCATCTGTAAAGAAGCATCAAGTTCTCAACCATAACGTTACGTAGTTTAAACGCATTCTTCCTTTGTCATATGCCTGACAACAATGGACCAAAACTTCCCAATTATAGCATAACAAGTGAATTACTTAGACATTGCTAAACAATTCATAGCACAAAACTCTCTCGATCTTCTCTCCAACTTTAAAAATCTTAAAAACCTTTTGCTGTGAAAATAAGAATAGAAGAAAGCTCTATTTTCCTAAAACACCATGACAAAGTATAAATACTTAGATTTAAAATTCATCAGGGGTAATCTTGTTATTTGGTCACGAATTGGTCTTTCGCGTCTTTGGTGTCAATCGATGTCACAATGCATCAGTCGATTATAAACATAGGCATTAAGAACATTCAGGTTTCTAGTTAGCAATCTAGAACATATGCATTAAGAACATTCTGTTAATAAATATCACACTAAGCGATCCTATAGTTGGGGCTAATCCCCTAGACATATTTAAACCCTAACTCTAACAAGTGAATTACTCAGACATGGCTAACGAATTCATAACACAAACAAGGTAAATAAAATGCATAAACAGATAGATAATAATAGAGTTCCAATCACAAATCTCTCTGGATCTTCTCTCCAACTCTAAAAATCCTATAAACCTTTTACTGTGAAAATAAGAATAGAAGAAAGCTCCATTTTCCTAAAACACCATGAAAAAGTATAAATACTTAGGTTAAAACTCGTCATGGGTAATCTTGTAATTTGGTGAAGTCTTAGGCTTCAAGTCGGCTGGGTCACGAATTAGACTTCCGTGCCTTTGGTGTCGATCGATGTCACCGAGTGTGTATCGATCGATTATAAACACTCCGTGTTGACCTCTTGTGTTGGTCGAAGTCCAAATCGAGTGATTTCTCTCAAACCCATATCTGATAGAATCCTTGGAGCTTCCCACATGTCGTTGGCTCGGTAGTGCAGTTCCTCCAATATTATGTGTGTTCATATGAACTTTTTCAAACACATTCTCCCTCCCATAAGATCCAATTGGAGCAGCAGAAGCTCTCTTTAGCCAGTCTTAGTTCTCATTTGTCATTAGGCCAAAAGACTATAGTATTTGAAAAGCTTTTTCATAGTGGAGCTTTATTGTGATATCTTCTCCAGATTTTGTTTCAAGCTTTCAGATAAATTTCATTGACTTCCTGGAGTTAATAAAGACTATGATTGTTCCCTCAGGTGCGTCCCAAAGCTCCACTTTACCATGTTTGTCTCCAATGGCTTTGAGGTTCTGCTCAGTACAGATATGTAGAGAGATCCCTTGAAGATGGATCTTGAAAAGGATCATTGATGGGTAGTCTTTGTCAATAACCAGTTACGTAGTTTAAACGCATTCTTCCTTTGTCATATGCTTGACAACAATGGACCAAAACTTCCCAATTATAGCATAATAAGTTAATTACTCAGACATTGCTAAAAAATTCATAACACAAACAAGGTAAATAAAATGGATAAATAGATACATAGATAATAATGAAGTTCCAGTCACAAATCTCTCTGGATCGTCTCTCCAACTTTATAAATCCTAAAAACCTTTTGCTGTGAAAATAAGAATAGAAGAAAGCTCTATTTTCCTAAAACACCATGGCAAAGTATAAATACTTGGGTTTAAAACTCGTCAGGGGTAATCTTGTTATTTGGTCACGAATTGGTCTTCCGCGTCTTTGGTGTCGATCGATGTCACAATGCATCAGTCGATTATAAACATAGGCATTAAGAACATTCAGGTTTCTAGTTAGCAATCTAGAACATAGGCATTAAGAACATTCTATTAATAAATATCACACTAAGCGATCCTATAGTTGGGGCTAATCCCCTATACATATTTAAATCCTAACTCTAACAAGTGAATTACTCAGACATGGCTAAGCAATTCATAACACAGACAAGGTAAATAAAATGCATAAACATATAGATAATAATGGAGTTCCATTCACAAATCTCTCTGGATCTTCTCTCCAACTCTAAAAATCCTATAAACCTTTTACTGTGAAAATAAGAATAGAAGAAAGCTCTATTTTCCTAAAACACCATGAAAAAGTATAAATAATTAGGTTAAAACTCGTCAGGGGTAATCTTGTAATTTGGTGAAGTCTTAGGCTTCAAGTCGGCTGGGTCACGAATTAGACTTCCGTGCCTTTGGTGTCGATCGATGTCACCGAGTGTGCATCGATCGATTATAAACACTCCATGTCGACCTCTTGTGTTGGTCGATGTCCAAATCGAGTGATTTCTCTCAAACCCATATCTGATAGAATCCTTGGAGCTTCCCACATGTCGTTGGCTCGGTAGTGCAGTTCCTCCAATATTATGTGTGTTCATATGAACTTTTTCAAACACATTCTCCCTCCCATAAGATCCAATTGGAGCAGCAGAAGCTCTCTTTAGCCAGTCTTAGTTCTCATGTGTCACTAGGCCAAAAGACTATAGTATTTGAACAACTTTTTGTAGTGGAGCTTTATTGTGATATCTTCTCCAGATTTTGTTTCAAGCTTTCAGATAAACTTCATTGACTTCCTGAGTTAATAAATACTATGATTGTTCCCTCAGGTGCGTCCCAAAGCTCCAATTTACCAAGTTTGTCTCCAATGGCTTTGAGGTTCTGCTCAGTACAGATATGTAGAGAGATCCCTTGAAGATGGATCTTGAAAAGGATCATTGATGGGTAGTCCTCGTCAATAACCAGTTCCCAACGAACTAGAACAAACATGCATAATTTATGGTGAAACAGCCCAAGCTTAGGACCGAATTGAGGTCTTCCTCATTATTAAAGTTGACTAGAAATCTACCATTCTCTAAATCACAACTGGTAATATTATCTGCCATACCCCATTGCTCAAGCATTTTAATAGTGAGATGTTCTACATTCTGTTTTTTTTTTTTTTGGTTTAGTATATTGCCTATAAGAGATAAGCTATACTCACAGATAAGATTTTAATCAGCTTGATCAGGCAACTGGATTGGTTCCTCATCATCTTCATCAATCAAAAAAAACATTATTTCCCTATAATGCCATAAGAACAGTCAATGATCAAAGACAACATGGTAGAGATTATGATTTTGTTTTTGGTTAATGCACTAGAGAAGTATTGATTTTATTTCTATATGATCAATTTTTGAAAAAAAAAATGGGAAAATATCTCTGAATTTTCAGAATATCCAAAATAAAATATTTTTAGATAATTTGACTTTGAAAATGAATAGAAAAAGAAAACAAAAACAATTTTTTTTGGGTTTATAAAAAAGGCAACTTTACGATAAAAAATATCTATCTCATATTATTTTAAATATTTATATTATGCAAATAACCAAAATAAAAAATATAATAGAGAAAAAAAAATCATCAAATAGAGTGACTACAGGTTGACACGTGTCCATTCTCTTTATTTTTTTGGGCCACAATTAGCAGATTTATGGGCTTCTGTCTTAATTCAAAACTTAACAAATGATGATCTTCCCTCTTCTTCATCTTCTCTGTTACCAGCAATGGAAAATCGAGATACCAACAATGGAGTTTCCAAGATATTATATGCAACGTGTAACACCTGTTAAGAAACGAATCGATACCGAAGCGACACCAAAGAAACTGACATATTCAATGTCATTAACGAAATCTTCACTATTTGCACACACTACAACCACATTCAATGATCCGTATCCCCTTTCCAGCCGGTTGATCATCGACTGAGAATCATCCTCACACTTTTAATTGCATTCAGAATTCTTTCTCTCTCCTTTTAGAGTTTTTTTCTGGGGATTTTAAGTTCCAGTATTGTTCGGAATTGTTAAGGTTGGTGGATCTGACCGGAGCATTCGAATCTAGATCTGGCAGCGTTGGGCCTTCCGAGAAGCAACAAGGTTTGAATCACTTCATCTCGGTGGCGGTGACGAGTTTCAGAAACTAACAACTCGGAAACTCCCAAGATCTCCGGTGGTTTCACGTTGATTGAGCTTCTGCCTACACAAGCAGTGAAGCTTTTCTATTTTACTGATTATTCATCGTCTTCTCAAGCGGCGGCCGACGATTTAGATATCTCTCCACTGCCGCGTCACTCTCACGGGACATTGAATTCTCCTTCTAACTCAGCCCTCTTGGATCGAGCACCTCGCTTCTTGGTGATTGCTAATGAGCAGCAGCAAAACGGAAACGTATCCGGTGAGACTACTACTACAAACTCGGTACCTTCTACCTCAACTCTAATCTGGATAGAGTCAAAACATAATCTGTAATTAATAACTACTGTATGTATAGATAACTTTTATATAAACGCTGAAATGTGATTATTTTCTGATTATTTAATACCTGTAACAAATGACTGGTGAGTGTCTACGGGATGATTTTGGAAGGTTTTTCTTTTTCTTTTTTTTGATGGTTTTTGTTAGTATACGCATAGCGTGAAAAATCTTGGTAATTCATTTCTTCTTCTATCTCTTACTGGTGAGTGTCTATGGGAATATTTCACCATTCTAAAGGCTTCAGTGAAAGCGTCAGTGCTTCACATTCAACTTACTTTCTCAAAAACAAATTAGTTTGAATAATTTTTGTTTACAAGTTCACCTCTATTTCAAAACAGGTTTGTTTCTACTATCTATCTATATTTTAACATGTTGCAAGTGGATGATCAGTCTCAGAGATACTAGAATTATTATTCCACTGGGATCTGCAGGCACAACGATATTACGAGAACTGACAAGAATATATACTCTCACGAGAGATAGGCTGAAACAAGAGACCCCACTTAGATCGCTCTCCACAAATCCCAAGTAAATTGTACAATCCTATGTATACCTGAAGAGGAGTTTGCAAAAGTAACTCCGCAAAACTGTCCCATTATCCCGCCTAACATCATCTCCACTTCGAAGTGATGCAGATGCTTGCCTTCGTGTGTTTGTCTGGAGCCAAGGTTGTTGTGTCCATGACGCAAACATATTTCTGCAGAGCATGATCAATATGCTTAAGCAAGAAACATGGAAGGATGATATAGAAGCTGGTAATATCCGAAGGACTTTTCTACAAGCATTTTGAGAAGATGCATCACCAAAAGTGAATGATTTATAATGAATCTGTAGGAAAGTGAAGGCCAAAGTTATAAGAAACAAATGGTGAGAAAGAAAGAGAAGGGTACTTAGCTTAGTGTGTGACTGATCAAACTTTAGAGTACTAATCAAGGAACAAGCCTATGTAGCATTCAGCGAGGCACATATCATAATTGCTGAGACAAAAATGTAAGAGCATCACAAACAAAGAACTGGTTTTAGGTGTGAGAGAGCTTCTTGAATATGAATGTTACGCTCAGCAACTTGGGATGTATTGCAGCAATAGTAATGTGGACATGCATATGTGAAAATGAATTTTCAAATATTAGTTTCTTTAAAGTATTGGGAGTTTGTTGTTGAATCAGTTTGTTTGCTTTGTTTTGTTTTTGTTTTTTTTTTGGGTCAAACTTTTGCTTTGTTTTTATTTGAAATAAATAAATTTTTTGTTTAATTCATTTAACGAAATCTCTTTCACACGTGTAGATATAGCCTCGAGATCAATACCTAGACAAAGCCTCGAGATGAATACCTAAACTGAATCAGTTTAACCCGACCAATTTGGTTTCGGTCCAGATTCGATTATAAAGTTTGGTTCAGTTTGAAATGTATTTTCTTAACAAATTGGATGATACAGTGAATGAAATTCTTGCTTTAACCAATAATGTTTGGTAATAAAAATATTAAACCGATAACCTGCAAGTTCATTACAGCACACAAAATAATGAAAAATAAAATATTTTATATGTATAGTAGAAACGATATGAATTATTATTTGACAAATGAATATATACAATAAATAGATTAATTTTACTGGTCTAGAATTAGACATGTAAAATAAACATAACTTAATAAAATAACAATAAAAATTAACTTTTATATCAATACGTGATTTCACTGAAACAACGTCTATATATATATATATATATATATAAGCTTTATACAAACGTAACCAAAGTTTTTTTTATATAGTGAATTAGGGTTTGTCTGTATTACGTGCATATTATTATTTTAATTTGTTATACTTGATAGTTTGATATATGAATGGATTAGGTGGTGTTGAAATTAGTGAATCCCAGGCACTTCACATTTTGATGGTGATTTGTAAATGTTGCTAAACATAAAAGCAGAATTGCGAAATCATATATTATATTAATATAAAAATTATATAAGTATAACCATCAAAATCTAAAGTTTCATAGTAGATTAAAAAATCTTTGTATCATATTGGTATAGTTAAACTAAAATAAACATTGAAAGAAATTAAATAATTGCATTTTTAATTTTATTATAATTATAAAAGTTAACAGTTTCTAAAATAAAATTTAAAATACATAAAATTCTTGTAAAATAATTATGAGCCATAATAGTATTTTTAGTTAAAATTAAATATTTACGAAACATATTAACGAGTTACTTTTGTTGTGGTCAAGATACAAACATAACTCTATTACGTGGTAATTAAAATAAAAATGAGATGTGAATCTGATATAATCTTTTCAGTTTATAGTCACAAAACTTGAGCTTTGAAAATTTAATTTTAAAATGATGAAACCACAACAATAATTAATACATAATCAGATAATTGTAACAAAAATATAAAAACTAACAAGATATAACAAATATAACAAAAATTATTGAAATACATAAAATAATCAATAATACTTATTTTCAAGAATAAATATGAGAAATTCATAAGAACAAAAAATAGAAGAATTCATTTATGATATTGCTTTTACGTTGTATCAAACCCAAGTTGAAAGAAAATCAAAAATAAAATAGTGTATCTTAGAGATTTTTTCCTTTTTTCATGTATAAAATCAGATTAAAAATATCTATATTATTAAAAGAGAAGTACCCATATAAAATACCCCTGAATTTTTCTAATTATTTACAATGTTATGCCACTGAAATTATTAATTACCATATCTTATAGGATTTTTTGTCTTTTCACTTTAATTAATGCATTTCGAAAATCAAATTTTAACTAAAAAAAATTATGGCAACAATATTTAACGAAAATAATTATTTTCATATATACATTTCGTAATTAAATAAATAAATTATATAGAAATTGTTTTACTAATTCCATATACATAATAATTAATTAACCTACCTTTTAAGATTTTTTTCTTATTAATTATCTACATATCTTTAAATCGTTAATGAACAATATTTTTTTCAAAGATATATAATTATATTTTTATTATTTATAAGTAATAACTAAAATAAAAGTCACAAAAAGAATCATTTATATAATAAAAATATTAATATAAACATATCATGTTATGTATATTTTTATATAAATAATAGTTCAAGGTAAATTCAGAATAATAAAAGTTAAAAAGTAGAAATATATAGGACCATATATTTTAAATAGTAAATAAAACAATTTAGTTATACATTATCATAAAATTTTGATCCATAAAAATAAAATAAAAACATTTGTGCAGATATACAGGTCATATTTTTAAAATAAGTATGACACAATGATAGTTTATAAGATAAAATAAAATAACTCAATATAAACTATAATATTGTGTATTTAAAATGTCATTTTAAACAATTATTTAAATGGGTAAATTTAGAAATATATATTATCACTTATAAAATATATAAAAACAAACACTTGCGCGGATCAAACATCAAACTTTCCGGTATTCTTCTATCAAAATTAAACCCATAAGTAATTTGTAACCATTTAATTGATACTTCATTTTTTATTTTACATCATTTAGTATAAACCTAAAAATTAAAAAAAAAACAAAACACCCGCCCGGTCGGGCGGGTCATGGTCTAATTAACTATTAAAAAAAGAAACAACAAAGAACTAATAATTAATTAAAACTAAGATTCAAAAATAATAAAATAATAATTTTGCATGAATACCAAGACAACTAAAAATTGTAAAAGAAAAATGATAAAAACGTAAATCTAAACTATTGTATTCAATCAAATATCTGGAATACACTCCGTTTTAGTATTCAAAAATAACGAGATAAAATGTAATAAATAAAAACACATATAATATTCACATCTTTAAAAACAAACACACTATAATCACATGAATAATAAAACACTACAAAATAAATCAAATGAAAATATTTAAACGAAATATACATTACTATGTGTCAATTTCCGTGTTGAAGAAATTGGCGAATCACATAAGATAATGAGGTTTTATTTTTGTTAATCAAATAAAAACAATACTAATAAATTACACTAATTAATATGAGGCAATATAAAACATTTATTTGATAGAAAATTTAAACAAACCACTTCAATATAAAAACAATTGTTGAGCTGTAAAATTAAAAAATAAATAAAATATTCTGCTTAAAGCGAGTAACGTAATACAAATTAATCTACCAACGAAAATGACGATAATAGTAGAAATAATATTATATTGTGAAAGTATCATACTGTAACAATAAAAATAGCACATTATATTTTAATATTATATTGTGAAATTTAGTTAATAACAACGAAATTAAAATTCAATATCCTAACATCAAACAATTTTAACCATAAAAGTTGATAACCATAATAAGAGAAATCAAAGAAATAAAGATTTAAAACTTATACATAGTAATTTTTTTAATAATAAACATAAATTCTCAAAATATCTTAAATTTCATAGTGTTTTGTAATTTAAAAAAAAATATATGTGTTTTATTGGTATAGTTAAATTAAAATAAAAACTGAGAAAAATTAAATATTTATATTTTTAAATTTTACTATAATTATACAAGTCAATAATTTCTAAAATGAATTTTACAATACATAGATAAATTTGTATTATTAGTTTATGTATTCGTCCGTTCGTAGAGCGGGTTTATTCTAGTAAAAAATAACTTCATGATATTTGCATTTGTTAATATTTACATCTAACGACGATGTTTTAGAACTTTTTCCCAAGGTTTATTAACTGTAATCTCGGCCCAAATGGAACTGCAAACTCAAACTTTTGTTGTCGATTATTAACTTTTTTTAAACAATCACTTTTGTCGATTATTTAATAAAATACAAATGTTACAAATATTCGAGTCTCTATAAATTAATCGACCGCTTTTAAAGTTTTCTTGAAACGTAAATACATAGCTGTTTTATTCGAAAATCATAGAAGACACGTTCAGACGTGGCGTAAAGCGAAGTTGTTCGACCGCCACGTGATACTCTTTTGCATGCACCCCGTTTGAACATCAAGATTCTCTTTCTCAGACTTTGATTTCTGCACCTGTAAGTTTGTATGATCTCTATTTAACCGGAAATCATCTCAGTTTTATCCATCAATACATACATTTTCATTTCGATAACAAGAAAAAAAAATGCCAGGGATCACACTAGGAGACACGGTGCCAAACCTAGACGTGGAGACGACACACAAGAACTTCAAACTCCATGACTACTTCGCCGATTCGTGGACCGTCCTCTTCTCTCACCCTGGTATATAAAAACGTCCTTATATCTTGACTAACCTAGTCAATTATCGTTTTCTTTTCTTAAATCGATCAAAATATATTGACCAATTGACTCAAAGGGGATTTCACACCTGTATGCACAACCGAGCTTGGTGCCATGGGCAAATACGCTCATGAGTTCGAGCACAGAGGTGTGAAGCTCCTTGGTTTGTCTTGTGACGACATACAATCGCACAAAGATTGGATCCCCGACATCGAGGCATTTACGGTAAGATTCGATTTTATGCATGCCTGATGCATATAAATAAAACTAATTAATAATTTGATAAACCTATTATATTTTCGTTTTGATTAATTTTATGTAACATTGTGTTCTTCTTTCATTGTGGCAAATAAAATTGATATAGCCTGGAAGCAAAGTGACATACCCAATAATTGCTGACCCAAACAAAGAGATCATTCCTCAGCTTAACATGATTGATCCTATTGAGAACGGTCCCTCTCGTGCCCTTCATATAGTTGGTCCTGATTGTAAGGTAAATGATCATATATCATAATTTCATTCTCATTATTTTTGCATGTATATATGATTTATTATGAGATTCTATATAGATAAAGTTGAGTTTCTTGTATCCGTCCACCACGGGACGTAACATGGACGAAGTGTTGAGGGCTTTAGACTCGTTGTTGATGGCGGCTAAACATAAGAACAAGATCGCCACTCCGGTTAACTGGAAACCGGATGAACCGGTTGTTATTTCACCAGCTGTATCAGACGAAGAGGCTAAGAAGTTGTTTCCACAGGGTTACAAGACTGCCGAACTTCCATCCAAAAAAGGCTACCTACGTGTCGCCGATGTGTCTTGAAAGACCAAAAACAAGGATACTAGTTATGTTGTATGAGTGTATTGTATAATAATGTTTACAATGGGTTGATAAAAATATAAAAAACTACGTTTGTAACGTCTGCTGTATTG
The DNA here is from genome assembly GCA_932364175.1 of Eruca vesicaria subsp. sativa. Taxonomy (NCBI): domain Eukaryota; kingdom Viridiplantae; phylum Streptophyta; class Magnoliopsida; order Brassicales; family Brassicaceae; genus Eruca; species Eruca vesicaria. The sequence continues at coordinate 14,843 of CAKOAT010286265.1, read as the reverse complement.
TACTCGCGAGGATATAGCCTTATATTAATAGAAATAATGTATGTTTTATAAAGCGGTGTACTACAACGTCTTACCGATCTTAAACGTGGTGTTTGACTACCTAACTAAACGGTGCTCTCAGACTGTTTAACAAACGTCCATAATGCAAAAAAAACTGGGTTCTTTCTAGATGGAAGAATGAGCAGAAACTCATTGGTTGGGTTTGGGGTTTGGTTTGTTGGTTGGGTTTGGTTGGTGATAATCAAGTTTGGAATTGGGTCATTGAGAGAATTTATTGGGTTTGATTGGTGATAACTAGGGATATTAAAATGGGTAAAATAACTCAGCCCAGTCTAACCCACAAAAAACCCAACCTAGTTTATATCCTACCTGCGAAAACCTAGAAACATCATGGTTAAATTAAAACTAAAAAAAATAATCCAGTAGAATATAGGTTAACCCAAGGGTATCCAAACTACTATTTTATTTGTTCTAAAGAGATTATGCGAATTTTTTTCCCTAGAAACTAGTTTTTCCAGTATGGCCGGAAACTCATTTTCCGGTTTTGGCGAAAAAACGCATTTCCGATTTTGTCGAAAAAACTTGATTTTTTTGGGAATTTTTTTTTGCAGAAAACTCATTTTACGAAAACGCGGTTTTGAGGAAAACACGCATTGGCGGGAAACACGTTTTCGATTTTGGCGTGAAATCACGTTTTTGCGGTTTTGGCGGGAAAACACATTTTTGTGGTTTTGGCGGGAAAACACGTTTTTGCGGTTTTGGCGGGAAAACACTTTTTTTGCGGTTTTGGCGGGAAAACACGTTTTTGCGGTTTTGGCGGGAAGACACGTTTTTCTGGTTTTGGCGGGAAAACACGTTTTTGTGGTTTTAGCGAGAAAACACGTTTTTGTGGTTTTGGCGGGAAATCGCGTTTTTACGGTTTTGTCGGGAAAACACGTTTTCCGGTTTTGATGGGAAAACACGTTTTTCCGGTTTGGGCGGGAAAACACGTTATTCCGGTTTGGGCGGAAAAACACGTTATTCCGGTTTTGTTGGGAAAACACGTTTTTGCGGTTTTGGCGGGAAATCACGTTTTTGCGGTTTTGGCAGAAAAACACGTTTTCTCGAAAAATACGTTTTTCCGGTTTTGGCGGGAAAACACATTTTTCTTGTTTTGGCGGGAAAACACGTTTTTGCGGGAAAACATGTTTTCCGTTTTGGCGGAAAAACATCTTGCAGTTTTGGCGGAAAAACATCTTGCAGTTTTGGCGGAAAAAATCATTTTTTCCGATTTTGCAGGAAAGTCAATTTTCCGATTTTGGCGAAATAAACTCGTTTTTCATTTCTGACGGATAAATTCATTTTTTAGTTTGGACAGAAAAACCAAAATTATGGTTTATTTAAAACATTAAAACAAAAGATATTAAAATAGTGAAAAGCATAATGTTATAAAATTAAAACCCATGGGTACCCATTACCCTCTAATATTTACCTAATCTAATATGGATTTTAAAATTTTATACCCATGTTTAGCCCAATTAGTTTTAGATGGATAAAAACACAACCCATTATCAATGGGTTTGGGTAAACCCATGGGTAATTACTCATATTAACATACCTAGTGATAACCAAATTTTGAGTTGGGTCATTGGTGTTAATCCATGAAATTATTATTGGGCTTTGAAAGTTATTAGGATTAACTTTTAAGAAGATTCATTAGAAAAAAGAGAGAAATATGTGAAGAAAACGTCTAGATTTATTAAGGTAGATTTGAAGAGTTAATTGGACTTTGTTTGGACTGATGTTTTATGGAAAGCTTCATCTGTTAATGGGTTAAACGTTCACCGAATAGATTCAGATTGTCTGGGTTTTTGTTAAACTGATCGTATAAATCTGACGGTAAGATCTCTTCTATTTAAACTGAAATTTGCTATATGTGTTGTTGACTTATTTATTTTGGATTTGTACGGTGGGATTAATCTATGGTTGCTGGATCCTTATGAGTTGAGGTCGTTTGGTTGCTGCCAGTTTTAAAGATTTGTGTTGCTCTCTTGTTGTTGTTGTTGTAGTAACTCACATTGAGGTCACCTTCTACATCTGTGGAATCGAAAAAAAAATTGGTATTTCCCGACTTCAAGAAGCATTTTGGTCCATTGTAGTAACCCTTGTTTTGCACATCCCGAGTCATCTTCTAGGGAGTAATTTAGGAAACTGTTTTATTTTTATTTTTTTTCCTTCAACGTCTTCCCTTCGCGCATTTTCAAATTCTTTCACCAAAGTTTCATACTTTGGATTTGAATTGGTGGTGTAACAATGGACGAGTACACTAGAGAGTTGATAAATGTCAAAACCTTAAGTCACTCAAAGCCTTGAGAAGAAGGGTGTTCTCGCTACGATCCGAGTAACGTTAACTTCTGCGTTTTTTTCTTTACTGATTCAGCAAAGTTCCGACCTTACAGTTCAGATGATAAGATAAAACTCAATTATACTTGTCTAGGCTGAGCTACGTGTGAATGTGTTTGTGGCAATCGAAGATGATGAAGATGGAAGTGATTGAGAACAAGGAAGGGCTGTCTCCGGCTATGTTGGGAAGCTGTAATGATCATACAAGGCAGCTTCATGCTTCTCTTTCAGGTCTTTCCCCCAAAGCCTTTAGATTTTATGTCTCTGTCTCTCTCTATCATTCAGATTATATGTGTTTGCTTCTATTAGATGATTATTATTCAGATAGGTTTCATTCTTGTGTAGTTGGGAAAGAACTTACTTTGAAGAGTTGAAATGAAATTCATGTAGGTTGCTATCTGCTTAAGTTTGTGAATACTTTGAGTGGGCGCAATTCGAGCACTCAATCAAAGTGTATCAACGCGAATGCAATTTGGTAATCAAGCTATTACATTCTCTATTGTTTTTGTTTGTCTTGATCATTGGAATGTACATGACTTAAAAAAAGCTTGCTTGATTACTAATTTGGTCGTTCTCTGCACTGTGATTGAATACTTATTTACAAGCAAAATGACTCTTGGAAGTCTGAATTAAGGGACTATGAGCTCAACAGAAATGGAAATAATGGACCACGTCTTCTTGATGTTCTTGAAGGATTCTTGAAGTTTGAGGTATTTCTTTCTTTGTTCCCTGTGAAGGAACTGAATTTGACAATCTAACAATCTATACTACTAAGCTCTAATAGTCTATGTGTATGTGTGCGTTACTCAGTTTCTATGGGTGACATTCAAGCTTTACAAACACCAACCTCTAATACCTCACCTCTTTGCAAGTAAATAACTTTTGTTCTTAGATGTCTTAGTTAGAGAATTAAAGTCTTTGATATCAAACTAGATGAGTTTCCAACCTAAAACCAATTGGTGATAAATGGATTGACCCATCTATTTTATATACTAGATAGAATCCCTTCCAACTTCCGATGTGGGACCTTTGTCCCTAATACGCCCCCTCGAGATGATGGCTATTTGGCATCAAACTCGGAATGTTTGGGAAAGGATCGATGGGCCGACTTTAGGCTGGATCAATAAGGATCGGGTTGGATTGCGTGGATCGTGGGCTCTGATACCATATTAAACTAGATGGGCTTCCAACCTAAAACCAATTGGTGATAAGTGGATTGACCCATTTATTTTATACACAAGATAGAATCTCTTACAACTTCCGATGTGGGATCTTTGTCCCTAATATTTAAGAGGTTTGAGAAAACAAGTCTCGAGTTCTCTACACATCTATAAGGATCATGTTTCCTAGTAAAAAACCTTTTATTGTTTGTCTTTTGATGTGTTCTGCTCAGGTTTAGTGATCAACATTTTTTTTCTTTTCTTACTGAGCAAGATAGAGACCATGGGTGGTAATTCAAGGAGAGAATCAGAAACTGAGACTTCATCACGCCTTGAGTCTAGAAAAAACCTCCTCAAAGATCATATGCTGCTTCTGATAACTTACGAAGGTACACATGTCTTCCAAAACCGTCTTATACACAAAAAGATCTTTACTCTTTTGATGTTACCTATCTGAACCAGAATTGTTTGATGTTTAATTAATGAGAAGGCCGGGTTCTGCAGTAATATTTTAAAATGTATGTTTCATGATATCCTGATACCAAATAATATTTTTGCAGATAGAAGAGGCGGGTCTGGTGGTTACAGAAAAGATAAGTTGAGAAACGTTAATAAAGATTCACATGGAGAGGTAATGAGAGCTTCGTCGGCGCTAGAAAATCATCAGCTTGATAGGAAAACCAAGAACTTGACATTCTTGTTGTGTTTATAGGAATGCCAGGGATAGAACAATGAAGAAAAAGAAGAGAAGGATTTGATTTAGGGTTTTTTCCCAGGGTCATATGTTTTTTTGCGTTATCCTTTTTGTTTTGTAACATGTTTTGGTTGAACCTCTATTTTGTCTCTGAAAATTTGTATTATTGTTAAATACTAAAGTGATTTTGGGATCACAAAAGAAACACAATCAAAGGAGGAAACAACAATGTGTTGTCATAAGGAAGTAATTGAAAATCACTTTACTGTCTCTTTTCCTAAACCGAACAAATGTACTGAGAGAAACTTATGTAACTAAACGTACGTAAAGCCGCAACTGCTTGCCAAAATTGTATACGTCCGTTCACTCAGTCATGAATTCTGATATATCACTTATCCTTTAACTACATCATTTCAAATATGTATAACTATGAAGTTCTTTCTATCCAAAAATAAAAATGTACATTGATGATATATGTAGTTTATTTTTAACAAAGCTAGTTAAGTTAATTCTCTTATATCTTTCAACATAAATACATACCATATATCACAAACAAAGAATTTACAAACAAGTACTTTGAGAGTTTTGAAGTAATCATTCTTCTCCAAACGCTTACCCATAAACGATTTGCTTCATGGGAAAATAGATTGTATCTTCATGATTAGTTTTAGTGTTTATTGTTTTGTTTAGTGATCCAAAACAGAATTGAATTAAAATTAATCAACTTTGTTACTATTATTATCAATGCGCTATTTATTTTTAACTTTTCAAATAGAAAGTTAATACAATATGGTAACTGTTTTGAATTTTAGTATTTCTTCATCTTTCTTAGTTTTAAAATTTAAAGTCACAATCAAAGAGGACCAACTCTTGTTCGAAATCCTCGGTCTAATTGCACAATAACTGTTCTTTTGAATCTTGGTGGTGAAAGAAATAGATAGTTTTCATCATTTTGGACAACATCTATTAATTTTCTATCAAATGATTGAATAAGGAAAAAACAGAACAACCATTATAGTATTCAAAACCGATTTTCTTTCGTTAAACATCAAAGTTTTCATCAAAAATAATATAATAATAATTAAACCGGGGTTTCTCAATAAATATGTTTTTGTCAAATTAAGAAACAATACAATAAATAAATAAATTTATAGTTCACACCTAAAAATCAACTACACATACAAAGCAACCAAACTGATATTGATACCACTAAGGCACAAATCACTAAAGCAATGTCGAAACATGAAAATTGTATTTTTTTCTTGATAAGAAAACACAAATCACGAAGGACTCTCTTGAAATTCGTACTTTATCTTTAACGCAACTTGCCTATTCGGATCATCATTAAAACATTGGCCTATGTTTACTGATAACCCTTCACTTGTAAGTTCAGCATAAACATTCCAGGTTTAACCAAGAACACATCCGTCTGTAGATCTCTTGCAAGAAGGTCTTTGAGAGATTTACTAATAGAAACATCTGCGATCTGACTCTTAGCTCCACGTAGTTCCTCTGGAATGTCCTCCTCTGTATTATAGACCATATGAAAGCAATATTTATCATCTCCACTCTTAAAGAAACACTGATGTTCATCCTTGATTCTGCACTTTGGGCTTCCAACATAAACATAAAACTTGAGTCGAGAAGTTATACCAATCTTCTCTAGGCCCTTGGTGATAAGCATGATAGCTTCCTGAGTACCATTTTATTTGGGATTGAAGCGTTCTCATAATCATATATCAGAGGAAGTATGTCGCTTTGATATGCAATTATGGGATACGGGTTTGGAACAACGACACCACCACGGAGACATAGAAGCAGATGGAGAGTAGATTCTTTGTAATCAGATACAAGGCAACTGTCTTGGAGCTCTTTCCCAGCTAAACTTAACCTTTGATTTTGCTGGGGATTCCTTCCTTCTCTTCAATCTTTGTCTTGAAAGTGTGTATAGTGATGGATGATATAAGGTGGAGGCTTATAGTCTTTCCTCATAGAGTTTTCACAAACATCTGAACTGCTTGATCCTACTGCTGATGCTGCTTCTTCTTCTCATTTCCCAACTGACTTGCCTCTGCACCAAAATCAACACGCTTTCCCCAAGAACATGACCCAACGACAGATGAAAGAGAATCTTTCACTTGCACTTTCTTTATAGAATATGGTATTGACCATTTTGTATCAATAATATGAAGAACAGAAAGGCATGAGTCAATGACAACCCTCCATGCATCACCACTTTGCATGACATCATATTTTTCAATGGTGATATCGAAAACCCATTTCCCTCGGCGGATCCAGGTTGTAGTATCTGGACTATTCCAGGCTACATTTTCCGACCTAATCCGTGAATTACCTGCTCAGTTTAGAAACATAAGCATAGTTAAAAACATGTATCTACTATTACATAGGCTTGAAAGTACAACTACGCCTTGATCAAGTACCTTTGATAACTGTTTCGAGCAGAACTGGGTAAATTGCATTGCAAAGAAGATCAAGTGTGGTTTCTAGATCCTGATCAGTGGCATTGTTGGACAAAAACGGCATATCAGCATCATCTTTGCTCGCAGATGGATCTCGGAAAGCGGAGCACTCACTGTTCATTCGAGAAGAAAGTAAAGAAGCTATACATGTAGACGTAATAAGACACAAATCATGAACAAACCTGACAGATAAATTCATTTTCTTGAAGTGGCCAGCTTTCTTCTTGTTAATTACTTCATCAGACTTTTGAAGTATTTTGTGCATACTGACGTTCCATGTCTAGTAAACCAAAAAGAAGCAAAACACCAGGTACAAGCAAGAATTGATTAGGATTGAAGTATCTCAATGACATGTAGAGGCTTCAATAGTAGAGAGACAATAATTTTCAAACCTTATTAAGTTGAATATGGCCATGTAGGCCTGACTCCATTCCAGAAAAAAGCAGAGAAAACAATATAACCATACAACAATACATAAAATCAAATCTTTGTTGAGGAGAAAGCATTACCTTCATGAGCTCCCATGATGAATTTGCTGTTTGGAGAAGAATCAAGCACTGCTTTATAGGCAGGACTTGACATGGCTTTAGTTGCCAATATTCCAACATGGTTTACTTAGCTTATTCAGTTCTTCTAACCGACAATGTTAACGAATTACAAAACAAAAGTAATCTTGAGGTAACACATAAAAAGTTATTATATGATGGAAACAAAAACAAAAGAATGCAGAAGAAGGTAAAAAAAACCTCTCTTTCGAGAGAACCTCCCAGCATTTCAACTCTAGATATGAGGCACCATCTGACTTTTTCTCTTTGATTGAGATGCTCAAAGAAATAAACGCACACTATGCCACAAAAATACTAGTGTCTAGATCAATACAGTGGTGTTTGTGCTGAATACTAGTGTTCTTGGTTAAACCTGGAAAGACTCGTGTTTATGCTGAACTTACAAGTGAAGGGTAATCGGTGAACATAGGCCAATGTTTTAATGATGATCCGAATTGGCAAGTTGCGTTAAAGGAAAAAATACAAATTTCAAGAGTCTTTGGTGATTTGTGTTTTCCTATCAAGAAAAATACATTTTTCATGTTTCGACATTGCTTTAGTGATTTGTGCCTTAGTGGTATCAATATCGGGTTGGTTCCTTTGTATGTGTAGTTGATTTTTAGGTGTGAACTATTAAATTTATTTATTGTATTGTTTCTTACTTTGACAAAATTTATTTAGTGAGAAACCCCGGTTTAATTATTATTATATTATTTTTATGAAAACTTTGATGTTTAACGAAAGAAAACCGGTTTTGAATACTATAATGGTTGTTCTGTTTTTTCCTTATTCAATCATTTGATAGAAAATTAATAGATGTTGGCCAAAATGATGAAAACTATATATTTTTTTTCACCACCAAGATTCAAAAGAACAGTTTTTGTGCAATTGGACCGAGGATTTCGAACAAGAGTTGGTCCTCTTTGATTGTGACTTTAAATTTTAAAACTAAGAAAGATGAAGAAATACTAAAATTCAAAACAGTTACCATATTGTATTAACTTTCTATTTGAAAAGTTAGAAATAAATAGCGCATTGATAATAATAGTAACAAAGTTGATTAATTTTAATTCAATTCTGTTTTGGATCACTAAACAAAACAATAAACACTAAAACTAATCATGAAAATACAATCTATTTTCTCACAAGCAAATCGTTTATGGGTAAGTGTTTGGAGAAGAATGATTACTTCAAAAATCTCATAGTATTTGTTTGTAAATTCTCTGTTTGTGATATATGGTATGTATTTATGTTGAAAGATATAAGAGAATTAACTTAACTAGCTTTGTTAAAAATAAACTACATATATCATCAATGTACATTTATATTTTTGGATAGAAATAATTTCATAGTTATACATATTTGAAATGAAGTAGTTAAAGGATAAGTGATATATCAGAATTTATGGCCAAGTGAACTGACGTATACAGTACTTTTGGCAAGCAGTTACGGCTTTACGTACGTTTAGTTACATAAGTTTCTCTCATTACATTCGTTTGGAGTTCCAAAACAGAGATTTGAGTAGAATCAATCAACTCAGTCACTATGATAAGTCATAACTCATAAGTGCCAATTTCTTTGAACATTTCAGATCGAAAAAGGTGAACTCGATGAGAATATTTTTTTTTTTCTTAATTTGAATATTTGATTTCTCGATTTTCCTTTGGCTTTTCATTTATTTATTTTGAGATTACAACAAAAATGAAACAACGAAAGTGACAAACTTTGTATAAACGCAGCGCCTCTCTCCGTACATCATTGTCTGAAATTCTCCTGTCTGATTACACAAAAAACTGTTATTTTGAATATAGGTGGTGGAGCAAAATGGACGATTATACAAGAGAGATGATGGATCTCAAGACCCTGGTCACTCGATGTTGGCAATAATCTTGAATTTAACTTGGGAACCAAGTTAAACTAATCCTATTTGAGTTATGTTTAGGATAAGTTAGTCCTAATGAATTTAGGAAATTAGTTCTCGATATAAAAAGATGGTGAGTTGTGCCATGAACTTAAGAGTTTAGAGATTGTGTGTGTGAGAGATCAAGGTTTTGAGATATTTGCTTTAAGATTAATAAAGCGAGTTATACTTTATTAAATGTTCTTATACAATCATTAAGCTCATACTCGAACCCTCGAGAAGAAGGGTGTCCTCGCTATAAGATCCAGGTAAGTGTCTTAATTATTAGAAATTTGAGTCTGTCAAATAAAGTCTCCATCTTTACCGTCTAAAAAGTGTAAATTTTTTTTACATTGGTGTGGAATCTAAAGAAAAGGCTTCACTTGTGTATAAATTAGCTGATAGAGTTTAAAAGTTGTTTTGTAGGCTGAGCTATGTACCAGTGTGTTTGAGGCAATTGAAGAAGAGGATATAGTGATTGGGAGAACCGAAGGCTTGCCTCCAGCTATGTTAATTTTATACATGTATATTATCGTTAGTAATGTTAGTCTATTCTTCCAGTGTATTATATTTTTAAAATTAATATTTTCTATTTATGAAAATATATAGATTAATTTATTCATTTAATACAATTTACTATAACAATTTTCTTTTATAAGATACTAGGTCTGGACCCGTGCGTTGCACGGGTTTGTTTGATTTTTTTTATTTTATGAAAACATTAAAAGAATGAGAAATTTTTTTACATCAATTTTAGAATTTAGGTGTATATTATGGGACACATTTTTGAATTAAGAACCTATTTTGACATAATTTTTAATTTTTCTGCTTCATGTTTTAAAATAGTCAATAATGTTTTTGTTTTTATTAATTGTTCTTTTTTATATTTATTTCATTATAATTAAGTAAAAGGAGTAAAAAAAATCATAACCATAAATAGTTTTAGTTTGCCATAACCTAGCCCAGTCAAATTAGAAACTCAAATAATATTACCAAAAGTCTAAAATTGGATTTGTCCGTTGTCAGATCAATATAGTTTGTAGCATTCTTACAATATTGTCAACTTGGCATTATCATTGCAAATCTATAAATTTCATTATCAATTATTTTTTCAATTATAGAAATGGAAAATTTTTACTAAAGAAAAAAGTAGAGAAATAGTATTAAATAATTTTTAATTTTCATTTTCTTAAAAATGAGATATTTTAACACATGTACAATTTAAAAAAAAAAGAAAATTTCAATGGAATATTATTTTTAAAAGTTTCATATTTAATAGTCAAAATTATTTTACATATTTGTTTCTTTAGGATTTAAAAAAAAAAGAATTTATCTTAAAAACTAATATTAAATAATTTTGAAATTTATATTTAACATTAAATAATTATGAAATTATTTGTTTTAAAAGTTATTTGTTTCAGAAATTCATTTTATAGTTTCATAGTATATATATTATATCCATGAAATATTCTTACACATGTCGTAATATTAAAAAGAAATTTTTTATGTGACAGCGATGTTATAGCGTGGTGGCAATAACTTTAAATGTATTGCTATGTGACAACTCAGAAGTTTCGATCAAAAAAAAAAAGACCGAACTCAGAAGCATGACAACGATCAAACAATAATCATGACAACGATCAACCATAACTTTATAAGAAGAAAAGAACATCGAACTTCACCTTATATTTTTCTTGAATCAATAATTATGCTTGGTGATAAAATATGAGAAGTGACCAAATATGAGAGATCTTAGTTCTATATATAGAGATGTGAATAATCATAGTTTCTCTTGGATTATCATATTTTTAATTAGGATTTTAATAAAGGACTATTTAATATTTCTTTTTTTTGTTAAGTTTTAATTAGATTTGAATAAAGGAAAATTAACATTATGAGAGTAGAAAGATTTTAAAAAGGAAAAATATTTTTTTTTACAATTATCTTTTTTTATTATAAAGGACAATTAGCATAAAATAGTTTTTCCATTTTTTTAGGTTTATATTTTAAAAAGGATAGTTACATTCGGTTTGGAATAGGTTTTGTTAAAATTAAAATTACTATGAATTTTTTTAAAAAATGTTTTATTATAATAAGATTTTTCTTATTTAATAAAGTATTTTAAAAAATCATTTTATTATAATAAGATTCTTTTTTTTCGTTTTGACATTTTAATTAGAATTTGAATAAAAGAAAATTAGCATTATGAGAGTAAAAATATTTTTAAAAAGAAAAACATGTTTTTTTTAAATTATCTTTTTTTATTATGAGAGTAGGAAACTGTTTATGTTTTTTTAAAAAGGATAATTACTATGTAATAATTTTTTCGTTTTGGCCTTTCTAATTAGGATTTGAATAAATAAAAATTAACATTATGAGCGTAGAAATATTTTAAAAAGAAAAATCAAAATTTTTATATAATTTTTTTTAAGATTATCTTTTATTAACTGTAAAGAACAATTAGCATAAAACAGTCTTTATCATTTTTTGGATTATATTTTGAAAAGGATAATTACAATTCGGTTTTGGAATAGGTTTTGTTAAAATTAAAATTACAATGAATTTTTTAAAAATTGTTTTATTATAATAAGATTTTTCTTATTTAATAAATTATTTTAAAAAATCGTATTTTAAGAAAACTTATAAAAAAACGTTTTATTATAATTAAATTCTTTTTTTTTCTTTTTGACCTTTTTATTTTTAAAAATCGTTTTATTTTAATGATAATTGTACAAAAGTTAAAAACGTTTTATTATAATAAAATTCTTTTTTTTCGTTTGACCTTTTTATTTTTAAAAATCGTTTTATTTTAATGATAATTGTAAAAAAAAATTATTATAAGATAAGATTTTTTTTCGTTTTAAACTTTTTAGTTAGAATTTTAATAAAGGAAAATTAGCATTATGAGAGTAGAAATATTTTGAAGAGGAAAAATATGTTATAATAAGATAAGATTTTTTTTCGTTTTAAACTTTTTAGTTAGAATTTTAATAAAGGAAAAATAGCATTATGAGAGTAGAAATATTTTGAAGAGGAAAAATATGTTTTTTTGGACAATTTTTTTTAACACATGTGTCAATCTTAACTAATAACTTGTCATGTGTCGCGATCGTGTTAATTAGTAACTTTGAGGAACCAAGCTTTATATAATAAGATTTTAATAAAGGAAAATTAGCATTATGAGAGTATAAATATTTTGAAGAGGAAAAATATGTTATTATAAGATAAGATTTTTTTTCGTTTTAAACTTTTTAGTTAGAATTTTAATAAAGGAAAATGGGCTTTTTGCAAATTTGACTCAAAACTCCAAGTCAAACACAAAACTAACCTCTTCTTTTGACTCATCTTGTTTTTGTCCTATTCACCCCACATCTTCATTTTATTTACGAAAATGCCATTTAAATGTTTTTTGAATTTTTTTTCGAAAATGGCATTTTTACTCTCTCAACCTCATCATCTTCAAGTATTTACA
>CAKOAT010286043.1:31387-42366 GCA_932364175.1 Eruca vesicaria subsp. sativa | reverse complement strand
TGATCTAGCTAAGTCTATGAGCCCCAATCTTGGATGTATGAACTCACAGACCTTAGTGCTTGCCCCTTTAGTGAAGATATCAGCTAGCTGGTCTTCACTTCTAGTATAGCATGGTAAAATGATCTTCTGCTCCACAGCTTGTCTCACCTTGTGACAATCCACTTCTATGTGTTTTGTTCTCTCATGGAAGACTGAGTTGAATGCTATGTGTATGGCAGCCTGGTTGTCACAGTGCATTGTGATTGGTGTTGTTGTCTCAACTCCCAAGTCTCTTAGCAGGTTTCTGATCCAAATGAGCTCACTAGTCAGCTTCCTCATTGCTCTATATTCTGCCTCAGCACTTGAACATGATACCACCTTCTGCTTCTTGCTCTTCCAAGTAACCAGAATTCCTCCTATGAAGGTACAATAACCAGTAGTAGATCTTCTGTCCACTCTATCACCAGCCCAATCTGCATCACAATATCCTACAATCTCTGTGCTTTTGTTGCAACCCATCCAAGCACCTTGACCCGGAGCCTCCCTTAGATACCTCATGATCCTCTCCACCATATTCCAATGATGAACCTTTGGTGCTTGCATATGTTGGCTTGCTTGATTCACAGCAAAACAGATGTCTGGTCTTGTAATTGTGAGATAGATCAGCTTCCCAACCATTCTTCTATAGAGCTTGAAGTCATCCAATGGAGCGTCTTCAAACTCCCCCTCACACAAGACTTTGTATCCTTCTTCAAGTGGTGTTTTAGCCACTCTTGCTCCAAGCTTTCCTGCCTCATTTAAAAGATCAAGTGTGTACTTTCTTTGTGATAGGAAGAGCCCCTCTTTAGAGCGGCATATTTCTATCCCTAGAAAGTACTTCAGCTCACCCAAATCTTTAATATCAAAGCTAGATTTAAGAAAAGCTTTAGTGGAGATGATACCTTCCTTGTTATTGAAACTAAGACCACCCGCAACGCGGGATGTTAACTAATCCTTAGCACAAATACCTAGACAAACAGATTAAAATAATAATATTAAATTTTGGTAAGTTAAGAAAGGATCCTTAGCTAAAGACTTTTAAGGATTTGATCCTTAACCTACGTGGCACTCTCCTCCCCTCTCCCAATCTCTCTCTCGACTTCCATGAATTCTCTTCTTCTCTTCACTTCTTTCTTCTCTTTTTGATGGAAGAGTAAACGGGTTGTATCAACCCCTCCACCGCAATCAACCTTTTCTGAAACCCTGATCCAGAATCAACAAACCCAAAAAAAAACCTTCAGATACTCCCTTCTTTGCTACGACCTCATCATCACTGATATGCATGAAGCTTCCCTCAAGATTGATAAAGAATGTAGTCTTGACAGTTCATGGATCAGAGGATGAGGTAATACCAGTTTCAGATGCCAAGGAGTTTGCGAAGATCATACATAATCACAAGCTGGTGCCTTCTGGATGTTATTCAAGGTTTGTTCTGCTCCTTTTTCCTTGTCTGCTTCGTGAGTTGTTTGATTACTGGAGCTTCCTTGCTGTATTTTCTTTAGTTATGTACACCTTGTTGATTTGGTTTCTTATGCAGCTTGAAAATTGAGGTTAAGTTCATGCCTCCTTTCTATCACTTTTATGTATGTTACTCTTCAAAAAACGTTGCACCTGATTGTAGAAACGTTTTTTTTTTGTTGAATATAATTCATAGGATAGAGGTTAGACATGTTTAAATATAAGTTGTGGCTGGTGTTGGTGTTCCGTATTTTTGAATCAAGTAAGTGAAGTAATTACGAAAATCATACTAAATAAAAGTTGTAATGGATGAAGTGAGTTCTTGATATACCACTAGCATAATTTTTTTCTGCCTCTGTTGACTGTTTCCTTGGTCAGCATCAATGTAATAGTTTTCATTTGTGTTTTTATTCAGGCACTCGTTTTCGATAGTGGCAAGTAAAATCAAGGAGAAAGCACGATTGGTTGCAATCTGTTTCATACAATGAACTGGACTTATCTCTCGAGGTATAGTTTCAGCTAATAAAACTCTAGGTAGATAGTTGTACATGTGTGTTTCTATCTGTATATATATGTTTATCCATTGATAATGTTTTTCGTAGCTCTCAATCTATTTGATACATAAATTTGTAGAATAAAAATTTCTTTATTTTAAATGTTTTACATATTTAATAATCTTTTAGATTCAAGAAAAAAAAATTAAGGATTCCAATAGTGGGTAACACCATTGGAGGAAGATTTGAGGTTGAAATCCTTAACTATTCAAAAAATAAAAAAACAATATTTTAGTGTTAAGGACTCCAATGGTGGGTAACATCATTGGAGTTGCTCTAACCAAGAGATGACTTACCTTGGATAAGAAGTTTCTGGTCTGGCCGTACAAGTGTACGGACTAACTTGTACCTCAAGGCTTCCTTCTCTGACCTAGAGTGACTTAGAAGACACGGCACTGAGGGAAGCTTGCTGAGTTTAAACCTCACGGAGAGGAGCCGGCCGTTGGAGTGAAAGGAGACAAGAAGGAAGAATTGTTTATAGTAAAGATCACATGTTCTACTTAAGGATGGACCGTTTATGAGCAGTCACTATCACTCGGCCAGACCAACATTATTTAGTCTTATTGTATGTACTAACTGATATTAGTTTAGTCGTTTAGTTTCTTAGGTATCCTGCGTATATATATGATGTAAAGCACACAGAATTAATTAAGGAAAATAATTTCCTCATTACTCTTTACTTGTTACTCTCTCTCTCTCACTCACACGGATTCAACTCCTTCTTTCCTTCACTTGTTCATCCTTGTTCTTCATTTAACTTACATGGTATCAGAGCACTAAGCTCCTGATTCCTTTAAACACTTCCGCACAATTACTCTACTCACTTCACTCTTTCATTCAAACCGTTTAAAATCCTATTTCAGCTCAAGAACACCCTTTGGACCAGTGGATAATACTCTGGCCGAATCTTGTTCTTGACTTTACTCTTGGTTGATTCTTCTTTCTTCTCCTATCTACGAGTTCCATTAAATTTGTTTCACTTCTTTGCCTCTGTCTAGACAAGATTCACTTCATTCACCTTTGATTCACCCTATTACCCGCTAGACAAAAGCAAGAAGAAGATGGAGAAGATGGATTATCAGCTGCACAAACCACTCATGATTTCGGCTACCCTCAAAGGAGCCAACTACATTACCTGGTCAAGATTGGCCAAGACTGCTCTTGGAGGACGAGGCTTATGGAAGCACATCACCACAAGTGAGGCGCCAAAGCAAATCACCCAAGGAGCCGACGGCAAGGAGGTTGTAGAGGTGGACAAGGATAAATGGGAGCAAGAGGATCTCATGGTATTGTCTATCTTGCAAAGCTCACTTGATACTCCCATTATGGAGTCATATTCTCACTGTGAAACCGCAAAGCAACTGTGGGAAACTCTTCAAAAGGTTTATGGAAACACATCAAACCTGACCCGGATCTTTGAAGTAAAAAGGGCCATCAACAACTTGCATCAAGAGGTGATGGACTTCACCAAGCATTTAGGGAAGTACAGCCAGCTTTGGTCAGAGCTTGAGATGCTGAGACCAAGCACTACTGACCCTAGTGTTCTTGAAGAAAGGCGTGAGCAAGACAAAGTCTTTGGACTATTGCTCACACTTCACCCAAGCTTCAATGATGTTCTAAAGCACATACTGAGGTCCAAGGAGCTTCCAAGCTATGATGAGGTGTGCTCCCAACTACAGAAGGAGATAGGCTCAGAAGGTTTATTTGGAACAAAGCTGAGAAGGTAGACAATGCGGCAGCTAATAAGTCCTACTTCAAGCCTAGAGGTGGTGGAGGAGATAAACAAGTCATGTGTGAACATTGCAAGAAGGAAGGTCACTCAAAAACCAACTGCTGGATCCTACACCCACACTTGAGACCTGCCTCAGCAAATAGGTACAACCGCCCTAAGGCTAATGAAGCTAGAGNGAAGGTCACTCAAAAACCAACTGCTGGATCCTACACCCACACTTGAGACCTGCCTCAGCAAATAGGTACAACCGCCCTAAGGCTAATGAAGCTAGAGCACAAGAAGGGCCACAGCCTACCAATGCAGCAATGCGCATGGGGGAGGATGGGAGAGCTATGGCAGCAACTACACGGGTGGTTGGGTCTGGATCTTCTCAGCCTTCCAATGATGACACCTTAATCCGCAAGTCTGACTTTGAGGCACTCATAAAGGCCCTCAATGCCAACTCTGGTAACCTTAGTAGTTTTGCTTTAAAATCTATGTTAAATACATCTGAACCTAGTAGACCTTTGATAGTTGACTCAGGAGCTACACACCACATGATTAGAGATGTTAACCTCATTAGTAATATCAAACCAGCACTAGGTAATGTTTTGATAGCCAATGGGGATAGTATACCCATTAAAGGTATAGGAAATTTAAACTTGTTTAACAAGGAATCTCAAGCTCTTTATATGCCTACCTTTACTTCCAACTTACTATCAGTAAAGAAAGCCACTAATGATCTTAATTGTAATGTGATTTTTAGTCCTAATGAGGTTTGCTTTCAGGATATTGAGACTAGTAAGATACTGGGAAAAGGTGTGAGCAAAGGAGAGCTATATGTTCTTGAAGACACCAAGACTAGTTCAGATTTATCTTATGCGTTTAAATCAACTTCTGTTTTAACTACTGATGTTTTATGGCATGATAGATTAGGCCACCCTCATTCTAGAGATTTAGCATTGATGTTACCTAATCTATCTTTTAAAAATGAAAGCTGTGAAGCTTGTATCCTTGGTAAACATTGCAAATCTGTTTTTCCTAAATCTATGACCATTTATGAAAGCTGCTTTGATTTGGTTCATTCTGATGTATGGACAGCACCTTGTTTATCTAGGGAAAACCATAAGTACTTTGTTACATTTATAGATGAAAAATCAAAGTTCACTTGGTTAACATTAATCCCAAGCAAAGATAGGGTGTTAGAAGCATTTACAAACTTTCAAAACTATGTCACTAACCATTTCAACTCTAAGATTAAAATTNAAAATTTTTAGGTCTGATAATGGTGGAGAATACACAAGTCATGCGTTCAAACACCACTTGGCTAGACATGGGATTATTCACCAAACAAGCTGTCCATACACACCTCAGCAAAATGGTGTGGCTGAGAGGAAGAATCGCCACCTAATGGAAGTAGCAAGGAGTATGATGTTCCATACCAGTGTTCCTAAAAGATTTTGGACTGATGCTGTGGTTGCTGCATGCTACTTGATCAATAGGACACCAACTAAAATTCTGCAAGATGAATCTCCATTTCAGGTATTGCATAAAACAAACCCTTCTTTAGATCACTTACGTGTGTTTGGATGTGTGTGCTATGTGTTGGTACCAGGTGAACTAAGAAGCAAACTAGATCCTAAGAGTGTCAAAGCCATGTTCATTGGATATGCACACACACAAAAAGGGTACAAATACTACTGTCCAGAATCTAGGAGGGTTCTAGTATCAAGGGATGTCAAATTTCTGGAGGAAAAAGGGTTCTATGACAAGAAGAATTGGGAAGACCTCAGTGATTTGTCTCATGGAGGATCAGATAGAGCTACCAACCTGCGGATCATCATGGAGAGCCTAGGAATCAGCTCCCCAATTCCCCCAACCACCACAGATTCATCCGCACCTAGTGCTCCGGAATCACACTCTCAGCCTCAGCCTCAGCCTCACCACCTTGATCCTGAGGGGGGAAATGAATCTGAATCACAACCATCAAGAGAGAATGAAGATGATTCAGCAAGTGCACATGATCAAGATGGTGAAACAGCATCAGGTCATGATCAAAATGAGGAGGAGGCTGGTGAAGTTATGGAAGAACCAGAACCAGTGGTAGAAGAGAAACAACAACTTCAACCACTAAGGAGAAGCACTCGGATTAGACATCCTCCATCCAACTGGATCAACACAAGAGTGTACTTCAACAACAATGTTGTTGCACATCCTATTCAAGCAGCATGCTCAATGGCAACTCTACCCCAGCAGCACCAAGTCTTTATGGCTAATCTCGACCAAAACTTCATTCCAAAAACCTATGAACAGGCAATGGAAGATGAGGGATGGAGAGAGTCAGTGGGAGCCGAGATGGGTGCTATGGAAAGGAATGATATATGGTTTGAGACTGAGTTACCTAAGGGCAAGAAAGCTGTGACCAGCCGGTTACTCTTCACCATCAAATATTTGGCTAATGGAAAGCCAGAGAGGAAAAAAACCAGATTGGTTGCAAGAGGGTACACTCAAGTATATGGAGAATACTACCTTAACACCTTTGCACCAGTGGCCAAGCTTCACACCATAAGGATCATAATATCAGTGGCTGTGAACTTAGAATGGGATCTAATGACTTTTTCCCAAGGATTTGCACTCTGATTTTGGTTGGATCTACTCTGTAACAGATTGAAAGATGGTTTTTTATGGATATTGGCTTGATGGACGAATTAGGGTTTATGGATAGATGGGTTGAAGGGATTTGATAGATTGAAACACTGAGGGTAGCGGAAAAGACCTCAGATTCTTCACTCTCTCACTCTGGATTTGACACACCAGTCAGATTGAGAGCTTGTTGATTGTTTTGGGTTCACACACCTCCACAATCAAGTTGTTCTAAGAACAAATGAATCACCAAAGAGAAAAGAGTTTTTGATAAAAATGTTGATTGAAACTTCTGGTACAGACTCAACACACTTAAATAGAAAACATAAGGCTGCTGCATGAACAGCATAGAAAACATAAGACATGCTGCATGAACAGCATAGAAAACACAAAACAGACAAGGCAATAAATGTAAGTGGTTGGGGCAATGTTGGTTGCAGCTCTTCTTCTAATTTTCGTCCAAGGCTTCTTCTACACTCTTCTTGCTCAATATTCTGATCAAACACAAGCCCAAATACCAATTTAGAAGCCCAACACGTCCAGCAACCAAACNGCAATGTTGGTTGCAGCTCTTCTTCTAATTTTCGTCCAAGGCTTCTTCTACACTCTTCTTGCTCAATATTCTGATCAAACACAAGCCCAAATACCAATTTAGAAGCCCAACACGTCCAGCAACCAAACCAGTATCTTTTCTCTGTCTAAAACTTCATGAATGAGCCCAATAAGGTTAATAAGAACTCCCACAGATTGTGAAACAGTTTCTGTTACTTTTGATCTAAACCAGACCTTCTTGTCCTTATACTTGCTGCTGCTCAGGATTGCATCATCCCCTCCTCCTTTGAAAAGATTTGTCCTCAAATCCAAGCCTTCTAACTGATGAGAGTCGTTCATGACCTGCTCCCCATGCTTTTCTTTGAGCTTGAATGAGTCTGCAGATTCCTCCTGGTTCAAAAACAACTTGCTGCAGGCCCTTGACAAATCTCAGATGCTCAACTAAGCTGAGCTGAATGCATAACAAAGGTTTGATCAAAATTTCAGAAGTCAAAGTCTTAGTATTTTCACCTGGATCAACTAAAGTAAACACCAATTCCGCAGCTGTAGATGAATCTTCAAGATCTTCCTCTTTCTTCTTGGTTTGATCTGGTACATGAACACATACAACTTGTGTTTCCTTCTCTGGTTTCAGACATTGATTGATTGGTTCTTGCACCATATCTTCTTTCTTCTCAACAAGTTCTTCATGTCCAGTTATAACAACAGGCCAGTGAGACTCTTGTGGTTGATTATGTGCCTCCATCTTTGTAGGCAGCATGATTCTCAGCTTGGTACTATCAACACACAATCTTCTCATGACTTCAGACACAATAACCTCCACTTGCAATGGATTAATGTTTACTGCTGGTGGATTAGCCTTTCCTTCTAAATCAGCCATGAGTTTGCTTCGTCTGAGTTGAGATGCTGATGATGGTTCTTTCTTACGACTTGGTCTCCTGCCATATTGTTCTTTGACAGCTTCAGTGAAGTCTTTTGGTATATAACTCCTATCCATGATGTTCTGAAGCTCTTCCCAAGTTGTGATTGCTGGTTTTCTTTGATACCAACGTTTCTCCTCTTCTCTCTCCCACCATCTTCTAGCCTCACCTCGAAGCCTACTAAAAGCCAGTGATAATCTTCCACTCTTAGGTATGTGATTGTGCCAGATACATGTCTCTACATTAGCAGTCCAAGAGAGATAGGTTTCAGGACAATTTCCTCCATCAAAAAACCTTTGTATGAACATAAGGATGTGTAGTCAAATCCAACAACAGAAAACTCAAAATCAAACCCATAATAAAAGATGAATTCGAAATCCCAAAGAAATGAACTTTGAAATCCCAGAAAGTTTCAGACTTTGATAGTTTAGAGATTGAAAAATAACCCAGAACTTTGTAGATCAACAGAGTGGTGGCTCTGATACCACTTAATGTAAACCTCCCAAGGAAAGATCTCTGGATGAATGGAACAGATTGGATAATCCTTGCAGAAACAAATCTGAAGACTCAAGCTTCTGAAAGGCGTGTGGATTGATGTGGGACACAAGAGATTTGGCTCTTCTCCTGATACTCCTAGATACTCTGTTTTGGATATGACACACCAAATCAGAGTATCCTTAGTTTCTGGATATTACACACCAGAACTTGAAAACTCCATTAGAGAACTCAAGAAGAAGAAAAACAAAGTTTTTGATTGAAAATTGGTTGGATCTTAGTATAGACACGACCTGATATAAATAGATAGACAAACTTGCTGCATGAGCAGCCTAGAAAGCATAAAAGAAAAAGAAATAAACATAGTTTCTGCATGAACAGCATAGAAACTATAAAACAGACAAAGGAGTAAATGCAGTTGGTTGGACAACTGAAAATGGTTGCAGCAGTCCTAATTTTCGTCCAAGGCTTTTCCTTCACTTCTCTTGGCCATTATTCTGATAAAACACAAGCCCAAATACTTGGTTTAAAGGCAACACGTCCATCAATCAGACTAGTATCCTTTCTCTGTCCAAAACTGCATGAATAAGTCCAATAAGAACTCTCTTTGATTTTCCAGCATCTTCTATTACTTCTTGTCTAAACCAATCTTTTGATTCTTTATATTTGTTGTTGGTCAGGATCACATCATCCTCTCCCTCTTGAGAAAGATTTGTCCTCAAATCTGACACCTCTCCTACTTCAAATGGAAACTGTTGTGGTCCAGTAAACAGCTCAATAGATTCATCTCCATCATACAGCCATAGTTTTCTTGCTAGCTTCTTGAACTTAGTAACACCACGCCCATCTCTTACCTTATCATTCAGAGGATGGATTCCTTGAGCTCCTGTTCCAATTTTAAACTTCCTAAACTGGAGAGAACATACATCTTGAATCTGCAACTCATTTTGATATGCCTTCTTGTAACAAAACTCCATAAGTTTGTCTTCCTTGAATGACCAGAAAATCTGAAATCCTCTTCCCTTTCAAACAACCAAGTCTGAGCTTTGATTTCTGTATTCAAAAATGCTGAATCTCTAAAAACATAATCCACAGCTTGTTTCTTCTCAAAAATCTCCAATTTACAGAACTTGCTTCCTTCTAAATAAGATCCTTGAAACTCATACCCACTCAGTGATTCACAAAGCTTCTGTTTCCCATAATCCACTTCCTTCAGCAACACAATACATGGAATATAAGGATCAGATTGTAGAAAGTACCTCTTAGGTAGTTCATCACATATGCTTCTGGATTTTTCTTGCAACAGATTCTCAATGGTTGCTTCTTTTCTTTCCTGCTGTATTTCCTCCTTAGAACTCACGACCTCTTGCTGTGTTTCTTCAGATTGTAATATCAATTCGTGCTGAACCTTAACCATTGTTGTAGGTAGCTCAACAACTTGAATCTGAGACACTTCTTCATGATCAGATTTCTCAGTCTGTTCAGCTTTGTCTTCCTGATCTGAGGTCTTCTCAAGCTTTGTTCTTTCTCTGTTCAATCTCATTACCTCAAGCAGCTTACTGTACGACCATGGTTCATCTTCCTTTGGCTTGTGTTCTTTAACAACTTTAGAACTAAAATCATGAGAAGAACAAAATGTCTGGCTGCTGCTGAGTTGTTGATTAAATCTCCTGGATGAACTTGATGGACTATGATTCCTGCTCAAATCAAGTTGTCCATAGCTTCTGGATAAAAATCTTTTCTTCATGATAGCTTTTAATTCAGACCACGAAGAAACTTGTGGTTCTCTATTGAATCTCCTGGTATTAGAATCTTTATCTCACCAAGTGAGTGCATATCCACAGAAACCAGTGACTGCTAGCAGTACCTTCTTCTCCTTAGTGTAGTCATGGAAGCAAACGACTAACTCCATCTCTTTTTCCCACTCTAGGTATGCATCTGAATCAATCCTCCCATGGAAGGATGGAATCTTGATTGATTTTTTTCTTCCTTGCAGTGACTCTCTTGTTGATTTACGCTCAGATTTCACCTCCTGAATTCTCTTGCTTCCAAAAGAATACATAATATTCCAGCAAATAAATTCGACCGGAAATAGAACACTTCCCCTCCAGAGACTGCTCTGATACCACTTAATGACTTTTTCCCAAGGATTTCCACTCTGATTTTGGTTGGATCTACTCTGTAACAGATTGAAAGATGGTTTTTTTATGGATATTGGCTTGATGGACGAATTTGGGTTTATGGATAGATGGGTTGAAGGGATTTGATAGATTGAAACACTGAGGGTTGCGGAAAAGACCTCAGATTCTTCACTCTCTCACTCTGGATTTGACACACCAGTCAGATTGAGAGCTTGTTGATTGTTTTGGGTTCACACACCTCCACAATCAAGTTGTTCTAAAAACAAATGAATCACCAAAGAGAAAAGGGTTTTTGATAAAAATGATGATTGAAACTTCTGGTACAGACTCAACACACTTAAATAGAAAACATAAGGCTGCTGCATGAACAGCATAGAAAACATAAGACATGCTGCATGAACAGCATAGAAAACACAAAACAGACAAGGCAATAAATGTAAGTGGTTGGGGCAATGTTGGTTGCAGCTCTTCTTCTAATTTTCGTCCA
>CAKOAT010285932.1:0-26548 GCA_932364175.1 Eruca vesicaria subsp. sativa | reverse complement strand
TCAGACTCTCTGCCTCTTGGATCAGATCTCTCCGCGGGTCGGGTCAAACCTCAAATCAAAGCTAACAATCCCCACACATGGCGGCAGCGACGCGACTCCGCACGCTCCAATCCCAACCAGAGAACAAAACCTGCGTCGACTGCTCGCAAAAGAATCCACAATGGGCCTCAATCTCCTACGGCATCTTCATGTGCCTAGAATGCTCCGGGAAGCACCGAGGCCTCGGCGTCCACATCTCATTCGTCAGATCCGTCACGATGGATTCCTGGTCCGAGATCCAGATCAAGAAGATGGAATCCGGAGGCAACGAGAAGCTCAACAAGTTTCTCGCTCTCTACGGGATCTCCAAGGAGACGGAGATCGTCTCCAAGTATAACTCCAACGCGGCGTCTGTGTATCGCGATCGGATCCAGGCGTTGGCGGAAGGGAGGCAGTGGAGAGATCCGGTGGTTGTTAAGGAGGTTGTTAATAATAATAAGAAGAAGCCTCCGTTGGGCCTGGCCCAGGTGAGAAGGCCCAACCTCTTTTTTACTGTTTAGGCCCACTTCTTTAAAATAATTAATGTGGAAATTACCTATATACCCCTGATCTATTTAAAAGTTATACTAGTAAAAGCTTATGTTCCCGCCCTGTGATTCAGGGGAGTGATGGAGGGTGGGATGATTGGGATAACGATGATGCGTTTAAGTCTCCGAGGAGGAATCAGTCGGCGAGTGATTTTAGGGGTTATGGAGGTGGTGGTGGTGGTGGTGGTGGTCCGGCGAAGTCGAAGTCGTCGGAGGATATATACTCGAGGTCGCAGCTTGAGGCGTCTGCTGCGAGTAAGGAGAGTTTTTTCGCGAGGAGGATGGCGGAGAATGAGTCTAAGCCTGAGGGGCTTCCTCCTTCGCAGGGAGGGAAGTATGTTGGGTTTGGATCGAGTCCTGGTCCGAGTGTGAGGAGTAATCAACAGAGTGGTGGTGGTGGTGATGTTTTCTCTGTTGTGTCTGAGGTAAAGTTTGATGCTTTTTTTGAGGGTGGATTGGTTTTATCTGAGTAAGTGAGAGTTCTCTATGTTTACTCATATAGGGATTCGGGAGATTGTCTCTTGTTGCCGCATCTGCTGCGAATGTTGTTCAGTCAGGAACCATGGAGTTCACTTCAAAGGTACTTCTTTTATCATTATGTTCTATCATGTGCTTGGTTAGCTTAGGTTGTAACCATTAGCCCTTGAAAGCCGCATTTTGATTTAGTGTCTAGACACACTTCTTGGTAGAAGATCTGTGGTCTCCTTTTCTCATTCCCGTAGGCTCTCATTTTCGACAATGTTATGTAGCTACGTAATCTTCTTTTTTAGATCAACTGAAGTTCTGATTAAGCGTAATACTGGATGCTCTATAAGTCTGTATACATTTCATTACACACTTCTTGGTAGCAAATCTGTAGTCTCCTTTTCTCATTGCCATATGCTACCATTTTTTACATCATTTTGAACACAAGGTTGGTGGTTTGTTTAGCTGCATAATCTTCTAGTAGATTAACTGATACTCTGGTTAAAACGTGATGCTGGATGCTCTCTACGTCTCTGTACAGTTCCTGCGCTAAATACATGCGAAAATCTTGTTTAGTGAGGTCAAATTGAGATAAAAAAGACAAACCTTATTCGTTGCAGGTCAAAGAAGGTGGCTTAGATAACACCGTAAGTGAGACTGTTAATGTTGTTGCGAGTAAGACAACAGAGATTGGACAGAGGACTTGGGGGATCATGAAAGGAGTTATGGCAATTGCTTCACAAAAGGTTGAAGAGTTCACTAAGGAAGAATCATCAACCTGGAACCAACAGAATAAGAATGAGGGCAATGGTTACTACCAGAACAAAGGAGCAACTAACTCATCTCTTGGTGGGTCACAATCATCATCAAGTTACCAAAACAACGATCGTAACTCGAATTCGTGGGATGACTGGGGAGAAGAGAACAACACTATCAAAAAGGAAGCCGCACCAAAAGTGTCACAATCTTCATTAAGTGGTCACCAAAACAGTTACCGTAACTCGAACTCTTGGGATGACTGGGGAGAAGAGAACAAAACGGTCAAAAAGGAAGTAGCACCAAAGGTGTCGACTTCTAAAGATGATGATGATGATGGTTGGGCTGGTTGGGATGATAACGATGCTAAAGATGATGATGATGGTTATTATCAGAGTGCTGCAGGGGATAAGAAATCTGCAGGCCACAATGGGAAACCAGACACTGCTTGGACTGGTGGAGGTTTTCTCTAGGGGTAAGCACGAACTAATCTAACTTTTTGATATCGATACAATGTTGTAATAACACTATTCTCTTAATCCACAGGTGTGCCAGGATAAATGGTGAATGAAAAGTTGTACAATTAAGGAAAAAGCAAAGACTTATGGTCGTTGTCTTCTGTCGCAAAGAGATAGAGCACAAAGTGGTGATTATCTTGGTGATCTCAACCATTGTAAGCCCATTGCATGTCTGTTTTTCTTTTCACATTATTGATTGCTTGGCGTTCATGAACTAGTGAGCGTCATGATTTGCTCATACAATATAGTTTTTTTTTTTAAGCTTCATTACATTTGGACAAGCTTTATAGGGAACTGATTGTTAATCGAATTGGGTTATTCTTCAGTTCTTTTTTTATTATTTTTCTTATAAATTTGTAATGACATTTTCAACAATTTTCGTCTATTAATCTTAATTTTTTGCAAGATATTCTATGGGTTGATTTGTCTACTAACCATATTGAGACAATAATAAAGAATATAAGTTATATAACCACCATAGATGTGATGTTGGTACGACAAAAAAAAATTCTGACATAAGTGTTTTAACTTGTCGGCTTCGACTTCAGTCTCGTTTCCACGAAATGTTGAAGTCCATGAGCATCAGCGAAGACCACCTGATCTCTCTGATCACATCTTCCACCGCAAAACCCCATCTCCGACAAATCCACGCCGTCTTACTCCGCACATCCTTAATCAAAAGCTCCGACATTTTCCACCACTTCCTCTCCCGTCTCGCTCTCTCCCTCGTCCCCCGAGACATCAACTACTCCCGCCGCGTCTTCTCCCATAGAACCAACCCAACTCTCTCTCACTGCAACACAATGATCAGAGCCTTCTCCCTCAGCGAAACTCCCTCCCAAGGCTTCCTCCTCTTCAGTTCCCTCAGACGCAAAACCTTTCCTCCCGCTAACCCTCTCTCCTCCTCCTTCGCTCTCAAGTGCTGCATCAAGTCACGTGACTTAACCGGCGGTTTGCAGATCCACGGCAAGATTTTTAGAGATGGGTTTCTCTCGGATAGTCTCTTGTTAACAACTCTGATGGATTTTTACTCAACTTTTGAGAATAGTAATGACGCTTGCAAAGTGTTCGACGAAATTCCCGAGAGAGATACCGTTTCTTATAACGTCCTCATGTCGTGTTTCCTCCGTAACAAACGCACACGTGACGTTCTTTATCACTTTGATAATATGATTAAGAACGGGTCTGTTAATAAACCAGACGGTGTCACGTGCTTACGTGCTCTACAAGCTTGCTCGAGCCTAGGCGCGTTGGACTTCGGTAAACAGGTTCATGCGTTTATAGATGAGAATGGACTCGGTGGTGCGTTGAACTTGAGCAACACTCTTGTCTCAATGTACTCACGCTGCGGGGACATGGACAAGGCTTACGAGGTTTTTGGAGAAATGCGTGAGAGGAACGTGGTCTCGTGGACGGCTATGATCTCTGGTTTAGCAATGAACGGGTTCGGGAGAGAAGCTATTGAAGCTTTTGAAGAGATGTTGAAGTGTGGTGTCTCTCCAGAGGAGCAGACATTAACTGGTTTGTTATCTGCGTGTAGTCATTCAGGTTTGGTTGACGAAGGGATGATGTTTTTTGAGAGACTAAAGAGTGGTGAGTTTAATAAGATGAAGCCGAATTTGCATCACTATGGATGTGTGGTTGATCTGTTGGGACGTGCTCGTTTACTAGAAAAAGCGTATAGTCTTGTAGAATCGATGGAGATGAAGCCAGACTCCACTATTTGGCGTACTCTTCTCGGTGCTTGTAGAGTCCAAGGGAATGTGGAGCTTGGGGAGCGTGTGATCTCACGTCTTATCGAACTCAAAGCCGAAGAAGCTGGAGATTACGTTCTGTTACTCAACACGTACTCTTCTGCTGGGAGATGGGAGAAAGTGACTGAGCTTCGTTCATTAATGAAGGAGAAAAGAATCCATACTAAACCTGGATGTAGTGCCATCGAGGTGGAACAAGGAAAGGTTCATGAGTTTATAGTGGACGATGTTTCTCATCCGAGGAAGGAAGAGATTTATAAGATGCTAGAGGAGATCAATCAGCAGCTGAAGATTGCTGGTTACGTGGCGGAAACGGCGTCGGAATTGCATAATATTGAGTCAGAGGAAGAGAAGGGACGTGCGTTGACGTATCATAGCGAGAAGTTAGCTATTGCATTTGGTATTCTTGTGACTCCACCGGGGACTACCATTAGAGTGACCAAGAATCTTAGAACTTGTGTTGATTGCCATAACTTTGCGAAGTTTGTGTCTCGTGTTTATGATCGTGTGGTGATCGTTAGAGACCGGTCCCGTTTCCATCATTTTAAAGATGGGTTTTGCTCTTGTAATGAATTTTGGTGATAATATCAGAAGATTTTCTTCAATGTCATGTAATGTAATGAGTTTTTTGTTTTACTTGTGTAATCTTCTAGTTAGATCACAACTTGTTATTGTCTTCTTTCTCAATCAATTGTTGATTTGTTATGTCTGGTTATTCTGATACGTAAGTTCATTTCATATATAGTCCGACAAATAAATAGACAATAGAGGTGGAAAAACATGTATTCGTTGTCTCTATAGAGACATCTGAAGCGTAAGGGAATGGTTCGCTAAAGTTTGCTTAACGTACGGGATTCAACTCTTTTTTCTTTGTAAATTAATATTTTCATAGTTACGTCTCATTTCATATTTTTATAGTTTTAAAATAAAGGATAAGTTCACACTTACGTTCATCTTGGGTGTATATGTTTCATTTCATGTTTACGTATTAACATTTTTTCATTTCTTGTTAATGTTTATATGTTTTACATGTTCGACTTGGGTGTAACGTGTATGTTTTCTTTTGTTAATCTGTGTATGTTTTACATTTAACTTAAAAGGTTCTCTTCCATTTATCCAGAACTAGATTATAGTATAGTATGTAAGTTAAATGCTATCGTCAACATTTATTTTAAGAAGAAAACATGACAACATTATCATTTTTTTTAACAGCATTATCATTTTTGAAACAAAAACCAGTACTTCACACGCTAAACCGACATACAGAATTCCGGACAATAAAGTGCCAAGTGGGATATTGTCATGGACTCATGGCTCTATACCGTAAGAAACCGGTTCAAAAATTCGATAATTCAGGACCCTAAACCGTAACTTTATATACACACTAGTTAAAAAAGAAAGATGGCAATGCATTTGGATCCAATCGATGGAAAGAAAGATTAATAGTTTAGAAAAACATATGCGTCCACTTAATCTAATCAACTTTCTGAATCATTATTTCGTGAATAATTTCTCTAGTGTATGAACAAGCTGAAAGTTTTTTTTGCCTGCAACACATAGAAGCATCAAAGGAAAAGGGACATTACACATTATTAAACACCAAATGATTACTCAAAAATTTTAGTCAGAATTTCATATCTTGACGTTGGAATATTGTCTAGCTAATTAAAGAAACATCTAAGCTTTTGACTTTTTGCTTAAACAAATGCTCTTTTTCATTTTTTCCTTCTGCTGAATGCCTACCCCGAAAGTGCTGGTTTCCATTTGCGATCGATGGGTTATTCTTTTTTATTATTTCTTATGATTTACATGTCAACCTTTCATCAATCGTAGCCTCTACTTCGTTATCATCCCATAATTCATGATACGTACGTTTCATACTATTATGTTTCTAATATGATAATATGATTGGGTACAAACAATCAAACATATACATATGATTCATTAACATCTTTCATAAAACATGTTATGATAAATTTAAATCTACTGAAAATTAGTCAATCTCATCACAAATCGGTATCTACCAACGTATACAGCAGTTGATGAGGCGAATATGGAGTTGACAAATAAATACATAAATGTATCCGTCTTTATATAACATGTTATGTTAAAAATTTAAATTAGATGATGTTTTCGATTTTCAATAAAAAACTTATTAATTTTTATGTTATGTAACTATTTTTATTTTACAATTTATAATTAAGTGAATAGTGTTTATATTTATTTCAAAATGTAAAAAACGAATACTTTTAAATATATACTAGATTTTGACCCGCGCAACCGCGCATGTGTTTGTTTTTGTTTATTGTTAGTTATATAAACTTTTTTTTTTCACTTGTAAATTGGTATATATTATAGTATTCGCATATTTACTATATGTATAGTAAATGTTTTTTAAACATAATAATATTATATAATACGTGTTTTAATCAAAAAGGTTGTTTTAAATTTTCTATATTTTATTGTTTGTTAGATTAGTATTTCATTTTTAAATAAAGTAACATAAATAGAGCTTGATTAAATATTAGTATACTTTAATTTGCAAAGATAATATAAACTTCGAAGAAATTTTTGCTAAAAACTAAACTTATAGCTTCATAAATTTATATTATAAAAAATTATT
This sequence comes from Eruca vesicaria subsp. sativa, assembly GCA_932364175.1. Taxonomy (NCBI): domain Eukaryota; kingdom Viridiplantae; phylum Streptophyta; class Magnoliopsida; order Brassicales; family Brassicaceae; genus Eruca; species Eruca vesicaria. Next base: position 19,866 of record CAKOAT010285932.1, on the reverse strand, counting down.
AAAAAAAGATTTTTTTAAACAATTTCTTTTTTAAAACAATATAATTTTAAAAATTTACATCGAAATAAATTTATCTAGTATATATAGCGTGCAAATTTTGTTAGGGTATATAAATATTTCATATTACGAATCTGTGATTTTTGTTAATATATTGTGGATGCATTTAACTATTATTGACATATTTCCTTATAAATAATAGAAGATTCCTAAACTTATATCTATTAACATATTTTGCGTGATTAAGTTGAAAGGTGTGGGGTAATTTACCAAAACCAAATTGTTAAATGTATTTTTGTTATTATAAATATGATTTTTCATAAGATATAATAATGATAAGATTATTAGAGAGTTAATGTAACATGACTTTCTAGGAATAGTCTATTTTTAAGAAAATCACACATGAAGTCAAGTCATACATGAAGTCAAGTCATGACTTCTGTTTTAATATATAAGATATACACACAATATTAAAACATTACCTAATGAAAAATATAATAAATATAAACTTAGTGACAATCCAAGGATGCGATTAAGCATAGAAAATTTCAGATAGCTATGTATTCATTGTATTATAGGTTGTTAATAAACGATCATAAATTATATGAGACCGAAGCCTACTATCAATAACTTTTAAAGACATCAAACGTCAAAGTCTGTTATATTATGCTGTACAAAAAATTATCAAGGTTACAATAATGTTTTTTTATATTAGATTAATGGAAAACTTAATTTGTAACCGGAGTGGATGTGATGAATACTGTAGAGTGTAGACTAATTTTGAGATTTAGTTAGTCTTTAATATATTAAGAAAACGTCTGTCCCTTTTCTAATTACTCAACAAAATCTCTTAACATTAAATTTGATTTGCTGTCCGCTAAAAACTTCCTCGACCACATGTCAGCATCAACTCTTGACTCTCCTATCAACTCACGCGTGAGACTATTTATAGAGCCAACCAAGCTCGTCTTTGTTCCTTTACCATCCATCTGTAGAACGCTCATTTTTCTCCTCTCTTTTCATTGTTCTTCTTCTCAATCTGTAACATTTTTTTAAATTAGGGTTTATTAGTTTTGAGGCATATCATGGAAATATATGGAATGGTTACAGGAAAAGCAGGAAAGAGTGGATTTGGATCAGCTTCAACAGCTGAAGATGTCACCCACTCCATTGATGCCAAACATCTCACTGCCATCATCACAGGTTATTCTTTTTTTTTTTTCTATTCCATCTGATACTTTTAGAAAGAAATAACAAAACAAATTCATTACTGCCAAACAGAAAACAATCTTACGTTTTGGGTGACGTGAGATGCTTTTCTGCCCAAAGGATAATAACACTACTAAGTTTATTCAATTTTTTTTTTGTGCACAAGTTTATTCAAATTTTAGGGTGTAATTGGTGTAGTAAGAGGAGAGATAATTCCTCTGTGATCTACTCCTCCTTTACCACCTCAAAGAGGATTTTTTTTGGTTATTAAATGACTTTTTCTCAGTTGAACACTTCCCACAAAAGAAAACTATTCATCTTCTTTCCACACCAATCACACCTTTAATACGGAAGAGAAATTCAAACTTCAAAGGTTAGGCTAAAGTTAGCATTTCGAGATATATAAGCTTTATAATTTTCTTTCTTTCTTTTCCAAAAATAAAATAAATTAAAGGATATACAAACACCAAAATTTTATTCCCTTTTATCGTGAATATTACTAGTAATCTGGTATCTTGTCCTTGACTTAAGACTAAAATAGAATCAGAAGCCTATATATATATATATCGGTATTCTAATTTCTAGCTAATATTTAAGGTTACACAAAAGCTAATATTTAATGTAATGGCTGAGCTTGCTTTGGAGGATTTCTTGCAATGAAATTTGAAGCTTGCATACTCATATACTAAACCATCAAAATCATTCTTTTGTCACATGTTGCTTATTGTTCTACTTTTTTAATCTTGCTTTATATTAAAAGCATGAAAAATATAACCCGGACTGGATTTGAATTTTTTTCTTGCTTTCTAATGTTTTTAGTTTTACTGTGAAAATCATGCTGTTTAAAAAATGAATTCAAGTCTAAAAGTCAAAGTACAACAATAAAGCGACACAGATTTTTTTTTTCTTTTGAGTAAAAAGAAAAAACATTTTGTATAAATTTACTTACAACTGATTCAGACACTTTTATGCATGTATAAGACTCATTTTGTAGACTCATTTCTAGTTTTGTACCATTATATTTTGCGCCGGCAATATACTTAACTGCTATAAAAAATATGAAAATGAAACAATAAAATTAAGGTGGAACAAGTGGGATTGGGTTGGAAGCAGCAAGAGTGTTGGGAATGAGAGGAGCTCATGTCATTATCGCCGCAAGAAACACAAAAGCTGCTAATGAATCTAAAGAGATGATTCTTGAGATGTACCCTAATGCACGCATCGACTGTCTTCAGCTTGATCTCTCTTCCATCAAATCCGTCAGATCCTTTGTACATCAGTTTCTTGCCCTTAATTTCCCTCTCAATATACTCATGTATGTAAAAAAAAATTTGTCCTTCTTATGCAGTGAATAAGATATTGATGTCATGTTTAACTTTGTGTTTGTCTATGAAATGTTAGAAACAATGCAGGTGTTATGTTTTGTCCTTTCCAGCTCACTGAAGATGGAGTTGAATCACAATTCGCAACAAACCACATTGGTAAGACTTGATTTTCTTTATTTCCAATATTGAAATACATATCCGAAAAAACATATTATTCCACAAATGATAAATCATGTATGTATATACGTATATTAATTAGTTAAATATATTGGTAAATTATAGCACCAAAAAGCTATATAGAAATACATGAATTTCTGAAAAAGGTGCTATATCAGGAAAACCTCATCATTTATGCCACTATCTTAGCAAATTTATATGTACTTACTTGAGTCAGAAGTTGGTCACACATGATTTAGATAAACAAATCTCCAAAAAGTAGAATTTAACTATCAAAACATCATGTTAGCACATGAAGTTCTTAAAGAAACATGATAGAGTATGCATAGGCGATAAATAACCATTTTGACATTAATCTATTATGTATATTAAAATAAAATCCAGGTCATTTTCTATTGACTAATCTGCTTCTGGACAAAATGAAGAGTAGCTCCAAAGAAAGTGGAATCGAAGGAAGGATTGTGAATCTGTCATCTATCGCTCATACTTATACTTACACCGAAGGCATCATGTTCGATGGCATCAACGACCCTGATCGGTACGTACGTTTTACTACTCTGAAATGAGATGATTATAACTTAAATTTACTGTCAATGTAAAAACTTATTTAGATATTCGGATAAAAAAGCTTATGGACAGTCAAAACTGGCAAACTTATTGCACTCCAATGCACTCTCTCGTAAACTACAGGTAAATAGATTTCAATGTTAAATAAGCAAACAAAAATATTGCAATATCAATATATCATAACATGATAACATGATGGGGTGTAGGAAGAAGGTGTGAACATCACAATAAACTCGGTACACCCAGGACTTGTCACCACTAATCTCTTTCGTCACTCCGGTTTAGGAATGTGTACGTACCGGTTATCTATTCATATTTTCCAACATATTCGTTAGAGATTCTTATCAAAATCGACATTTTTTCGTTATTCAGCGGTCTTCAAGGCTATGAGTTTCTTCTTGTGGAAAAACATACCTCAGGTGAATTAAATTCTCTCTCTCAGATACTAATCCAATATATATTTATTTATTGAAACTAAAATTCTGTTATTATTTTGGCGGCAATGGTTAGGGAGCAGCAACGACATGCTACGTGGCACTACATCCTGATTTAAAAGGCGTCACCGGGAAGTACTTCGCCGACTGTAACGTCACCACTCCAAGCGACTTCGCCACCGACATTTCTCTCGCCGATAAGCTTTGGGATTTCAGTACCAAACTCATCGATTCTCTTCCATAACTAAATCTAAAAATAAAAAATGTATCCTCCATACATTCAGCTTTTATTACCGCATATTTTTGTTTTGGTAAAGTTATTACCGCATATTTGTTGATTGATAATACTGTAATCAGAAAATTATTGTGTGAAAACAAAATAATATTGGAAATTTAAATGTATAAAGATATCTGTAAATAATATATCAATAATTATTATTGGGAAAATTCCATATAAATACACCAACTAAATTCTATTAAGCTTTTTAATACCCAAACTTTTTCACTACCCAGTTTAATACCTCAACTAATTATTCTGCCAATTTTAATACACCAACTTTTATAACTGTATCTATTTTAATACTCAAACTTTGTTTATTTTAATTAACAATACTAATAAATTTCAAACGAAATTTTAAAAAATCTCCAAAATCTAAGAAAAAATATTTAAATTTTCTAAGTTTATTTGAAGATTTAAGAAATAAGGTAAACAAACTCTGTAGAAAATTTAATGTTTAAAAAAAAAGTTTTTGAAGGAAAAAAAATAATTTACTTTTTATTTCAAAAAAACAAACTAAATTCAATATATAAAACTTAAAAAAACTTATTACAAAACTAAAGATTATAAAAAATTTATTTAATTTTGTTACTCAAACATATAATAAAATTAATTTTTTTTTTTGAAGTTTAGACATTTTTAAAATTTCATTGGAAATTTATTAGTATTGTTAATTAAAATACACAAAGTTTGAGTATTAAAATAAATACAGTTATAAAAGTTGATGTATTAAAGTGGGCAGAATAATTAGTTGAGATTTTAAACTGGGTAGTGAAAAAGTTTGGGTATTAAAAAGTTTAATAGAATTTAGTTGGGCTATTTATATGGAATTTTCCCATTATTATTTCACCGAATGAATTTAACTGTAAATAATATATCAATAATTATTATTTCACCAAATACATCAATATAAGGTTATAAATCACTATTGGGTTTTACACTTAAGCTTCATGGGCTTGTAAACATTTTTCATTTTTTTGGTCTTAATTTGATAGCCAGCTTTCCAGGGGAAAAAATATTCTCTTTGTTTCAATTTATATGTTGCTGAAGAATTTTTTTTTTCTTTTCAAAACAAGTGTTGTTTTATAATTTTGATGCAGAAGTTATTAATTTTATATATTTTTTTAATTTTTTTTATTGATTGAAAGATGGTTAACTGTATACGTAATTGTATTTTTAATTTAAAAATAAATAAAAATAAATGTTTTTTTAATATGTTTGTAAAAACCTAAAACAATAAATAAAATGAATAACAGAGAGAATATAAGGTTATAAAGGGAAGTTGCACATAACTTACTCCATGAGAATGGTGGGTCTATTCAACATTGGTGATAATATATATATATATATATATCGGGTCTAAATTACTCGGCTTCAACTTCCTTCATAAATCAGCGACACAACAAGATTCTCTGGTAAGCAAAACGTCTTCAGATGATATCGAAAGTGAAACGATTGATTAACAAATGTTGAACAGTGGAATAAGGTTCAAATCATAGAATGTAATTTTTTTCAGATTATAGAATCTGTAATTTATCGGAAGTTTCAAAAGTACTGCATACAAAGTTGTTTGTTATGATTATCTGTCGCAGAGAATATGTCCATTGAAATATCATATGTAAAACCGTTTACCGATCCAAGTGTTTCGGAAAAAAATAATCATTATCTATAAAATTATTCATCAAAATCACATATGTTTTAGATAGTTGATCATCATATATAATAGAATTATGGATTATATTATGATGTAACTGTTACTAGCATTAAAAACCAAACAAATGTTGAACAAAGGCATGTCACTTCACAGAGAAACGACAACGTTGTGGATGATAACAATTGGGCTTCCTATGTTCTGATATGGGCTTTCATTCGATTAATAAGTAAAACCCTTCAAATAAGCCCTAAAACTAATACTCTGCCTGAACTGGTGTGTCTTCTCAGTCTGATTTCTTCTCTCTCACTTTGTAACAACAAATGGCGTTCTTTTCCTCTTTTCGCCGCATCATTGCCGGATCCAGCAACAGCCTCTCGTCTTCACCATCCTCATGGGCTCGTCACTGTTCAACTCTTTCATCTCCCAAGCTCTTCGTCAGCGGTATATTTCTTTCTGTGTATTCTCATTCATTTATTTACCCAACATAAAAAGTTCAGCTTTAGAAACAGAGTCTGAAGAAAAGAATTGGTTTTGCTATAGTTCAGATAAGCAAGGTTGAGTGATCTTTTTCATGTTCTGTTACAGATAAATATGCATTTGCTTGTGTTTGTGATATTTTGGGAAATGATCCATCAATCAAAATCAAGTATCCAACTTGTGTCTGGTGAATCAACATGAAAGTTTACTATGTTTCTCTGAGCTGTCTCTGAGCTGTCTCTGAATTGTGTCTTTCTCTTAAGAGACTGCCTTTTTATTTGTCTGAATGGCTATAGACTTCATTATATGAAATGAAACTCTTTGTATCTTTTTGTGTGCATTGAATAGGTCTCTCCAGACTCACAACCAATGAAAAGCTTCAAGATGCGTTTGCTCCTTTTGGCGAGCTTGTTGATGGTAACGCCACTCTCTCTCTTTCCATCCTTCCTGATCTAACAATATATACATCATATTCAAATCACTCAGCTACATTTCTTTTCCCCATATTTGCAGCTAGAGTGATTACAGACAGGGATACAGGAAGATCAAAAGGTTTTGGTTTTGTAACATATGCAACAATACAAGATGCAGAGAAGGCTAAGGAAGGAATGAATGCAAAGTTCTTAGACGGATGGGTGATCTTTGTTGATCCTGCTAAACCTAGAGAACCAAGACGGCCAATTCATCAAGAGCAGCCTCAGTCTTCTTCCTCTGGATCCGGTTTCACTACCAACAAAACCATTGGGTGGTGTAAATGAACACACAAAAAAGCCAAACACTTTTTGCATTATTTTTCTTTGTACCAAATGGAAAAGTAGATTCTTCAGAAGAACATTTGTCTATTTCCATTTGAAGCAAAGGCAAATTCATTTCAGAACTTAACTTGTGTGTTTGAAAACAATCATATGATGCAGAATGTTGACTAAACCGGAAAAGTTTTAAACTTTAAACCATAATCAAAACCATTATCTCTCTCTCTTCACTGTACAATCAGACAAAACAGGCTTTGGTCTCTAGGGTTTAAGGAGTTGATTTTTTTTCAGACACAAAGTACAAAAACGATAACCAATCAAAATCTGCAAGCTTCGTGAACTCGAGTTTGGCGAGTGTTGTCAAGAAAGATGCATTCTTGTTATCATGCTCACTTCTCCTCCCTCAAGCTTCCACATTTCTTCGCGCCTAAGGTTCTCTTTCTCTCATTAGGAAGCCCTTTACTTTATGCGCGTCATTGGTCACCGATTAAGAAGTAAAGTTTGAAACTTTACTATTTTTTCTATTTATCAGAGTTTTGTGGCGTGTTCACGGAGAGAGTTAAGAGTGTTCGCAATGGAAGAGGCGTCTGGTAACATACCAGCGGCTCCAATTTCTCTACCTCAAGGCTCATGGAAACAGGTTTTTAAAACTTTGCATTGTTTTTTGGCTATTGACTTTGCTTCAAAGCTTGAAAATTAGAATCTTGTTGTTGTTGTTTAGATAGCAGGTGGAGTGACAGCTGCGAAAGGGTTTAAAGCTGCTGGTATGTATGCTAGATTACGAGCTTCAGGGAAGAAGCTTGATCTTGCTCTTGTCACCTGTGATGTTGACGCTGTAGCTGCAGGTTCTTTTCTTTTTTGGTGGTTCTTTGATATGTATTCAGTGGGAAAAAAAGGTTTCTGATTTTCTTCATTGATGATTTGGTTTCAGGAGTGTTTACTATGAATGTGGTGGCTGCTGCTCCTGTAGTTTACTGTAAAAAAGTTCTTGAGACTTCAAATACGGTAAATCTCTACTTCATCATTTGGATTTCGAACTCACCTTTCTGAGATTTGAATCAGTAAGTTTTGTAATCTTTCAGGCGCGTGCAGTGTTGATTAATGCCGGTCAGGCTAATGCAGCTACGGTAAGTATTCTCGAGCTATGTTGTTTGCAAGTTGAAATAGGCTGAATGTTAATATGGTTTTTAGTTATGCATCACTCATTATAGTTATATGTGTAAAGGTTTAAGATCATTGCTGTTCCAGGGTGATGCTGGTTACCAAGATATGTTAGATTGTGTTGGTTCTCTCGCCACGGTACGTCTTGATATCATTTGATCCAGGTGTCTACCTCAAAACCTTCATATCTTTCAACATTTTCCCGTTGTTCTTCATTGTTGCAGCTACTTAAAGTGAATCCAGAGGAAGTATTAATCGAGTCAACTGGAGTTATTGGTCATAGGATTAAAAAGGTACAACACATTTCTCAGTAACTTTGCCATCACTTGTGTTTCTCACCTCTACGATCTGAGTGATGTTTTGTAGAAAGAGCTTCTCGAAGCACTTCCAACACTAGTCAACTCGATGTCAAACTCTGTTGAACAGTAATCTTTTCGTCTCTTTCAGCTCTTAAGTTACAATCTCACTTTAAATATCCTCTAAACCATAAAAATTTTTGTAAACAGGGCCGATTCTGCTGCTATAGCAATCACAACAACGGATCTTGTAAGCAAGAGTGTGGCCGTTGAATCACAGGTAAGTATAAGAAACACAGTTCTGTTTCTTCCTTACACAGTTTTATAATCTTACAATGATGTGAAACTGCTCAGGTCGGAGGAACTACAATCCGAGTTGGGGGTATGGCAAAAGGCTCAGGGATGATCCATCCAAATATGGCAACTATGCTAGGTGTACGTTCTTTATCTTCTCCTTTCTTCTTGCCGCATATCCTTAAGACATATACATTTATGTTGTTCAGGTCATCACAACAGACGCTCTAGTTGAAAGTGATATCTGGAGAAAGATGGTAAAGGTTGCAGTAAACCGAAGTTTTAACCAGATCACTGTAAGCTACACAATTTCAAACATTGATTATTTTTAAGTCTTCAGGCTCTGATTAATGAAAAAGCATGGTCTTATAGGTAGATGGGGACACGAGTACTAACGACACAGTCATTGCTTTGGCCAGTGGCCTATCTGGATCACCTTTTATATCGTCATTGAACTGTAAGGAAGCTGTACAACTTCAGGCTTGCCTTGATGCGGTATGTATGTTCTTGCTATTTTTCAAACAGTGGTTCATAAGCTGGACGTTAACATGTAAACTCTAAAATTAATAGGTGATGCAAGGACTTGCCAAATCAATAGCCTGGGATGGGGAAGGCGCAACATGTCTCATTGAGGTTCACAAACGTTTTCTTCCAACTCTCTGATTGTAAACAGGCCTAAACGTATCGATGAACGCTAACTCACCAGGTAACAGTAAAAGGAACAGAAACTGAAGCAGAAGCAGCGAAAATTGCACGCTCGGTGGCTTCCTCTTCACTGGTTAAAGTAAGAGATACATGAATGGTTAAAGTAATCATTCTTCTTATTTCTAACGTCTGTCATTGCTGGTTGTGACAGGCAGCTGTTTATGGAAGAGATCCGAACTGGGGGCGCATAGCTGCAGCTGCTGGCTACGCAGGGGTTTCTTTCCAGATGGATAAGCTTAAGATATCACTCGGCGAGTTTTCACTCATGGAGAGTGGTCAACCTCTTCCTTTTGACAGGTTTCTTATCTTACGACTGATCTTGTCTCAATGGCAAAATGAAGTTAAATCATGTTCTTACACAGATGTGTATACACACAGGGATGGAGCCAGTAACTACCTAGAGAAAGCTGGCGAGGTTCATGGAACTGTTACAATAGATTTATCCGTAGGTGAAGGTGCAGCCACAGGAAAGGCGTGGGGGTGTGATCTTAGCTATGACTATGTCAAGATCAACGCTGAGTATACCTCTTGATACCTAGACCAAGAGGCAGAGATTCATGTGATGTTGTGTTATCATCTCAGTTTTAATAAACTAAGTTTGCTTCAAATAAGACAAGATCATTTCAAATAACAAAGCTCCATTGAGTTCTTCACAAAAGTGAAACTGATTCCAAAAAGAAACAAAAGAAACAAACTTCAACAAAACCTCACAGTAGTGTTTAAATCAACCATTACACATAAGAAAAGCTGTTGTTTAAATCAACCATTACACATAAAAAGTGATGATTATTTATTAGACAAAGAGGGAGCACATCTCATAGATGTGCATTCTTAGCAGTCGATGCCATATTACCATTCAAGAAGATGCTGCAACAATAGGCATCTGAGTAACCCAATCAAATTTCTCACGACTGTGTTTGCGAGAAGCTTGCTTCTTGTCCTTGCCACTACGAGAGGAAGAGCTGTCTTTGCCCTTCTGTCCTTTCTTTCCGGTCTTCTTGTGGCTGTCTTTGCTCTTTGACTTCTGCTGCTGCTTCTTGTTTCTTGTGTGCGAGGCTATGGAGGGAGGAGGATCATACACGTCATCCGCCCATGAAACACTAGTCTTCCTCAGTGTCAAGCCATGCTTCTCCCGGCTGCCTTTTATTGCAGGGATGAGAACAACTGGTGCCTGTTGAAATTTAAACAAACAGGTGAGAATGAGAGACAAACAGAAAATGCACAGCCAATTCCAAGGACTCTTTAACTCTTATTTAAAGTATATATAGATCCTTGTTGACATTGCTTTCAGTTTATTTCAAGAACATACTACAGAACTGCTAATTAGTAACACACAAATGGGAAATATCAATGTACAACGAGCCTAGGCAAAACAATTAACTACTGTTACTCTTGAAGCTCCAAGAGATGGTACACAACTTGTAATAGAACAGAATGAAAGACCAGCTTATACGTATAGTCTTGCACACAAACAAGGAAAAAAGTCCAAAGACCAGAGACAATAGACTCTTATAAAACAGTCAATATCTCGAGTTAACACAAGCTGACTTACAGTGACAGTAGTAAGGTTCTCATCCTTGTCTTCATCATCTGAAGACTTGGAAGAAGGTACATAACCTAAAGTGGAATCGCCGAGATCCTCAATAGCTGATTCTAGCTCATTCTTCGTATCTGACTCGTCATTCAAAGTTTGGTTTATATAACCAGTTTCATCTCCATCAGGTTCCAGAGATTCTTCAGATCCAGCATGCGTTAAATGCTTAACGCCACCAGAGCATTGCGTGGGACTCGAAACCGAAATCTCAAAGTCTGCACCTTTACCAGAAACAGAGCTCATATCCAACCAAATATAGCAGGAGATAGTCAAGTCCTAGTAGTAGTAGTAACTGCCACAAACAAGTTACAAAGTTATCATCTTTGAGCTAAAAGACACTAAACTTAGCCAATTCCAAATGCGTTAAAGCTTCATACCTTCGTGGGACTGCGAATCAAACACCGCAAAAAGTAAAAAAAAACGAACAAACACCAAAGCTCAAGCAAAGTTTGAGTCTTTCAATGAGTTTCGAAGAAGATGTAAAAGAGAGAGCAGAGAGGAGGAAGATGTTAACTAAGATTACCACGCCAATCAGATTTTTGGAGAGGTTTAAGACGATGGGAAGACAAACCAGAATGATAGGGAGTCAACGAAGGAACCAAAAGGAGTAAAAGGAGAAGCTTTGTGGGCACCGAAGGCATTCTTATCTTATGCTCTTCGTAACCCTTTTACCAATCGAAAAACCCCTAATTCTCTAATTTCGAATTTCAGAAAGACGCTGAGAGAAACTTTTGATGCGGAAAAAGAAAACACCAAAAAGTGAGAGAGAGAGAGAAGGATGATGATTCTCCGAACAGGCTGATAAATACCGTTGAGACGCTAAACTCGGATCATGGAAACCAGAAGAGATCAAGGACAAGAGATTTGCGTGTGAGGAGGAAGACGACAAAGAGGAGAAGCTAATTTGAGAAGACGATGATGACGTCTTTAAAATAGAAAAGTAGAATCAACGGTGATTGATGCGTGTTGACAAAAATCACGACGGTACACGTGTCCCTTTGTTAAGACTTTTCTTTTATGGGCCTTGATATTTTTATATCGGGTCTTGAGGCATGTTATGATGCACTAATGGGCCGTAAAGAGGAAATAAGTTGCTACACTTTTTTTTTTGTCCAAAATAAGTTGCTACACTACCACTATTGTTTCGACAAATTCTAGTATTTATATACTTTTCTTTTTTGGGTAATCAAGTATTTATATACTTTCTTGGATCGATTAGTTTTCTTTAATTTTGTTGATGCTTAAGGTTTTTATCTATTTATATAATTTCGAAGTTTGACGCGGAGGTCCATACATGGTACATAGGGACTAGGACTAGGCGCGGATGCTAATACCTACGTAAAACATATGTATATCCTAATCCCTAAAAAGGGTTGAACCTAGAGCAAAATTGAGCCAACATCATGCACTAGTCACTAGGCCACCATACTTTTGGTATGCTTGTAGTTCTTGGAAGAGATTGCTACTTGTTGATATGTACTGCTCTCCTTCACGGTTTGGTCTTAGTAGAAGTTTTATCTATCATTTACGTCTCTGATAGGCAACTAGTACTCTTTTTTTTTTTTACTTATTTCCATTAGGATTCATTCTTATCTATGCTTTTGTCTTACTATGGTTAATTTTATTGCTTATGTTATAATTAGTTAGAAATTATGACCTACTAACTACGTATCATTATTGTCTATGTTTTCGTTTTATTATGAAAAGACATCATGAATTTGATCCACGACACTGAGAAGAACGCTTCTGTCAATGACAATAAGATTTTATTGGGGAACAAAGCTGAGATGGACGAAAACAAAAAGAGTATCTCTACCTCTCCATGTTTGGTATTTTCCTACTTATGTTTTCCACGTGGTTTTTTGTAAAATAAAACTTCTCATTTCTAGACTGCAGCAAACTCAAAGGCCAAGCCCCTTAAAAAAAATTATCATGCGGTATGTCTTTGCAGATGAATATGAATATGTCTTTGCATGTATACTGGAAGTCTCCAATGTCCCAAGCGTAAGCAAGAAAATCAGCATGTTGCGGTTCTTGCTGTAATCGCAAAGGGGAAAGCTACAAAGAAAAAAAAAGGAAATTTAATTTCTAATTATTAGAGTTTCTTCCCTAATTACTTTTATCAAATGTGGCTGATACGTATACATATCTCCGTATCTATCTTTTTCAACCTAATGATTCAGTAACAACAGGAAGAAGACAGGTTAGGATTGTTGAAACTTCTTTTTGGTATGTGTTTGGAAATGATCTGCACGTCTCCTGTTATATAATGCCTTCATCTTTTACTTTTTGTCACAATGCATTTATAAGTGATGCCTATTGGCTGCTTTATAGTTCTAAGATCAAGACTTGCTTGCACCTCCTTTAATTTTGTTGATTCCACAGGTATCATTGTATCAATAAGACAATAAAGCAAAGCCAAATCTTTATTAGCATTTAGATAAGCATAAATTACTAAAAAATTAAAGTCGTTAAATTTGAGAAGAGTAGAGAGAGAGAGAGAGAGAGAGAGAGGAGCTTATCGTTCTTTCATCAATGGCCTTCGCCGTCACCGGCGTCTCCCCACCAGAACCGCCAGACCCAGACCCAGACCCACCAGAGCTATCTTTAGCATCTCCTATCTCTTCCACCTCAGTTTGCTTCCTTGTCTTAACTTTCACTATTTCAGATCTGGATCTAAAAATTCAAATTTTCAGAGAAATAGATCTGAGCAACCAGATCTTCAAAGAGATTCTTCTCTTAAAAGATTTTGGTTTGATGATTTTTCTTGTCGTGTTCATACGACCTCTTACTCCAGTATGCAGATCTTTCTTCATCACCTCATATCCAGAAGCTCACCCTTCTCTCACTTTCACCAAGTCTGCCACCACTGGATCTCGTTCACCGCCATCACTGGACCCATTAATCTTTCTACTGGATACATTCCTGCAGGTTATAGATTTGAAACTTTATGTCTCTATCTTGCTTGTTTCGATGTTGTCCCTTGGGTGTTCTATGGTGCTTTGTTACAATATGCTCGCCTCTGTGCGACTCTCTGCAGTATGCAGCTTAGTGTTTCTGGATTGTTTATCCCTTGTGAAGTATGATTGTCTCCCATATGTTCCATTCGACTTGAGTGGCTGTGTTGCAGGGAGTAGTGTGCACAAGATTGTATATGCTTCCATGTTTGTTCTGTTAAAAGGCTCATCAATTTGGTGCTTTGTCGCCTTTGCTTGTGATGCCGAAATTATGATTGTTAAGTCTGCTTTTGTTGCGGTCTCAATCCCGGGTGTTAGACCATTATCCGTGCTCTCTAATTCCCACAGCCTCATTTCACTTCTTAGCACAATTGGCGTTGAGTTTCGAGGACTGCTCAACGACATTAGGTGTTGTTTATGTGTTGTGTTTGCTCCTATCTTATGGTGTTGTATCTCATTGCTCTGCTTTGCTATGGAAGCAGATGTTTTAGCCGGTTTGGCCTTGTTGTTGCTTGATGTAAACAATTTCTCCAGTTATGGAGACTAATGATTTATAAAGCTGTTGTTTGATCAAAAAAAAAGATAAGCATAAATTACTTTACACATTACCCATTTCCTTGTAGATTATGTTTTATCAGAATGTATATAACCATTCAGCACGAATAAACCAATTGGAATCTATATATCTTTAAAAAATCTCAATCAAGCTTTTATCATGATTAGTGCTGCAACATAAATCTATAAGGAATCTCTTGTGTCATGATTAACACTATTTATTACAGCATATATCAAAAACGATAATGCGTGGTGGTTATAGATAAGGGGGGAAAGAAGCAGGGAGGTTAATTACATCTGATGAAGAACGCACCGAAGAAATAAAGCTGCAAGTGGTGTGATAAGACTGATGTCTGAGTCGACTTACACCATTTATATATTGACAGACATATTCCAAAGTAATGTTTCGACCAATCACCAACTACTTCACTTAGATATGTTCGCCATATCTCTCACATCTTCGTTTTCCCTCATCCATCTACTTGGTAAATTTTCTTTTTACCGGATTTTAGTTACTAACTTTATTTAAACTAACCCCTCTTCCTTTTTTTTATTGTAATAAGTAGCTTCATTTTACATTTAGGAAACTCGATCCTAGTGGAAAAAACTAGTTTCTAGAGGGTTTTTACTCGACGAATTTATGAACATAGATAACTATGAATATGGCAGATCAGTCTTCTAGAGGTTTCTCCTTACATAAAAAAAGGTCTTGACTAAACTCACAGACCATCTCATAAGTCCTTATCTGTATAGCTGCAAATCTAGCATCTGAAACTCTCAAAGCCAAGTTTCTGGCTCTCTCCACTTAGTCTTATATATATTACTTAGGTATCTTATAATATCATTATATGTGATATTTCTGACTTGCATTTTTCGATGATAGATCTTATCGGTTACCATCGACTGAATCCTATTATTGGACAAACATACCATCCAATGCAACATTACATACACATAGTGAAGTTATTAGTTTTTGACCCTATGTTAACGTACTTAAGTTTTCAACTCAAACTAAAATGGAAATATGTGAACTAGTATATTATATCATCTTTCAAATTCTTTATATTTGCACGGATGTGAAACAAGTGGACAACCAGACAAGAAATCAGAAACGCTGATTACACCAGAGAGGAAGGAAAAAGAAGGTGGTGTATGTATTCATTTATGTTTCAACACAAACTAAGAAGATTAGGATCAATAATTGTAGATTAATATCTTTAAAAAATACATATCTAAAGAAAAGGCTAATAAAGAAAAGGTTGAATAAAAGGCTAATCGTTCTAATCGCACTCGAAAGCGCTATCAGAGAGTTTTACATTTTGATACCTCCCTAATATAAACGCACTACAACATGCCCCTCCAAATATATATATTCGTGATACCCATATAGGTATTACTTTAGGCAATTTTAGCATATAAATAATTTAGAAAATAAAGATACTAATTAATAATGAGATGAGAAATATTGAAATGCTTAGGAGTAAAGATAATGGAGGTATGTTTTAACGTAAGTACGTAACCATGCATATAGGAGTATAAATTTATAATGGGATCTTAACAAAATCCAGTGAACTACGAGCAAAACCATTTTCTTTTTTTGAACTACGAGCAAAACCATTTTCATTTTCGAATGATATTTTAGAAAAATAAATAACATAACTCCACTAAATAGATGTTCATAAACTTCTTTCTAAAAGGAACATTAAAAATTATGATCATCGTATAGGTTGTGATAAAGAGAAAGTATTTTAATAAAATACAGTGCCCGTATACATTAGTTTTTTAAGAACGGTATGTATTAAAATGAGAACCGCCCAAAGCATTACCACACAATAATGCGGAGAAAAGCATTAATAGACAATAATGCAAAAGAAAGCATTATAAACAAGTTAAAAGAAAAGGAGTATTGGGAAATTGATCAGAAGAAGACGAACACCACGTCTTTTCGTTTGTTGTATCTTTGACCATATAAATTAATGGATCCCATTCTTCAACTTTTTCTTTCGAGGACTACATTCGATTTGGATCTTTCAAAACAGCCTAAAACAAGCGGTTTCGTATCGGACGTCCACATATATATATATATATATATATATCTAGTAGATATTATATAGGTCGTTGTAGATTTTAGACATGTGTGGTTTGGTGGACAAAACTCGCATTTACATTTACATTTTACTATTCTGTGCTAAGTTATGTAAAGGATCTTATGAGTTTCTTTTTTTTGTCAAAGGTTTTATTTCATAAACTCAAAATAGAGTATATGAAGAACAAAGTTTGGGGACACCACCCATTACAAAAGAAACAACAATTAAACAGAGGGTTATGCATAGATTATAAAAACATGATAACGGAATGACGAGAGGGACAATGTTTCTCACAAAGACAAGATCTGTAATCTCAATCACAACCAACCCTAAGCACAGGGTAAAGAAGGGGACAATAAAGTCCGCTAGAATCTGAAGACTTAAGAGTCTAGATGATATTGTTGAGTGAAGAGCTTTCTGCAGCGTTCTCACAGATTTTTAATTATTTACTTAAATATTTATATATATTTATAGTAGAGATATATATATATTTTTATCTCTTTAGTGAAATTTCTTTTGATCATTTTTCTCATTTTGTTTTTGGGTCAAAAAAATATTTTTATGATCTTTAGGAAGATTTTTCCCTGAGATAACATTCTTATTAGCTTGTTAGTAATTTTCTAACAAATCAATTCTTGCATGCGTTCTATTTTTTTTTCTTTCTGAAAGCTAAACCGTATTCATTTACACTCAGCAACAATCATACCTTACCTTTAAGGTTTTAATAATGGGATTTTCAAAAAAATCTTTAATAAATTTTCTTTGTATAAATTGCAAGTAATTCATCCCCAATCTCCTGCCTTTTAAAAAAAAAACGGTGCAGCACTCGGAATCTTACTTTTTGAGTTGTTCTCAGCTCA
Source organism: Eruca vesicaria subsp. sativa (assembly GCA_932364175.1). Lineage (NCBI taxonomy): Eukaryota > Viridiplantae > Streptophyta > Magnoliopsida > Brassicales > Brassicaceae > Eruca > Eruca vesicaria. The sequence continues at coordinate 2,488 of CAKOAT010285932.1, read as the reverse complement.
AAAAGGAAAGAAGATGTACATTTAGAATTCCCAATGTTATCTTGCACGTCTCCTATTGGCTCTTGCAAAGCACAATATATGCTAGCGTATATGCAGATAGTAGCTTATTAACATATATTTATGTATGTGTTGCTTGACTCAACTTTGAAATCAGGAGTCTATTCTTTTTAATTAGAAATAAGTGATGTCATTTCATAAATATTTCAATGTTTCATTACGGTTGATCAATAAAAAGATAACTACAATTGTATTTAATTAGGATATGCTTATTTTATGTTGAGTTATTTTATTTTATGATTGCAATTATTTGAAAACTGCATATTTGGAGATTTTATTGTTTGGGAATGATATGTTTTAAACTTTTTATAGAGTAATCAACTACATTGGGCCACATGGTTAATCAAACCAACAGCGCAAACTTTAGGAAGACGAAAAAAAGTTTGTTCGGATACTTCCTTCCGAAGTATTTTCCCCACTTACACAGCTCAGTAGCTCACATTATGATTAATCCTGGAAGCACTTACATTAAATGTGGCAAATACTTATGAAAGCTCACACTTATATTTTGGGTCTTTTGAACTGCGTTATGTGCGAACTTGCAACTCATTTATAGCAGCGGTACGAACCTAATACTCGACCCATCCATCAGCCACGAATCTGAGGGGCATGCCTCGCCCAATGAAGTAAGCACAAACCAACTTGGCATATAATAACTGTGTGTATCCAGTATAACTATCATACCAACATGGCATATCTAGTTTAACTCGTATTAGATAATCCCACAAAAGCTTAATTTCCATTGATGGATGTCTCTGTTCTCTTCCAACATTTGTTCATCTTTCCTAAGTAGTCACTCGCTCTTCGTTTTTCATATCTCAAGTTCACAGAAAAATATTCGAACCATCTATATTTAAAACTCATCTTTACCTTTTGTTTTTGCATATTGTCTAATTTTTTGGTTAACTAATATTTTATATTTGCTGTTTATTGTCTGTTTGGAGGCTTGCAGCCAGCCAATAATTACGAGAGAATGATATTGTAATACTCTATTGTAGAAATGTGTATATATTGCTAGCAAAAAAAAGTGTATATATCCTTCAGAATAATGAATCAAAAACATTCTGTTGATAGAGAACCGGTCCATCTCATCTAGAAAACAAAATTATATGCAAAGAAAATAATGAAAGTGATTCCACCAGAAACTAAGTGGCAAATGGGAACAGTGCAAATGACCCAAAATATTGGCAATTATACGCACTTACATCAACTCCATGAAGTAAAGAAATTACAAATGACTTAATAAAAAGAAAAAGAAAAAATCTAACCAATAGTCACTCTACTCAACAGTGTCGGTATATCATGACTCACTAATCATTACATAGTTTATACTTTATAGTTTTTTTTTTTTTTGAGAAATACTTTATAGTAATTTACATTTGGAAGAACTCGATGCATCAACAGTCATCAGCTCTCCTGGAGTTAGGCGACCATGAATATATGAAAACTATTTTGTTTATTTAGTTAGTCTTTGCATATTCTCAAATTTCTATATATTTGGTGCATCCTTTTTGATTTTAGTTGATAAGATAGAGAAATAGGGCCCATGAATTCAGGGTAAGGTATGACAACTTGCCTCTAAATGTTTAACAACCAAAAAATAATAAGTAATATTTCTATCAGTAATATTTACACTAACATACACGTATAAATTTCCGTAGAGAGAAGAATGATCACGTCACATCACATCCTTTATCTATGGCCCTATATAAAGAGAGATAACCAAGACAACGTAACACATCATTCAATTGAAAACATTAAACCTCCCTGTTTTTCTATTGCTACTACTTTTAAACATTCAAAAGAAAGAATAAAGAGGGAGATTGTTGATCTCAAGTTACTAAGATGGAGGCAGTAAAGAAGAGGGATTGCATGGAGAAGGCAAGACCATTCATTTCAGTAGTATTGTTGCAAGTAGGGCTAGCAGGAATGGACATTCTCTCAAAAGCTGTCCTAAACAAAGGCATGAGCAATTACGTTCTTGTTGTTTACCGACACGCAGTTGCTACTGTGGTTATGGCCCCCTTCGCCTTCTATTTCGACAAGTACTTTCTACTTTCCCTTCTTTAGATCAGCTTCTTTGAAGAATATAATTCAACGTTTGGTTCAAAGCCATGGTAATAAAGTATCATGATCTAGTTTAATCTATAATGGAAGTGGAAATCGAGTCTGAGATGCATTACTAAAGTTTTCACGTTAGTGTTTTCATGTTATATGATACTTATTTAATAATATTTGTGTGGCTTGTGCGTAGACGTTTAGTGTGTTGAAAAGATGAAGTAGCAAAAAGAAAGAATGTGGCTTTGTGACGTAATTATATGATAAGAAGGGGTCGGTCATATGTTAAAAGACAAAACACTTGTAACGGTTTTTATCTTTGGTTTTTATGGCTTATGTCACTGTCATGCATATTGTCTTTCAAAAAAAAAAG
>CAKOAT010285821.1:0-17735 GCA_932364175.1 Eruca vesicaria subsp. sativa | reverse complement strand
CTACTTGCCTAGATGATGATCAGCTTGAAGGTGGAATAGCTTGAATGATGGTTAAGATGTCTTGGATGATCAAGCTTCTGCCAAGACAAATGTATTCTTCTTGTTTCACACAATTCTTCAGTGTTGCATCCTCAGCTACAAGCTCTTCATGTTCAGGTTCATGCTCCCATTCCTTGGTGCTTTCCATGATCACATCACTTTCGGATTAAGGCTGTGCGATGACTAGTCGGCTCTCGTTTTGCCTGTTGCGATTTTAACCTGATTCCATACCGATTTAGAATCCACGATAGGTTCTCGGCTTATACGATTCGTCTGGTTGGAACCGAGTATCTCACCGGGAACAATTTCTAAGTTGCCCGGAAGTGCTGACCAAAAATTTGGATTTCTTTTATAGCGCGCTATTTTATCCTCGTCGGATGTATGCGGACCAATGGGTCGGTGCGTTTGTTTAGGAAGGCTAGCGTGCTCGACGGGGCCAATCGCCGAGCGTTTGTGATTTTATAGTCGCGGACAGACTTTTGTTAAATATTTTTCTAAGATTTTAGACGACGTCTCGCCGGTTCTTTCCGAAAATATTTTGGTGTATAAGTTTTGTAGAGACGATTAAGTAGTTGTTACTGCGGAAGTAATTTCTGGATGTTTTGAATTTGTTCTTATGCTTTTTTAATAGTAGCGGAGATTTTAAAATATTCTAACTTTGCCTTTATTAAAAAGTTTTGAAAGTTTCGATTACAAGGCGAATGTTTTAAAATTTGGGAGTATACGAATACTCATATACGCACCCACTCCCCCCTCCCATTTTGGAAAGGGGGATAACTCGTCTTTAGGCGAGCTGCCTACGTATTCCTTTCGGAAATCAAGCAATCTCGTAGTTCTGATTGTTGATGCGAGTATGTTTACTCGGCTGTCGCAGACTCCTCGATCACTTTAGTCGCTGGATCGGTGTCTTGGTCCGGGTTTGTCTCCTCCGGTTGGATAGAATCGATGGGTGCAGAAACTTGTTGCTTCTCGACCGTTGCTGGCTTTTGATCGTTCTCCGTGGGCGGTGGTGTGTACTTCGCCCGTTACGATTTCACGATTGCGACCGCCAATTGCTTTAGCTTATGTTCGGCTAAAAAGCAAGATCGCGATTGCCTCTGGCATCCCCAACTTGCTGCGACTCCCGTAGGGGTCGGAAACTTGATGCCTAAGTGATATGTCAAGAGGATTGCCTTCATGGAATTTATCCAAGGTGTGCCCATTATCACGTTGTAGATGGCTGGGGAATCAACGACCGCGAAGTTGACGGATTTACCCTAGGGTCATGGATGTTTCGCCGGAGAAAATAGTCAACGGTTTTGGGATTGGCTCGACTTCCGATAGATCGATTCCCTTGCGTACCAATGTGTTGCGGAAGATTACGTTGACGGTGCTTCCAGTATCGACCAGGATTCGAGCGACTTCTAGGTCGCTTTTGACTAAGTCAATGACGAGAGGATTGGCGTGTGGTTGATCGATCCCACTGGTCTCTCGGTCATCTAAAGAGATCACCCCCTTCTGGGCGTTATCCGATGGCACCTTCCAACTCGAGCCGGTTTCGTCTTTTCGTTGGTAGGATTTGATAGACGAGATGGTGTCTCTGTAATACTGCGATTCCCCAATGATCATATTGATCTTTCCGCGGTTAGCGTCGTTACCTTTCTTGTCTTGCCTTCGTCCGCGTTTTTCGCCCTACTCGTTCCCTTGAGGCAGAGTTTCCGCTCGTGAATTCCTGTCGTTTTTTGGAGGGCGATCTGAATCGCGGATAAGATCCTTGACGCTGGATATCTCGGAGAGTTCTCCCGCGATCAGTTTTGCGGCAAGTCTAGCGCCGAGAACTTTACAGTTCACGGTAGAATGCCCACAGGTTTGGTGGAGATCGCAGAAGGAATTCTCGTCGTAGTTCAGATTCCTTGACCACATGTTCCCCGTAGTTCGCCCTTGTTCCGATCCGGAGTTGATGGCGTAGTTATGCGCCCCTTGGAGATCCTGCCCCTCGTGATGGACGAATTTATCGTTACGAGAGTTTTTCATTTTCGGCTTTTGCTCGGACGCGATATCCTTTGTGGAAGCTTTCGTCGGCTTATGCTTTTCAGACAGGATTTTAGTCGCTTCTTCAATGGTTATGTAATCGGTAGCCTTTTGGAGCGCGTCCTGGATCGTCCGCGGTTTTTCGAGAGTTATCCATTTTCGAAACTTCGACTTGAACCAGAGTGATTTTCTGATGCGATGACGGCTTTGTCGCTTATTCTGCTAACCCTAGCCATGACGAGTTTGAATCTGCTCATGAAGTTGCGAAGGGATTCGTCTTCGTTCTGTGACAAGCTCCATAGATCAGCGTCGAAGGTTTCCCGATTTATAAACATCGGGTACTGCTTCAGGAATTCGGAAGCGAGCTGGAGAAAACTCCCGATCGAGTTTCGCCTAAGTTTCGCGAACCACTCGAGCGCTGCTCCTTCTACATTTTCGATGAAAAGACGGCAGTAGCGCGCGTTTTTTTCGTGATCCTTGAGCTTGGCTCGTCCCATGGTAATCTGAAAGGCTTGCATATGCGCTTTGGGGTCTCGTCGTAAGTCGGTACCTTGAGTTTGCCTGGATCGGGTAGCTTGACCTTGGTGATGCGGGCCGTAAAAGGCGTTTTCTGAGATTCAAATAGCAGCCGATCGATTTCAGGCGCGGCACTGGTAACGTGGTGAATTTGAGACTTCACCGCTTTCACCGCTGCAGCCGTTTTAGTAATGTACTCGCGGAGATTGCGGATCTTACTTAAGTCGCCAGCAGTTTTCCGACCTCATCGGCGTTTACTGGAAGTAACTAGAGACCGTTCCTCGGCTGTTTTTGCGAGTTGCGCAAAATAGAGCTCCTTCTCATCTCCAGTAAGAGAACGCTCGGGAGAAAACTCCGACAGAGGGCTGCGAATTTTTCTTCTATTAGGATGGAAGTCCGCGTCCTCGTCCGACGAGTCGGCTTGGTCACTCGTTTCCTGGTTAACTCTTTCGACGCCGTCCTCCTCGGTCTCCTGTCTGTGAGTAAGAGACTTGTCTGATTCGTTCAGCGTCCCGTCAGGGTTATCTTTTTCAGAGTCTTTCTCCGTCTGATTTCCCTGCTGGGTTCTGGGGCGATCCATACGAGTCGCGAAATCGAGCCTCCTTCCGCGGATCTTAGTGGTTCCGCAGGCGCGAATCGCTCTGGTTTTCGCAGATAGGGTTTCGACCTGTTTTGCAAGTGAACCAATGAGCTTTTCTTGTTCTTCCGATTTTTTGTTAAAGTCGGAAAGCATCTTTTCGGCGGTCTCGGCGTTAGCGTTTGTAACGTTGGCCGCGGACACATCTTGTGGTGGTTGTGTTTTGTCAACGTTATCGCTTTCGTCGCGATTTTGGTTGTCAGTAGTCATTGTTTCTTGATTGAGCGTGCTGCGGCTTGAGTGTAAGATAGATCCGACCCCCCCCCTCCTTCTAGCGCCAAACTGTGGGAACCGAATTCACCTACTGTCAAGATTACGTAAATAAGAGAATTTAGAGTAAACCCTAATTTCCCAGAGGATCCGGCTATCTGCGGAACCGCTCAAGAACAATCAAGACAACGACAAATATGAAATAAGGATGTAAATAACGAGATTGAGAACGAAAAAAGTCTTATTCCGAATCTGCGTAAGAATAGTACAACCAGAGTAAGCCTTAGCCACGTGAGCCGTTGGCGAGATCTCTAACTCTAGCAGTCTAAGACTAAAACCCTAGTTGAGACGCAACTCGATAACAAAAACGGAAAAAACCCTAAGTGTTAAGTTTCTGGTGGTGAAAGCTCTCGAAAATCGTCCTCTGCTTCTGTCCTCTGCCTCTTCCTTACATACTCCCTTCCTAGGCGGTTTAGTCCTTCCATTTCGCCCACATTCGAGTTTATCGAGAATCTTCCATTAATCTATTTCTTTCTTTTTTTCTCGCGGAAATCTTCTATTTGTCCTCAAACTTGACATCTATCTTCTTTCCGCAAGTAAATTGTCAAAACATCGTCGTATCTTTGGGCTTAACTTCGTAAAAGTCGCGAGATAGGCCTTTTATCGCGTTTTAGGACTTTTCGAGCCATTTTGCGATAAAACCGTTTTACGAATTTATACGAGATCGTTTCCTGATGCGATGCCGTTTTTAAATAAATTTCTCGAGTTAATCGCAAATTTTGGCAATGTTCGATGTTTCGGTTAATCGTTGCCGTTTTCTACGATTTACTCAAGGTTTTACTAAAAACGCATTTTTTACGAATTTTCACAAAAAAATCTCGAGTAAATCGTATAGTTAGGCAATGTTCGGTTTTTCTTTTAACCGTTGCCAATTTATACGATTTCCTTGAGTCCTTTCGAGAAAACAAGACTTTACGGTTTTTATCGTAAAACTTGAACGATAGGACAGATCGAGATGCAACGAGAGACGTTTCAACTGTGGTTCAGAACACGATTAAGCCGAAGGACGTATGCCTTGAGTCGAGGACGTTGGAGGTTGAGGCTCGGAACACTCAGCTCGATGTACAGCGAGCTGAACCGGGTTGGTTCAGCTCGCCGACCAGTTCGCCGTACGGCTAGCTGAACCGTTTGGTTCGGCTCGTCGTACGTCAAACCGGTTGGTTCGGCTCGTCTTACGTTGAACCTGCTCACGGTTTTACGGCGGACGCGGTTTTTTGCGGTTTTGTGCTTAACTCGGTCAATCGTTTAATCGGCGTTTGTTTCGTTCTTTTTTTCGAAATAACGATTTCCAAGTTTTTCCCGCATTTCCTTTGTTCGGAAATTTCTTAGAATCCTATTAAACGGCTTTACGAGTTTTATAAGACAGTATATTTCGCGAAAGACAGTATATTTCGCGAAAGAATAGTATTGCCACCTGAAGAGCATTTGTTGTTTTCTTGCAAGGAAACAAATGTACCATCTTGGAGAAACGATGCAGTAGGCCTACCACAAAATCCATACTAATGTCTGTCCAAGGTTGCGTCGGAATAGGAAGAGGCATATATAACTCGACATTTGACGTATGCCCTTTTGACTTTTGACAAGTGACACAACGCTCAACAAAGTGTTCGACGTCACGCCGCAATGAAGGCCAGAAGTAAGACGTGGAGATCAAGTGAAGAGTGTGATCACGCCCTATGTGACCTTCATTGTGGAGCTCAGTAATCAATTTAAGTCGGAGGCTACAATCCGGAATACACATCCTGTTATCACGAAACAAGAATCCGTCGCACAAGGTATAAGGTATAGGAATACCAGCTGTGGTGTCAGTGAATAATCATTGCGAAGAAATGATCAGTAACATAGAGGTCCGCAAACGAACTAAATCCTGGAACTGAGGCATGCATAGTTGCAAGAACAAAGTGTCTGCGGCTAACAGAATGAGCCACCCGGTTAGAAGATCCTGATGTATGCTTGATGACAAAGGTGAACTGCTTTAGGTAGGCTATCCAGGATGTGTGACGTGATGAGACCTTTCCTTGCGTACTTAAATACTTTAATGCATCATGGTCTGTGTAGAGAATGAATTCCCAGTGAAAAATATGATATCACTCAAATTACCTAAGGAGTTAATTACTCTCTCAAATAAGAGGTTCAGTTGTAATACTTAGGGATCGAATCCACAAGGAACTAAGGAACACAAAAGATATAATCCTTAGTGATTATGCTAGGTTGATTAAGTTTAAAAGTAAATTGCAGTTGTGAGCAATGGTGAGTTGCTCAAGAGAATTGGTTTAGGTTTTAAACAATAAAAGAAAGTAGTTAGATTCAAGGTTGCTATTCAGATAATCAGGATTATAATGCTACAGATGTCTTTATAAGTTGCTTGCAAGATATTAAAGAACTTCAACTCTTAGATAAGTCTATTAGCAATCGCTATCTAGACTCGTCCATTGATCTGACTGCCAGCAATATCGACCGATGTTTTGACAGCGATATAGGTAGCCGTCGATCGATTACTCTATAGGAGTATCGATCGATATAGCTTCAGATCGAATTTAATATGTGTTCACCAAGATCATAGAAGGGCTCTCGATCGTCCCTAGAGGATCTCAGTTCATGCCAAATGATTTCATGATGATGATTAACAAGTTAAATCATTCCATGATCATACTCTAGTTAGCTACTCTAGAGTAAGCATTAGGGTTCATCAGGATAATGAATATCACAACTCAACAGTCCATAGTTGGGGCTAATCCCTCATAATTATTTGAACCCCAAATCCAACAAGTGAATCGACTCAGAATGGTACAAGGCGTACATCGTCGATGGATATCTCGATTCGTCATCTTCTACAGAAGCGTCGTCGATCGGCTACATAGGATGTATATCGATCGATATGTATCTCTGGATATCGACCTTGTTTCGTGATCTTCATAGCCATCTCGGGAAAACTCTCCTTTAAGCTCCATAAAGGCACCTAAATCATCAATTTACTCCAAAATGCTCCTGAACCTGAAAACATACCTAATAGACTCAAAAACACACACACACATATATATATATATATATATATATATTATAAAATCATTTCAATACCATGGTTAAAAGTGGGTCAAAACCATCGTAGATCAACTCCCCCAGACTTGACATTTTGCTTGTCCTCAAGCAAACACAATAGTTAGTCTTTGGAAGAAGTGTAAAAAGAAACAACAGTGACTCAATCAAATCTTAACTTAAGATCATCACCTCTACTTTGTTGCAAGCCACATCTCATATCTATCAACTACAGAAGTACATTATACCATATCCTAGCTTAGCAACCAAATTCATGTAGCCAATCAACTTAGCAATCATGTTTGTCTATCCCCTCTACTGATTTCATTTATGCATAAAATAAAAGTGTAGGCTTTACCTTGAGAGTATCGATCAAGGAACACTTGGATTCAACTCAAGCAAGTTTCAGGCATTCTCATTCTGGTTTCTTTTCTCCCTATATCTCCATTCTCTGAATCCCAAATTTTTCTTTTTCTTTTATATCAATCCCAATGAACAACAAATGTTCATCTTATTGATCTTTCTACTTTTTGTAGCCTTTTCTGACAAAGTGTAGGCGAATAGTGGGGTCATAGGTAATTTACCTCTCCCTCGCTTCCACAATTTGTGATCATTCCTTTGAATTAGAATAATGGGGTCATGGGTAATGTACCTCTCCCTCTGCCTCTCAGGAAATCATCTCAATCTTTTTTTTTTATTGGATGCCAAAGGAAGGAGAGAAGGAAACCAAAATTATCAAGACTTTTACCTTCCATACTTGCAGGAGGATTTCGATCTCTTATATACCAAGCCTCAAAACAAGCAATAAATATCAGGTTAGGTTGGAAATCAGCTTTGGTTCTTCCAAACAATCATGAAAGGTGTTGTCATAGGTGACCTGTGATCCATTTTAACATCTATAGTACTTTCTGCAATCATCAATTCTAAGAATGGTGCTCAAGAATGGTTAGATAAAAAGTAAAAAAATTGAAATATCTTTGTCCCCTTCTTGACTCAATAAAATCAATTTTGAAAACATTTAATGAGATCAAAAGGTAAAGTAGCATCAGTTATCTCCACTCCCCCAGACTTAAATCATACACTGTCCTCAGTGTATAACCAGTCGGAGTTAGGGCCTAAATAAATAATGTATAACTGTTATCAAAAATTGTGAACGATATACCTGACCGGAATTCGTATCGATCGATGGTGAGTCGCCTTCGTCGATCGTCATGGATAGGTCTATGTCGAGCGATGTCGACAGTATCATAACGGTTGATAGAGGTAGTGATTGTGTAACATCTCTTCTGAAACTTATAAAACGAAAGTAAAAACTAAAAATAAGATAAAACTAAATAATAAAATACCTAATAGTGGGTTTCCTCCCACTCAGCGCTTAGTTAAAGTCATTTAGCTTGACTATGGAGGTATGGTGACTAGTGAGGTGAGTTGCAGGTACTTGTTGGGAAACAAGTATCCTCCTTGTCTTGTGATTCTCCAAACCATGAAGTTAAGAAGCTTCTTGTGGCGTCCTCTCTTTTGGTCATACTAGCTTTCAACCCTTGGACCTCATCTTGGGTTCTTTGTAGCCACTCCTCAATGCTCGCAATGCTGAACTCATCTTGTCCAATCTTGTTGTAGGTTTGTTCTAGATTAATACTCTGCTGCATTGTATTGAGGTGTTGGATGGTTTGCACACGGGAAGAGGTAGTATCGCCGATCTTTGTGGGATTGTATCGGTCAATGTGAAAGGATGTCTATCGGTCGATGGGATGAAGGGTACGTCGATCGATGCGGATGGTGCAGGTCGGTTTGCGAGTTGTCTCTGAATGTTTTTGATCTCCTTCTGAATTCCTTCTGTTGTGAATTCCAATCTTTGAACGTCACTCTGTACTGGGAACCACATCTTGTTGAGTAATCTGTATGCTTCGTCTCCACAGGCTTCAATAGCATTGTAGATATCTCTTGTGATTTCTTCAATTTCTTCTCTGGTACAGAAGTCTGATGCTCTAATATCGGTCGATGTGCTGGGTAGATCATCGATCAATAGTTGTTTCTGAGATTTCAGTTCTTCGCGAAGCGCATTCACTTCTTCTTGCAGGGCGTCCTTCTCTTTGCGAACTAATTCATGGGAAGTATGAAGCCAATTGAATTCTCCTTGAAGTGATGCTGTGGTTCTTTCATGTTCAAACTGCAGTGATGCCATTTCCCAGTTATGTTCACCAACTCTTCCATTGATCAAGTACGTGACCTCTGCTTGTGTGTAGATCTTGCAAACTGGAACTTCTTTAGCAAACTGTTCAGCATACTCTGGTAAACAGAAACAAGAGCGCTCCATCTTTGAGGCTCTATTAAGCAATTTCCCCATATCTTCTTTGGAAACATGTATGATATCTCCATCTACTCCTCTTGCGAAACCATTCTCATCTCTGTAGACACCATAATCGTCTTTTTTTTTCCCATAAGAATCGACGAATTCTGAATTTGAAAGCTCGTTTCCCAAATTCTCGATGTATATCGGTCGATGCGAGTTTCCACGTATCGATCGATGCCTGTTGAAATTCTGGATAGGCTAAGTTGAGATGAATGGTTTCTGCACCATCTTCCTTGTCTGAGGTGTCTTGAATTTTTTGGTGCTGGTGCTGATCTTTCGTATAGATTGGTTGCTGTGCGAAGGGGCTGACTGATCCATTGGTCATCTGAAGAATGTCTGCAACGTCTTCTTTGGAGATTGGAATGATTCTTCCATCCATTGCTCATGCATGGCCATCTGGATCCCTGAAAATACCAAATTCATCCGAAATTAGTAAGGTGAAATCGAAGTTATGTGTTTGTACCTCGGATGGTGTAGTGGTATGATCGGTCGATAGTACGGCATGTACATCGATCGATAGGTTGAGGAAGGTGTCGATCGATTGATGTTGTTCCGTGTTGGTCGATACGTCTACTTCTGGTTCGGTCGCATGCGTCAGTGGTGTTGTATCCACTGCGAAACTTTCGTGGTAATTGGTTGCCCAACTTCCAATTGAGTAGTCTCCCTCTTCTGTATCATCATCATGTGGGACGTAGACTGGTACACAGTAGGGGTTGTCGCTTGGTGGTTCGAAACGTCTTTTGAGCGATCTTGGTTGGTGCATATCGGTCGATGGAGAGTAGTCTCTATCGATCAATGCTCTGAAGATGAAGGACGGTAGAGGAGGCCTTTCTTCATCTTCCCGAAGAAATATGTACTATGTGGCTCGTTCCTCTGCATAATTGTTATCATACTCCTCCTGAGTATTGATGCTAGCCTGTTCTGGAATGTAATGATCGTTTTCCCAATCATCCACGTTAAAATCGCCGTCTGAAAACTCCTCTTCGAACTCTTGGAATAGCATGTCGATCGATGACCAGGTATGCTCGTCGGTCGACTCTGGTTGACTGGTATCGGTCGATGGAAGAAGGCTTCCGTCGGTCGATACGTCTTGCTCTGTCTCGTACTCGACCATTGAATCATACTCGTGGGCACAGAAACAAGTTGCTACGAGTGCTGAGCTCTCTCTCCTTGGAATCTTGATGACTTGGACCGGATTGTAGTGGATGGTAGGGTCAATTAGGGTTAGGCAGAGCTTATTAGATTTCAGGTCACAAACAGCTTCAACTGTTGCTAAGAAGGCCCTTCCAAGCAGTAGAGATGTCTTGAAGTTGAGCTTGATATCCAGGACGTGGAAGTCTGTAGGAATTAGGGCATCTCCAATCTGTACGTCAAGATTTCAAATTATGCCTCCAGAGTTCTGCTGAGAACAATCCACAAAGATGAAAGATTCTTCAGTAGGCTCTATCTTCATACCTAGATGGTCTGCCATGATCTTGGGTAGGATGCTAACTCCAGATCATGTGTTGCAGAGAGCACGAGGGAACTCAACACCTCTTATTGAACATGGTAGTTTGAACTTCCTTGGATCGCTCTTCTTCTCCAATGTGATTTTCTTCTTTAGACTGTCGCTGTCCTGGTGAAACATTCTCTTGATATCTTCTTCTGTCTCCTTGGTTTCTCTGAAAAACATCCACAATCTGTGTGAAAAGTAGGCTTCTTCAAAGGGTTTCTCTTTAGGTATTCTTAAAACTCTCTTTCTGAAGCTTGACAATTCTTTCTCATTAGCTTCCCTTTTATAAGGTTTGGGAATCTTCTCTTTCCTTTTTCTGAGAACTCTTTCATGTTTTTCCTTTTCTATCTCCATGGGCTCAAAGATATCTGTGGGTCTCTTCATTATGGCGGTGGGAAGGTTACTGGGAGTTTTAGACTGCTCCCGAAGTGCATTAAGTCGTGCAACGTCTATCTTTGGAAGTTGCACTCGACGTTAGGGTACTGTATATCGGGCGACAACTGGAGTATGTCGGTTGATATCTCTAGCTTCGTATCGATCGACGGATGAGTTTGTCTGTCGTTCGATAGGTGTAGTGTTGATTCTGAAAGGGACGGGCGGATGTGGGTGTCGTGCTGCGAAGGCTTCATGTGACATAATCTTGACGGCAGTGCACTCTTGAGGGGTTTCCTCGAAATCCATCGATCGATACGCGTCAAAGTCTATCGATCTCTTCACGAGCGGTGATATCAATCGATTCTGGTTAGACGGTGTCGATCGATACATGTCGAATCCGATGTCTGTTTCCCTTTCATTGTCAGAATTTTGCAGCTTGGCATGCTTCACCTCTTCCCAAAAGTCATCATCCAGGATGGCATGCACATGGTGGTTAGTAGCAAACTCTCCCATTCCGTTTGCTAAAGGTTCTTGCTTCTTTAGTGCTTCTTCTGTCTGAACCACATGAGTCTCTAATTTCTTCACATAGGTGCTTAAGGCATCAAGCTTTGTGTTGAGGTTGGTGTAGACGGAGTCGATCTTTCCATTGAAGTCCATCTGAAGTTTCTACTGACTCTCAAGAACCTTGTCTAGCATCTCTTCTAGTTTACTGTCTTAGGTGGGTGGGGGTGGATTTGAGTACGAATGAGTTTCCATAACTTCTCTTGTTGTTGAGGTTGCTGCTGCTGTAGTTGTTAGGCTTCTGTGAACTCTGGTTGAAGTTGGTTTTCTGTCCTGTGAAGTTTATGTATCCTCCTTGGTTACAGACCTCTGAAATCCAGCTCCACTGATCCAGTTCACATCTTCTTCTGTGTATTCCTCTTCAGCTACAGTTTCTGCATCCTCCACTGAGAAAATCTGTTTGTTTAGTAACTTCTGAACATTATCCAGCTGTGCTTGCAGTTCATTAATCTGTTCCTTCCCAAGGAATGATGTGGCTTTTGTCTTCACAGTGTTCTTTGTGTTGTTGCTTGAAGCTAGGTTATCAATCAACTTCACAGCTTCTTGCGGATTCCTGGTGGTGAAATTGCCTTCACTAGCTGTATCAAGAGCCATCTGATACTTCAAAGTGATGCCTCTGTAGAAGGTGCAGAGCAGTTGCACTTTGTTGAATCCGTGGTGTGGACAATCTTGCTGGTAGGATTTGAATCAGTTCCATGTATCTTTAAATCATTCTCCATGATCATGTGTGCATGTAGCAATTTTCCTCCTCCATTCTTCAGCGCGTGAGTCATCAAAGAAGTTACGCAGGAATGCGTTTTTGATGTCACTCCAGGTTGTGAGAGAACCTGGTGGTAGTTGTCTCAGCCACTGCAAAGCTTCTCCAGATAGAGAGTATTTAAAAAGCTTGCAGAGAAGATAGTATTGAGGGACTCCATTGACTTTTATGACAGTTATGAGATACTCGAACCTCTCCAAATGGTCCATATGATGCTCATGGGACAACCCACATAAGGGTATTTGTCCTACAAGTGTGTAGTACTGCGGCTTGAGCTCGAAATCTCCTCTCTGAATAGCAGGAGGGCGGATGGCTGATCGGTTGGTATAGAACTGATCTGGACGGTTGTAGTCAGCCAAAGTTCTAGCTCTGTTAGCCTCCTCTACAGGTTGAATGAGGTCTGTAGGTGCAGTTTCTTGCTCAGGAATGATCTCCTTCTGAGCAGTCAGCTTCTGACGTGCTGCATTACGCAGGTGACCATCTTGATCACGCAGGTCTCCATTCTCATCAGTAGTGAGAATAATAGTCACTACCATGTCTCGCCGGCAAGTATCGATCGATTTAAGATGAGGTATATCGATCGATGTCGGATGAAAGGTTTCAGTCGACGAACGGTTGTTGATGTCGATCGATGGAAAGGTGCGAGTATCGGTCGACGAAGAAGGTGTCTCGGTCGACTGTGGTAAGCGAGTGTCGGTCGACGAACGGTTGTTGATGTCGATCGATGCGGAACGCAAGTCTCTGCGGATGCTACGTTACAGACTGTGGGGGTCTTCTGAGTACATAAGTTGGTTGTTGTTGTTGCTTCTAGTACTGCTGGGCATGTACCTAAAAAAGACAAGAAAAAAGTTTTGTGTCAGAAGATGATTAAGCAGTAACAAGTAACCTAGACCTAATCAGAATAAATCTAATGGCGATCAAATTTCCCCGGCAACGGCGCCAAATCTGATATCACTCAAATTACCCTAAGGAGTTAATTACTCTCTCAAATAAGAGGTTCAGTTGTAATACTTAGGGATCGAATCCACAAGGAACTAAGAAACACAAAAGATATAATCCTTAGTGATTATGCTAGGTTGATTAAGTTTAAAAGTAAATTGCAGTGTGAGCAATGGTGAGTTACTCAAGAGAATTGGTTTAGGTTTTAAACAATAAAAGAAAGTAGTTAGATTCAAGGTAGCTATTAAGATAATCAGGATTATAATGCTACAGATGTCTTTATAAGTTGCTTGCAAGATATTAAATAACTTCAACTCTTAGATAAGTCTATTAGCAATCGCTATCTAGACTCATCCATTGATCTGACTGCCGGCAATATCGACCGATGTTTCGATAGCGATATCGAACGATATAGGTAGCCGTCGATCGATTACTCTGTAGGAGTATCGATCGATATGGCTTCATATCGAATTGAATATGTGTTCACCAAGATCATAGACCGGCTCTCGTTCGTCCGTAGAGGATCTCAGCTTATGCCTAATGATTTCAGAATGATGATTAACAAGTTAAATCATTCCATGATCATACTCTAGTTAGCTACTCTAGAGTAAGCATTAGGGTTCATCAGGATAATGAATATCACAACTCAACAGTCCATAGTTGGGGCTAATCCCTCATAACTATTTGAACCCCAAATCTAACAAGTGAATCTACTCAGACATGGCTAAGTGATTCATAGCATCAAGGTAATAATAGAAATTCATAAGATTAGAAGATTGAACACTTGGTTCTTTTGAATAACAAATCTCTTTGTATATTCTTCTAAATCTATAACTCTATAACCTTTGATGAAAATCAGAATAAGACGAAAAGAATACTTTTATAAATCAAAGAACTATGAGTATTAAGAAGCATAAAAAGAATAAAAGCAATCAAAGGCACTAAAAGCACACTTTGCCAAAACACATAGGCATAACTATAAATATGAGTTCAATTAGGTTAAAAAATTGTCAGGAGCAATCTTGTAATATTGAGAGAACTTGGGCATCAAGTCGGCTGAGTCAAACTTTCTCTTCATGCTCGATATCGATCGATGGTACAAGGCGTACATCAATCGATGGAGTATCTCGATTCGTCATCTTCTACGGAAGCATCGTCGATCGATTCGTCATTTAAGCTCCATAAGGGCACCTAAATCATCACTTTACTCCAAAATTGCCCTGAACCTGAAAACACACCTAATAGACTCCAAAACATATATATATTATAAAATCATTTCAATACCATGGTTAAAAGTGGGTCAAAACCATGGTAGATCAAAAGATAGTGACGCCAATGCTTAATAGCTTGTACTATAACATAAAATTCCACATCGTACGTACTATAACGTAGGCTGGAATTAGATAGTTTCTCACTGAAGAACGCAATGGGCCTGTTATGTTGGCTCAAAGCCGCACCTATACCGGTTTTGGATGCGTCTGTGTGGAGCTCAAAAGCAGAATTGAAGTTCGGCAATGCCAATATTGGAGTAGAACACAACTTATCTTTAGTTACCTGAAACGCTTGATCAATCTCTTGTTTCCATACGAACTTCCCATCGCGAATACAATTGGTTATTGGGGCCATGTGACTACTAAAATGTGGTACGAATCGTCGGTAAAAAGAGGCAAGGCCATGGAAACTTCGAGTTTCTGTTATAGTAGTCAGTTGGGGCCAAGAGCGGATGGCATCCACTTTTCTAGGATCGACGGAAAGGCCCTTGTCGGAGACGATATATCCCAAGAAATTGACCTCATGAACAGCAAACGCACACTTTTTCCTAGTTGCAAAGAATTGATCACGCCTGAGAACTGATAATACGGCCCGTAGGTGTTGAATGTGCTCATCAAAAGTAGTACTGAAGATGGGAATGTCGTCAAAGTATACGACCACAAATTTACCAATAAAAAGTCGTAATACCTGGTTCATAATGCGCATAAACGTACTTGGTGCATTTTATAATCCGAAAGGCATGACTACCATTCAAAAAGACCCTCTCGGGTTTTGAATGTTGTCTTCCATTCATCGCCGGGATGAACCCGAATTTGATGATAGCCGCTACGCAGATCCAATTTAGAAAAGATGGAGGAGGATCCGATTTGATTAAGGAGATTGTCGAGACGAGGAATAGGAAACCAGTATCGAACAATTATCTTATTTACCGCTCTACTATCGACACACATACGCCACGATCCATCTTTTTTTGGAATCAACAAGGCTGGAACAGAGCAAGGACTGAGACTTTCTTGCAAGAATCCCTTTGATAACAGCTCTTCTACTTAGCAACGTAATTCCTCATGCTTCGATAGACTCATACAATAGTGAGATCTATTTGGTAGAGACGCATCAGGATCCAGATCAATGCGGTGTTGTATATCGCACAAAGGTGGTCATCCCGATGGAAGTTCTTCCAGGAAGACATCTGTAAATTCAGAAAGAATCTCTTGTAGCTGTGGGTTTTTTTCTGGAATGTTTTGTGCCATTGGAGAAGCAAGAAGAAGCAAGACAAGTCCAGTTTCTTTCACTAGAGTTTCGAATGGTGCTCGCTGAAGGAGAAGGATTGACGTGGCAGGTGTTGCGATGGAGGGTAATGGCGCTGTCTCTGATGATGTTGGTGAAGGTTTCAAAACGAAGTTCCGGTCATTGAACCAAAAGCTATAGGTGTTCAGAAACCCCTCGTGTATAACACGCCAATCAGACTCCCATGGTTGTCCCAACAGTAGGTAACACGCATCCCTTGGAACTATATCGCAGTAGGTTTTATCGTAATAAGCGCCACTGATAGAAAAAGACACCATCGTGCGTCATGTGACCGGGAAGTCATTGTTCTGTTGGAGCCAAGCCTACTTATACGGCGACGGATGTGGTTCGTCGGTTAGCGCGAGTTTCTTGACTGCATCGAAGGAGATGACGTTCTCAAAACTACATGAATCAATGATAAAGGTACAAAATTTGCCGTTGATGGTGCATTTGGAGTGAAATAAATTGTTACGTTGAGGATATTGAGGCGTGTTACGAGGAGCAAGGCAGGAACAACGAAGCATAAGTAGTGGTCCTGAATCTGCGACCAATTCCTCCACATCACCGGTATCTTCTTCATCGTACATTGGATCCTCGATATCATCGGCTTGTTCATCAAGAAGCAGGCCGCGACGTGCTCTATGTGGACAAGCGGATTGTCTGTGACCCGTCTCCTTACAAGAGAAGCATCGCAAACCTTCAGGATGAGGCTGTCGTTGTTGTTCGACAGGAACAATAGAAGTCTCTGTTTTGGCTGTTGTATTATCGTTTGAGGTAGTTGTTGCAGGTGTAGTGGTGGAACGGGTTTGACGGTTAGTAACCCATGGTTAAGAACCACTCCGAGTTTGCATCTCTACTGTTAAAGCAAGTTGGTGTGCTTCGGAGATGGTTTGGGGAAGAAATAGGTTTAGTGTGAACTTTATTTGTTGACGTAAACCTCCGATAAACCTCATGACTAATTGTTGTTCTGAATCTTAGATTTCAACGCGGTTAATCATTCGAAAAAAACGGTTGCATATTCATCCACTGAGCGCTGTCATTGACGCAAGTTCTGTAAGTTTTGGAACATCAATTGCTCGTACTTGTAAGGAAGGGAGTTCTTTTTCATCTTGTGTTTCAGTTTATCCCATGTCAGGATCTTTGTTTTCCTGAGGCGAGCGCGAGTTGCTTTTTTTTGAGACCACCAAGCGGCGGTGCGATCGCGGAAACGTATTGCTAGTAAAGGAACACATCGATCAAACGAAATCTCTTTGAACTCGAGGATCTCTTTGACCGTTACGATCCAGTCTAACAATTCTTCTGCAACTGTAGTACCCTTGAACTCTGGAATATCGAATTTAAAAGAAGATTTCCAAGTCTTTTTATCGATTTCTTCATCAGAATCAGAGTCATGTGCGAAGGTGTTGCAACATTTAAGTGGTGTGAATGGAATGTCATCTTTGTCAGAATCATTGTGAAGCGAAATTTGGTCATTGTGACGATGGAGCGGTGAATTGTGACGGTGACGGCGAGGTGACGGGCTGCGGTGGCGGCGAGAGGAGGTGGCGTTTTGCTGTTGTTGGGTTGTTAAAGCGGTGATTGCTGTGACAAGGTTTTGAACTAGGGTTTGAAGTTCTGTAACGGATTGTTGAGTTGCGGGAGAGTCGTCCTCGGTTTGTGCCTGTGAACGAGTTTTTCGAACCATCGTCGCGGGTTGAGAAAGTTTCGGAGCGTAGCAAATCTCTGATACCAACCAGATGTAGTGTACGAACGGGTGAACGGTCGATCTAAGAATTTAGGGTTCTTCGAGACATATTCTTGGATCGATCAAGAGTTTCTTTCGAAAGCTTCTTGAGACCAACTTCCTGTTTTGATGAATTGAATCAACTCCTCAAAAAATCGGAAATCATTTTCTTTTTTTTTCTCAAAATATATTTCTAGTATATGAATTAGACATGATTACAAACCCAATTGGCTGTCCGACTTTTGCTTTTAAGCTAGTCTCATTCCTTTTGTTGGGGTCAAAATCGGTACGACGGAATCAATAGCCAAAATTCCCCGCAAACGCGTAAACGCAACAGTTTTATAAAACTCGAAGATCGTTTTATAAAACTCGAGAGATCGTTTTATAAAACTCGAAGATCGTTTTATAAAACTCGAGAGATCGTTTTATAAAACTCGAAGATCGTTTTATAAAAACTCGAAGATCGTT
>CAKOAT010285710.1:0-25939 GCA_932364175.1 Eruca vesicaria subsp. sativa | reverse complement strand
AACTTGGAGGGGTTTATATAGAAGGGTTTGAGTGCATGGGACTTGCATGGAGATACAAGTAAACTCGTTACGTAAATATATTTTGATCCTTCATGCATGTTCTACACCTCACGCTGTCTTGTTTTCTAATCAAAATTTGAATTTAATCCTAAATAAACAAATTTTACACTTGGAGTTGTACGCCATGGCATATCATATTTTCATATATGTGTATAATACGCATACAACTCCACAAGATACATACCTGTACATATGATCTGGTAGAATATTTGTTCCTTAAGTATAATTAATATTCAGTTTTTTTTTATTCGACCAAAGCTACCATCTATGTAACATTCATTTGTAATTCTTTTTTTTTTCTAATTAAAATAACTGGTTTATATATACTCATGAATTCAGCAATCTTCGTTCTCTAAGCAAAACATGACTTGTCTTATTATCGTGTACAAAACTTCAAAACCTGTTTTAAGGGACAGTATTATTAAAATTTTATAATAATAATCGCTTACCAATTTTTTTTATAATAATAATTATTATTATAAATAGTAATGTTCTTATTATTACATGCACTTAATAATCAATTTTTCAAAGTTATTTTGTTTGAAAAAAAAAATCATAGGCATTTTTAAAAATCAATGTTAAAAAAATTTTCATGTAATATTTTTCCAAAAATCTTGCCAAAAGACCCTTAATTATATTATATCCTATGGACCTCAAAATTTGTTCAGAAAACTTTTCACTCAGGTCTTAGAGGACCAGGTTTAGCGTCCAAGTTTCTCTCCTCCCTAATTCTCTCTGTGATAAGGCAAAATCCTCTAGACTTGTACCTGATTAAGAACAAAAATTTAATTAGTCTACATATTTAATTCAATTATTTTAAATCTCCCAACCCCATATATTGGTAGTTTTTGGTGTGAAATCGTTTTGATATTCCGATACACAACTTCAGACCTAGATTTTCACCTTAAACTCTAGTGTAACACATATTGATCATTATGGACACTGATATCTTACATTTGTTACTGCTTAATATATTTACAATATGTTTTTAATATAACCCCGAATAAAATTTGGTGCATCATTAAAAGTTAGTGTGCGTGGAGTTCTATAAATATTATAGGTTAACTGAGATTCTAGATAAATTGATAAAATCAAGCGTTCTGCCTTTGAGAAGTTTGGCATGAGAGGAAAAAATACATGGTGATATTTTCTTTTCAATGTTGAAGAAAATATATATGGAACAGCTAACTTTCATCCCTAAGTGTTGGAAGCCTTTTCAATGGATATCTCTAAAGTTACACGTAAATTACTAAAGGCAAACAGAATAAAAATAATACTCCCTTCGTTTCAGTTTAGTTGTCATTCTAAGTTTTTGCACAGAGATTAAGAAAATAATTAATTTTACATATTTTCAAAATAAAAACACAATTACCTATACATTTAACCACTTTTCAACCAATGAAAAATAGAATGACTTTTAAAATCAATAAATTTTGCATTGAAATTATAAAACGACACTTATTTTGAAACGAAAATTTTACTCTAGAATGACATTTAATCTGAAACGGAGGGAGTAATAAATACTGATCATGCTAAATTTGAGATACTGTAATATTAAAAGTATTGTTTTCAACTTCATGATCGACTTTAAGTATCGTACGAAGGGAAGGGAAAATGAGCATTTTATTCCCTAACCACTTGAAATCAACATATAATATTCAATTATTGTTTGTGTAGAATTATTCTCCAGCTAATAATTGATTGTCCGTAATAATCAACCGTTAAGTGGTTAACCAAAAGATAACGATTTCCGTCAACCTTTTAATGGTTGACTATCAAATCATAATTTTACGCAGTAAATGATTAGTTTTTCTTTTCATCAAACGGCTATTCTATTATTTAATCTTGAGGTGGTCTGGAAAACCAGACTAGAATAGAACAATCAATGTAATACATATTTCTGTAAAAAGACCTTGCTATAGGATAAGGATAAGGATCCTTATCAAGCTCAGGATCTTCAGCCTGATTTTTTTGCCAGAACAAGTAATCCATATTTGTGAAATGGCTCGCACTGGGAAACACTGAAGGTGGAGTTGGGGTTGCTGCTAAAGCCCATATTTGTAATGCTGGCGGGCATTCAAATAGCGCATGGTTGATCGTTTCATTTGCAGCTCCATACCTAGGACAATGATTATCACATCGCATATGATGGTGTGTTAAATTGCTTGTTACTGCTAATTGTCCTGAGATTGATTACCATATGAAATGTCGGATCTTCGGTGAAGCTTTGATATTCCAAGAAAAGGCTTGGAGTGTGACTATACTCGGTTCTAGTACTGTTTATATTTCTCTGTTGAGAGCATTTGTTGCCACCCAATATCCAGATTTAACCGTGTATCTTCCACTCTTCATATAAGACTAACAGAATTCGTCTCTCTGATGTCCCTGGCTTATGGCCAAAGACCGAATCAATGGGATATCATTTTGATCAAAATATTGTTCTAATAGTTTCAAGTTTCACTTCTTTGGATTTCCACTCATGGGTGAACCACATGGGCTCTTGGTCTAGCTGAATGGGCAGGTATCGTTGGGATCCAAAGGTCTTTCCTGATTGTGATTTCATTCCCCGAGTAGACTAAGTCTAATCCCCAATGTTATTAATGGCTTTGCCGCCATAATACTAGTCCATCCATATAAGGGGTTGTCATAATTATGTAGTCTTAAAGGGGAACTAAATCTTAAGTATATTTCCCTCAATACTCTTCCTACGAGGAATCAGGAAACTGAACTAATCTCCAAAGTTGTTTACCTAGCAGACCTCCTTTCCTCCACACGACAAGTATTGACTCGCCCATCCGTTTACACGGTTTTACAGCTTTTCTTTCAGAAAAGCAAAAAGTTTCCTTTTGGATCAACTGATGTCCTCTGAGATTCCAAGATAAGATCCCATCCCTCCCTCATTTGTTAACCCTGTTGAGGCTTTGATCACATCCATCACCGGAACCGGTACCTCTTTTCCAAAGAGTAAGACTAATTTCTCAAATTTAATGTGTTGTCTTGAAGCTTTCTCATATGTCTTAATTACTTTCATAACTTCATCAGGGCTATGCCTTACAGAAGAACAAGATATCATCAGAAAACATAAGGTGTGATACCAAGGGGCTAGCGTGTGAAACACGCATTCCCGTTATCTTCCCTTGAAGCTTCGTTAATCTTTGGCATAAGACCTTAGATATAATTTTGTAACTCACATTACAGAGGCTAATAGGCCGAAATTGAGACATTTAATTTGTTTCCTAGTAGAATCTAGAAGACCTGTAATTTTATTCCTAGCTCTTATTTGTCGTGTGATAGCTTTAAAGAACTTAGTGTTCAAATCCTCTTTTGTGAGCCAAAAAAATCTGCTCTTTTGTTTCCAAAACCTTTCCTCAGCCTTAAGAGCCTCGGTAAGTTCTTTTAAAGCTTCCCCAATCTCTTCGGCAGACAGATGACTACAGCATCGAGATGATTTAAACAAATGACATGCACTCAAAAGCAGGGTTTGGTGGATTCCAAATCCACCGCACCTTCATCAATGAAGACACTGAGTTGGAACTGTCGAGGGATAGGAAACAACTTCAAAGTTTCAACTCACAGAGATGTGTCAGAAGCATCACCTAGGACTCTTGTTCTTTTCTGAGACGAAGAATAGGAAGCTGCTATTGCAAAAAATTCAGGCTGACTTAGGTTTTGATAAATTGTTTAACGCTGAGCCTCTTGACCAGAGCGGTGGTTTAGCTTTATTTTTAATGGATGAATTTTAAGTTGATGTTTTATTTTCAAATAACCGGATAATTGATGTACAAGCAGTATTAATGAATAAAATTCTATATGACATTCTTTTATGCAGGCTCTGTTAAAAAAAGACGAGACAATTTTGGGAACGTCTTATGCGTTTCACAACAACAAGAGATGGACCATGGTTCATGATTGGAGACTTTAATGAAATAACATGACACCATGAAAAAAGAAGGAGGCAAAAAGAGATCTGATACTTCATTTCTTTCTTTCAACCAAATGATATCTAACTATAGTATGCTTGAATTCTCATATACTGGGAACCTATTATCATGGTCTGGAAAGAGAAAATGTGGTAATGTCCGATGCAGACTTGACCGAGCTTTAGACAATGAAGATTGGCATAACAAATTTCCTCATTCCAAATTCCAATACCTTCGTATGTGGGGATCGGATCATCGTCCAATAATTGGAGATACTATCCAAACCAACAAGAAAAAAGAAGAGCTTCAAGTTTGAGAAACGCTGGCTGGATAGTGAAACGATCCGTCAAGTGATTCTGGACGGATAATACTCAGCAGATATGTCACCTAATGCAAATATTATGGATCATATTTCATGTTGTCGCAGAGCATTAGGTAAATGAAAAAGAGAAAAAGATATAAATGCGACTAAGATTTTTGAAGATCCTGAGGAGAATGTACACAACCTCTACTGTGATGAGAAGGCAGCAAGTGATTAGTTGATGAGGAATAAATATGCACATATAATATTTTAAGTATTTAATTTGCCGATTAAAAATACTTGAGGAATTTAAAAATTAATCTCTTACTTAAAAAAAATATAATTTAAAACACCTTCAAATTAGTTATAATCAATATAGCAAGATTTTTATTTTTTGAAAAAGAATCTTTTAAATTATATATTTTAAAAAAAAGAATGATGTTTTAAATTCCTCAAGTATTTCCAATCGGCAAATCAAATACTCAAATATTAAATGTGCATATTTATTCCTCAACTAATCATTGACGGTGCAAATTTATGATTTGATAGTTAAGCCTTAAAAATTGATGGAAACCATTATCTTTCCGTTAACCAGTTAACAGTTAACGGTTGACTATTTTGTTCATAATTTCGCACAGTCAACTATTAGTTGAGGAATAATTTTGGACAAGCAATATTTGAATGTTAAAACTGCCGATTTCAAATATACTTCAGTATCTTGGGCAAGAAATATTTGGAAGGCTTATGATCAACCTTTTAATTGACTTATTGATAGTGTTTAAATGGCCTGGTCGCTCATCAAACATTTTAGTGATTGAAGACTATCCGATTGATGATTATCCTTCGAAAAAAATGAAACTTCAAAAGGCCTAAGAAGCATATTACTCAATAAAGTATAAAAATAATTACAACACTCACAAGCCTCTAAATTTATGCAACCACCAAAAGTATTTTGTTTGGTTATATATTATTTTTCTCATAAACAGGTAAAAGATGATGTGTCGGTTTGTATTAAAAATAACTATTTAATTAATAAAATAAACAAAAAAACAAAAGAAAATTTCAGAAATTAAATAAAATCAGCAATTTAAAAAAGAAAATTCAAAAAAAAAAAATCATAAAATGAAATAAATCAGAAAATTAAATCAAAATACATAAAGTTAAATAAAGATTTAGAAGATAAATAAAATTCAACAAATAAATAAGATTAATTGATGAGAAACATATTTATGTAGAAAACTAAATAAAAGTTTAAAAATTCAAAAATTTAACAGAGTTTTTAAATTCAAATTATAAGATTTTTTTTAAACAAAAAAAAATAATATATATATCATCGTTGACAAGAACAGTTTAAAATATATCACTTGTGATGATGATTATTTCTCACATAACCATTAACAATGATGGTTTTAGTCATATAGCCAATGGAAAAAAGAAACTTTTGAATTTTGAATTTTCACATTTTTTTTATAATTTATGAATTTATTTAGTTTTTTTGTACTTAAATTTGATCTTATTTATTTCTGAATTTTATTTAAATTTTTATATTTATTTAATTTTATATTTTTAACAATATTATGAAATTTTCTTTAATTTATGAGTTTTTTTAAAAAAACTGATTTTTCTTTAATCCTCTGAGTTTTTTATTTTACTAGTTAAATAATTATTTTTTGAAGAAAAAAATTGACACATCATTTTTTACTTGTACAACTGGTCAATTTTTTACATTTGGAGGTTTTATGATTCAAATGCCATTTTGGAAGTTAAAAGTATTTAAAAAATTCAAAATTTAAAATGTTAGTAAGTGACACTTTTAGATTTTGTTTTGACACTTTTTCCTGATAAACAAATAACATACGATTTTCTATGTTATCAGTTCTTATTTTCCATGTATATTAACTCAGCTGTCAATACTTTTTACGGCTAAGTTCATTAATATATGTCACCAGTTCCTACGTTCATGGATTTTGTATGATGCAGCATTAAAAATTAATGGCATATTTATATTACACTTTTTGTCATAATGTAACTAGAAAGACATGTTGAGTTTTAAAAACATATTAGTAATAAAAAGAAAGTTGTATATGCTTCAAATAATCTTCTCTATTAAAAGAGAATTCTCAATAAAAAGAATTAAGTACCAAATTTATCTACTATTTAGAAGTCATGTTGGACCATAACATTAATTATTTAATTTAACATATTTGATTGTTACATTAAAAAGTCCAATATATATTATTTTCAAAATATCTTAATAATTAATAAGAATATTAATACTAAATAAATTTAAATATAATAAAATCTGTTGAAAAAATCAAACAAGATCTTACCAAAAAATTTAAATATTTTTTTTATAAAAGAAGTATTTCTTTATTTTGTTATTAGATATAATTATAATTAAAACAAAAATATATATCATATATTTAAATTTAATAATATATTTATAAAATGAAAAATATACTCGCACGGATGTGCGGGTGAAACTCTAGTATCTATCTTATTAAAGGTGAAGTAGCAATATGAACTAACTCTTAAAATAAATTTTAAATTACACCTAATTCGACTAGAAACTAATTAATCATATTTTAATTAATCTTAACAAAATCTTCCGTAAAAATATAACTAACTGATATTATTTATATTTAACATTAATGATTGTTTTAAATGATAATATTTTAACAGTTTTTTTTTTGTCAAAGTAAACAATTAACTAATTTTATCCGTAATTGATTGTATATACATAAATTAATACAAATAATATGATAGAAAATTAATGTAAATCGTTTAACCATTTTTAAATAATAAAACATATCAATTTTTTTCCTACCCAAAAATAAGTAATTCTTTTATGTTATGTATACTAACTATTTTCAAAATTTAAAATATTGATGTACATGAATAATATAAAATTGACATAAAATAAATAAAAGTTCAAATATTCACTTACTTATTGTATTATTAATAATTTTATATGCGACAAAAATCTGAAAAAAACAAAATAACATTAAATGTTGTATATAATTAGCATATAATTAAAAGTTGAAAAGAGCTATTTGAGAGAATTATCCAAATAGAGAAATTCTCTTGGATGGTACTTTTTAGTTTATTTTCACAAAATAGCCCTCAAATATGAAAATGACCAAAATAAGTTTTCATTAGGGTAAATATGCATTTAGACCTTTGGATTAACTAATCTAGACTTAGGGTTTAGAGTAAAAGGGTGGAGTTTTGGGTTCAGGGTTTCAAAATTTTAAAAATAAAAAAGAAATATTACAAATTTCAAAATAAAAAGAGACTATTTTGGTCATTTTATTTTTTGAGAGCTACTTTGTGATAAAAACGTAAAAACGTCTATTTGAGAGAATTACCCTAAAAAATAAAATAACTTTCAAAACAAATAATAATCCAATGCTAATTCATGATATTTATGTACAATAAACATATACGATATATACTATTAAAGAAGAATCTCTACTAGGATTATGTAATTGCTTTTATAATAATTTACAATGTTATGCCATTGACATTTAATTATAATATAAGTCATACTTATTTAAACTAACAATGAAATATTCCCTATGTTTATGGTAATTATTACTTTCCATATTTTATGAATAAAAATAATTCTTTTTTTTGTGCAATTATACTCTCCATTTAATTTGAATATCATTTTTATGTGTACTGTTATTTAACAATAGAATATAAATATATATGTGATTTTTATTAAGAAAGTATTATTTACTATATATATCGTTGCACGTGGTGCAAGGCGTTCTTCTTCAGCTATGTTTATGTTGATTCCACCCCTCCGGTTTAGCTATCTGAAATGGAAGGGATAGTTACTTAGTTTAGCAGTTGTTGTCCAAAAAAAAGTTACTATGTCGTTTCGTACATAATAATATTATACCAATTTTAAATGTTCAAAAGTATTTTAAACTTATCATAAATTAAACTTTAGATCTAAAAAAAAAGAAAATACAAACTTATCATAGTTTATAGTAACTAAAAAGAAACTAATATTCTCATGTCAATATATTTTCCTTTTTTCCATTACCATTGTTTTATTTTCCTCAAATGACATAATACAAATTTCATTAAAGTCTAAAGAATTACTAATTTTTCAATAGTATATAATATTAAAAGTATGATTTATTTAATAAAAAATCAAAAATATATTTTGGATATGGGATCATAGGTTAATAGTGGATTTTTGGATTTTTACTGCTTTTTCTAAGATTTTAAATTTTTTTTTTTTTAAAATAACATGATTTTTTTTTCAAAACACAAATAGAACAACTATATAATTATTTTTTCTAATAAAACTAATAAATTCAATCCAATTTTATAAGAATGGCAAAAAATATCCATGTTTTTAAAATTCGGATCAAAATCTAGTATGCTTTTAAAAGTTAAAACAAATATCTGGATGAATGTACATGTCAAAATCGAGAAATCATCCGTATAGTCTATCTAATTGTAAATGCTAAAATATCCCTATTCGTCAAAATCTAATTGATGTCTGAGTAAAGAACAAAACTTAAGTTTATCCCCTGTTTTTTATAACTCAAGGTTAGAAGTTACCTTAGGATAAATGTTCAACCTACATTGACTTTTGCTCCCAGGCACATTGTTCGAAGTTCTCCGCTCTTTTGTCAAAACAGTACGCACCCTCCGCAACTACTTCTTTCCACCGCCGTGAAGCATTAATTAACCGCCGTATCTACTCGTCGGGAAAAATTAGTGTAGCTTAAATGGAAGCCCTGAAGCTCAGGCATTCCTATGGTCGCTAAACCTCTATTAATGATGTGTTATTGTAGATCTGGGTGGGGGAATGTGTTTGAAACAGGACAAACTTTAAAAGCTCTGACCTCTTTGGGTTATGGATTTAAGTTGTCTCAGCTTCTAGTGGCCCCTCTTATTGTCTAGTACAGTCTCACTTTACCTTAATACTGAGGTTTATCTACCTAAGTTGTTGGGAAGTTACTGTGGTTTGCAGTTGGTTTTCTAGTTATAAGTGTTGGTAGTTGGGTGTCTTAATGGCTTACCGTAACTCAAGACATGATAAAGGCAAATGGGTGGCGGAACCGGATAAAGTAAACCGTCGACCCCCTATTAAAATCCCTGCAATGGATACTTCAGCTCTAGTTGAGGAACACAAGCTCACTCTTATTGGAAGAGTAACGAACCCTGATATCCAGAAGACAAGAGCTCTGCTGGATTTCTTCCTATAGCATTGGAGAGTCACCGGTAAAATCACTGGGAGAGATCTCGGTCCCAACCTGTTCCAGTTCAAATTTGAATCTGAGTAAGACCTGCAGTCAATACTATCTGAAGCTCCTTACCACTTTAAGAGGTGGATGATGATACTGCAAAGGTGGGAACCAATTGTATCAGACTTCTTCCCAGCGCTTATTCCTTTTTGGATCAAGATACATGGAATTCCTCTTCACTACTGGTCGGATACTGCACTGGAAACTCTTGGAAATGAATTGGGACCAGTGAAGGACTACGATGTAGATCAAGGGAGAATTAGAGTGATGATAAATGGATTGAAGCCGCTGGAAATGAACCTGGATATCAGCCTTCCTTCTGGAGAGATTAAACAAGTGGAACTACAATATGAAGGATTAGACAAACATTGCTTCATATGCTACTCTCTATCTCATGAGCGTGATGAATGCCCCTCTCGCCGAGCCCAAGCGAACGATATGGGCCCAGGGGCAGGGAGAATGGGAATATCTCAAACACGTACACTAGAGAGACTGCAGGCTGATAAAAAAAATGCTGCAATGAGGAAACAGAGTCGAGCCCAAAGCAATAATTCTTCTCTCCAAAGAAGTGAACCCTCTAACCAATTGCAAAGGCTGACCCCTCGAGAGAGTGAATGGAAGCATGACAAAAACTTCCGCTTTGACTATGGCGCAAGGAAAGACCCATATCGTCAGGAGTATTCCTCACGTACAGAAAGAAGGGAGATTAACAACAGGGTACCTGCGAGGGAGAGGCTGACGTTCTCTCGGGAGAGAAATGCTATGTTCCCAGCTAGGATCCTTGTCAAAATATGTGCACTCTCATTCATCTCATACGCCATCTCCTCGACCTCAAAGAGAAGGAGGATCGAGAATCGGGGTAATCACTCCGGAGATGAGACAGATTTCAGGGGAAGGAAGCCTCACTTCTCAAAACAGACAATCTGCTCTAAATAGGCTCTCACTACCAAATGAGATAACTCCTTTGATCCAGGGTGGTGGTTCAAACACGGAGACGAGACGCATATCGGGGGAAGGAAGTCTTGCATCGCAAGAAAGACTGTCTGCCCTAAATAGAATCTCACTACCCAAAGAGAGAGTTCCTATGCTTCAAGATGGGATTGCAAATATTGAATCGGGTAGGCTCCAAGAAGTTAATATACAATACCTGGAGGAAACCATGGAAGTACACCATTCTGGGGGTAGTAACATTCCATCAAGCTCTAGAATCCCAGTCAAGGAAAGGTTAGAGCAGTATGATGCCTCTCAAGATCGTTCATCTATAAGATCTCTCAGTGAGGATAGACTACATGTTTCACTTAGACTCGGACCGCTCAGTGATCGTGAGCTTGAAGAACAGGAGGACAGAGTTGTGCTTCAGACAAGTGCTGGTAGCAAGGCTACGATACTTAAGGGTACTCAGGAAGCTAAGGGTAAAGCAGCACAACAG
Organism: Eruca vesicaria subsp. sativa; assembly: GCA_932364175.1. Taxonomy (NCBI): domain Eukaryota; kingdom Viridiplantae; phylum Streptophyta; class Magnoliopsida; order Brassicales; family Brassicaceae; genus Eruca; species Eruca vesicaria. Next base: position 14,959 of record CAKOAT010285710.1, on the reverse strand, counting down.
TCTGTATCAAAGAAGAGAGGTCAGAGGAACCCAACTCAGGGCGTCGTGGTGAAAAAGCGAAGAGTCAAAAAAACGCAAAATTCACCAAAAAGGAAACCGGGAACGGAGACAAAGAAAAGCAGGAAAGGCCCTGCCGCACCTGCGGGGAATACTCAACCGCGAATGAACTTAATCACGGCTTCTAAGAAGAAAGGAACGGATTTTCGGTCCGCTCCAAAACCTCTTCCTTAGTCAGCATGAGCTGGAACTGTCAAGGTATCGGGAGCAACCTGACAGTTCGACGGCTTCGGGAGTTTCGTACAAAAAATTCCCCGGATCTAATGTTCCTGATGGAAACGAAAAGGAAAGATGAGGATATGTTCAAGATGTACAAAGGCACTGATTTTAAAAACCACTTCACGGTTCCACCGGTGGGTCTGAGTGGTGGTCTCTCCCTCTCATGGAAGGATGATGTGCATCTAGAAGTCCTTTTTTCCTCTGCAAATGTAATTGATACAAGGATTGAGTTCAACAATAAATCTTTTTATGTATCTTACATTTATGGAGCCCCAAATAGAGAGGATAGACCACAGTTTTGGGAGGCTATGTCGGACATTGGGGCTAATAGAACCGCACCTTGGCTACTCACTGGAGACTTTAACGACGTACTAGATAACTCGGAGAAAGTCAGGGGTCCACCACGTTGGGAAGGTTCTTTTCTATCGTTCCGCAACTTTGTCTCCCAAAACGGCTTGTGGGATTTAGAATTTAGATCATAGACTGAAACACAAAAAGGAAATTCTTTTTGAAATATCAAGGATCAGTACCTGTTAATAAAATAGTAATTCTCGGGGAACTCCCTCTCTTGGAGAGGGACACGTTACTCGCACTTCATTCAGTCTCGTCTTGATAGAACCATGTCTAACCTAGAATGGATGGAGTTATTCCCAGCAGCAAGAAGCGAGTACATGAGGTTTGAGGGATCTGACCACATGACTTTATTCACTCACTTTGACCAATTCCTTAAGAAGAAGAAAGGGATCTTTCGATATGATAGGAGGCTTAACGAAAAGCCTGAAATCAGGTCAATAGTGGAGACAACTTGGAAGGCCTCACACACTGATTCAGTCCTAACAAAGATAAATCAAGTTAGGCGGAATTTAGTGGATTGGGCGAAGGGACAGACGGCAGCAAGCAAAGAACTCATATGTAATACTCAGATTTTCCTTGAGCTTGCTTTGTCGGAAACAAACCAAAACTTGTGCCTGATAGAAGAGCTGAAAGCAACCCTTGAGAAAGCATATGCGGAGGAGGAAGCCTTCTGGAGGCAGAGAAGTAGAATTCAGTGGTTGAACGGAGGAGATAAAAATTCAAGCTTCTTTCATGCAGTAACAAGAGGACGTAGAGCATGCAACAAATTTTCGATCATCGAGAATGAAAGCGGGGAAGCATTTTATGAAGAAGACCACATCGTGAGAGCCTTCACTGCTTTCTACCAACAGCTCTTCACGTCGGGTTATACGGATGCTACTGCGGTAGTAAATGAGGCACTAGTACCTAAGTCTCGATGGATATGAACCAAAATCTGATAAAAATTCTGGATAAGCTTGAGGTCCAAAATGCAGTCTTCTCCATCAATCCGGACAAAGCTCCAGGGACTGATGGCTTCTCGGCCAGCTTCTACCAAACCTTCTGGGATGTTATAGGAGATGACATCTACAAGGACATCCGAAGTTTCTTTGAAACTAGTTACCTTCAGCCAAGACAGAATGAGACTCATATTCGGCTTATACCGAAGGTAACATGAGCTAAACGGGTATATAATTACAGGCCCATTGCGCTGTGTAACACCCAGTATAAAATCATCGCAAAGATCTTGTCAAAGAGGCTACAACCGCTACTGCAAGTACTGATCTCCCCATCCCAATCAGCCTTTGTTCCAGGGAGGGCAATAGCAGACAATGTGCTGATTACTCATGAGATTCTGCACTATCTGAGAAAATCGGATGCTAAAAAGCATGTATCGAGGGCGGTAAAGACGGATATGAGTAAAGCATATGACAGGATCGAATGGGGATTCTTGAGAGAGGTATTGCTTCGACTGGCTTTCACGAGACGTGGATCTCCTGGTTGATGGCGTGTGTATCATCTATGTCCTACTCTTTTCTCATCAATGGAGGACCTCAAGGAAAATTTACTCCCTCTCGAGGACTCCGTCAAGGGGATCCTCTTTCCCCGTACTTGTTTATCTTGTGTACGGAAGTTCTCTCCGGGCTGTGCAATAAAGCACTGGAAAATGGTACACTCCCGGGAGTAAAGGTAGCACGAAACTGCCCACCAATAAACTACTTGCTATTTGCGGATGATACTATGTTCTTTGGCAAATCAAACGCAGCAAGTTGTGCTACATTGACCGCTATTCTCGAAAAATATGAAGCAGCCTCGGGACAATGCATTAACAAAGCAAAGTCAGCTATTACATTCTCGTCTAAAACCAGCCAGGCTTGCAAAACTCGGGTAAAGCACGAACTTAAAATAAGCACTGAAGGTGGTATCGGGAAGTATCTAGGGCTGCCAGAGCATTTTGGAAGGAAAAAAAGAGATATTTTTGCATCTATTGTCGACCGTATCAGACAACGAACTCATGGCTGGACAACTAGATATCTATCGGGAGCTGGCAAGATGGTTCTCTTAAAGTCAGTCTTGGCTGCCATGCCGACGTATGCCATGTCATGCTTCAAACTCCCGATGTCCCTATGTAAACAATTACAGTCGGTCCTTATAAGATTCTGGTGGGACGTGAAACCGGCTGTTAGGAAGATGTGTTGGGTTTCATGGGACAAACTGACACTACCCAAGAACGCTGGAGGACTTGGGTTTCGGGATAGAAGTATTCAACGATGCCTTGCTGGCCAAGCATACATGGAGGCTGATCAAGGACCCTGGTTCTCTGTTGGGGCAGACACTCTTGAACAAATATTGTCAAAATGAGGATATACTTACAGTGTCAGCCCCTAATTCAGCCTCCCATGGATGGCGTGGAATTTTGGCGGGCAGGGAGATCCTTAGGAAAGGGATGGGTTGGGTTATTGGCAATGGAGAATCTATAAACATCTGGGAAGACAACTGGTTGTCAACGACTCAGCCGATCTACCCGATAGGACCCCCAACTCAACAAGGTAAAGAGCTGCTGGTGAAGGATTTGATGCTCCCTAACAGCACTGAATGGAACGTGAATCAGCTGAAGCTATACCTGCCCCAATACGAGACGACAATTAGGAAGCTGGTTCCTAGCTCCCTAAGCATGAAAGATGAACACGTCTGGCTGCTTGATAAGTCAGGCTCTTATACCACAAAGTCAGGTTATGCAATTGCTAAAGTTCACAGCGACAACCCACTGGACACTTTTAACTGGAAACAGTATGTTTGAAATGTAAAATGCTCACCAAAGCTGCGCCATTTTCTCTGGAAGGTCAAAAACAATTCTTTAGCTGTTGGTGAAACACTAACTAAGAGAGGGATTCAGGTTGATGACAGATGTAAGAGATGTGGTGAGAACGAGTCTGTTTTCCATGTTATGTTCGTGTGTCCGTTTGCAAAGAGAGTATGGGACCTTGCGCCAGCAATGCAGGTTCCACCTAGAAGATCTTGACGCCCCTGTACCCGTGGATCTTATGGGTGTTGTGGACTAGCAGGAATCAACTACTGTTCGAAGATAAGTCTTTTTCAGAATCAGAGGTCATGGTGAAAGCTATCAAGGCTGCAAAAGAATGGCAGTTGGCTCAAGCACCACCTTCTAAACGCTCTGTTTCTTCTAAAGACTGCCAACTTGCGAATAGGTTACCAAAGGGACTGGAAAATACCACCATTATTTTCTCTGATGCTGCTTGGAATTGTTCTTCTTATGTAGGGGGATTGGGTTGGGTATGTAAGGACCCGACTGGTGCTACTGTTTTCGAAGGAAACTCTGGCAAAATTTGCGTAGCATCAGCACTGGTGGCAGAAGCTTTGGCTCTTAAATCAGGCCTCTTAAAGGCTGTCTCCGTTGGAATCAAAGATATGGTCTGTGTTTCAGACTCAAAGGTTCTAAATAATCTGATCACATGAAACAAGTCTGTGATCTCTCTTCAAGGGATCTTCCATGACATTGACGTGTTGAGTAGATCTCTTAACTCTATCTCCTTTCAGTTTGTTTCTCGTTCTTGTAATGAGCATGCTTATAAGCTTGCTAAAGAAGCTCTGTTTCTTTTGTCAAACAATCCTGCTGGGACTGAATACTCTGTTGTTTGAAGTTTATGTTTAATGGAAGCATGGTTTGACCAAAAAATAAAAAATAAAAAAGTTTATCCCCTATGGTGAACTTTTAAATTCACCCCGTTATTGATGACACTAACGCTGTTAGCTAAATCCTAAATCCTAAACCATAACCCTAAACCAAAATCAGTACCCTAAACTCAAACCCTATGCCTTAAAACCTAAATCTAAATCCTAAATCCGAACCCTATGCCCTAAATCTAAACATATACCCTAAAACATAAACCCTAGACCCTAAACCCTAAACCCAAACTCTATACCCCAAACCCAAACCCTAGACCTTAAATTCTAAATCTTAAATTTTAGATCCTAAATTTTAAACCCTAGAGTCTAAGTCCAAACTCTAGACCATAAATCATGAATCCAAACCGTAAATTCTAAATTCAAACATTAAATCCTAACATTAAACTCTAAAGGAACATAACATTAATCAAAATATTTTGGATATAAGATGTGGTTTTAAGACTTATAGTTTGGCTTTGAATTTAAGGTATGTTTGGATTTATGGTTTCATGATCTAAAGTTTAAGTTTAGGATTTAGAGTCTAGGGTTTAAGGTTTAGGGTTTAGAGTTTAGGATCTATGGTTTGGATTTAGGGTATATAATTTTGGTTTAGAGTCTAAGATTTAGGTTTTAGGGTATAGAGTTTTGATTTAGGGTGTAGAATTTGGATTTAGGGTTTCTGTTTGGGTTTAGGGTTTAGGGTTTGGGTTAAGGTTTAGATTTTAGGGTTAAGATAGAATTTTGGGTTACGGTTTGGATTTAGGGCTTAGCTGGTGGTGTTAGCGTCGTTAAAATTGATATTATTATTTTTAAATCTAGTTTAGTCTTTTTAATTTTTTTTTAATAATTCTATGTATTAATCTATGTGGTATTATGTGTAATTATTAGTGGTGAGATGAATTTGAAAGTTCACCATAGGGGTTGAACCTAAGTTTTGTTCTTAAAGTAAACTAGGTGTTATGTCCGCACATGCAGACTTAATTATCTTTAAATCAATTTAAAAAATCATTAAAATAAATGATTATTTGCATCCAAAAAAATTGACCTAAAACATAAACTTTTCTACATGATAAATTTATTCACAAATTTTAAAAAAACTATTTTTTCCTTTAAAACTTTGAAAAATCTAAAGTCTATTTCATTTTTTTTTAATTGATAAAAAAATATAGAAATCTATCTTTCCATTTGAAAAATTGAATCGATAAATATACATTCAAAAATTGATCTTACAAAAAAATAATATTAGTTTGGATAATAATACAATATATTTGAATTTATTTTTATCAAACACATATTTTCTTTCTTTTTAATAATCTTTTATTTTCTATGATTAATTCATGTTTAAGGTTTACCTATATAAAATAGAAATATAAATTTAATTTAACGTGTGAGTTCAGGGGAGAAAAATAATTTCACAAATATATAATTAAGTTTAACGTGAGAGCTCCGTTGCGAAAAATCACTTCGCAAATAATATTATAACAATTAATTTTAATCATTTATCTAATCAAAGAAATATTAAATTCGTTTTTATTTTTGGGTAATTATATATTTTATTCATTGAGGGTATAATCGATATTAACCACTTCAACTTTTAACGTGAGAGCTCCGTTGCGAAAAATCACTTCGCAAATAATAGTATAAATAAATATCCCTTAATTCATCGTGCTCTTTGTCTCCATTGTAAAAATTAGGGCCTTAAAACAAAACAAAACAAAAACTGAGAAATACAGTTAGTGAAGGTATTCCCGGTATTTCCATACATGCAGATCCTTTAAAAATCCGAATCTGCACCGTCGATTAGAAACTAATCAAACTTTGATGAATAAGCGATCCGCGTACTTTCTTTCTATTGGTTAACTCTATTGTTCAGGCACCGTATATAATAAACTTCGGCGAAGTCGCGATTCATATATTATTCATTCCCTCTTTCTCAATGGCGGGTCGTGGCAAAACTCTCGGATCTGCTTCCGCCGCGAAGAAGGCAACAACCAGGAGTAGCAAAGCGGGTCTCCAATTCCCGGTGGGTCGGATCGCTCGTTTCCTGAAGAAAGGCAAGTACGCCGAACGTGTCGGTGCCGGAGCTCCGGTTTACTTAGCCGCCGTTCTCGAATACCTAGCTGCCGAGGTAAATCAATCTTCCCCCTTTTTTTTTTTCTTTTTTTTTCTTTTTTAAAACCCTATTTTTTTGGGAATTGAGTAATTAGGTTTTGGAATTGGCTGGGAACGCGGCGAGAGACAACAAGAAGACGAGAATTGTTCCGAGGCATATTCAATTGGCGGTGAGGAACGATGAGGAGTTGAGTAAGTTGTTGGGAGATGTGACGATTGCTAATGGAGGTGTGATGCCGAATATTCACAATCATCTTCTTCCTAAGAAGACTGGCGCTTCATCGAAGCCATCTGGTGATGACGATTGATTAGTCAACCATGTTTTTGTTTTTACGTTTTCAATTGATTATGTTCATATGCTTCAGTTTCTAATGAAATCAAGATTCATACCGTTATGCTTTAAACCATAGTAGACATGGGTTTCTATAATGTTTGTTTAAATTTGAATGATTCTCTATTACGTAATTGTTGGACGAAATCGAAATCGAAATGATTTGATGTTAGTCCAGAATTGTAAATTTGAATCGAATAAATCAGAGTAGCTTTGGGATTTGTTTGATTCTCAAATACTTGCGATATAGAAATGAGAGATCCAATGTTCAATGGCATCTTGTGGGCTTTAGTGTACAAAGGCCGATCCAACATTATTGGGCCTTCGCAACTTCTGGCCCATCTACCCGCGTTTTGGCTAAACGTCGCCGTTCTGTTCTGTCGAGTATATAATGTCTTCGTCTTCATCTTCTACGGTGTGGTCGTCAGTTAGAACCAAGAAGCAGAGTGATTGAGATCATCTTCTCAGGTGGATTCTCCGGCGAGTGCTGAAGCGGAAGAGGAGCTCTCTGGTGACTCGGTGGTCGAGTGGTATCCATTGTGAGATCCGATCGCATCCTTGAAGATCAAGAATCGAGGTTAACGTGTGATAGATTCTTGTACGAGCTTTATACTGTAAACTGTGACTAAAGCTTAGTGGATTGGGAGCAAGAGCCTCCCCCCAGATGTAGCTTATGCGAACTGGGTAAACAAATCACTCTTGCATTCTTTCTTTCTTGATTACGTAACCAACACTCAACAAATCGTTATCAAATCTAGAGTATTCAACGAGGATCAAAACGTAACAATTGGTATCAGAGCACAAGGTTGGGAAGATACTCGTGATACTTTCAGATCCAAGATTCTCATCAGTCAAGAAGTCAGATCTACAATAAAAGGGGAGGATCAGCGTAAGGTTCGAAACTTATCTGTTTCTCTGAAGTGTAGGAGTTGTTGCTTGAGTCTTGAAGCGTCTTGTTAGTCTGTATCTTGTTTTGGATCTGATCAACCTGAAATAAGAATATGGAACCTACTAAAGGTCGTTTCGAAGTTGAGAAGTTTGATGGATCTGGAGATTTTGGTATTTGGAAGCACAAGATGTACTGTGCGTTGGAGATATTGGGGCTGGATTCTGTTCTTGAGGAAGAAACAGAAACAAGAAGCGATGGAGAGAAGGCTGAGCCAGACACTGAGGTTAAAGATGATCCTAAACGAGCTTTGAAGGATAAGCGAGTTCGCAGTTTGATTCAAATGAGTTTGAGTGACCAGATCATAAGGAAGGTGATGAAAGAGACCTCAGCACTTGGTATTTGGAAGGCTTTGGAAAGGGATTATCAGACTAAATCTCTTCCTAACCGGATCTATCTTAAGCAGAGGTTTGCTAGCTACAAGATGGATGAGCAGAAGACTATTGAACAGAATCTAGATGTGTTCTTGAAGCTGGTAAATGATCTTGAGAGTTTAGAGATAAAGATTTCTGATGAAGACCAGGCTATTCAGATACTTACCGGTTTACCTCCAAAGTATGAACCACTGGTACATACTCTAAAGTACGGTAGTGGGAAGGACACACTTACAGTAAATGATGTGATATCTGCGGCATACTCTAAGGAAACAGAGTTAAGGGAAAAATGTGCTTTTGGAAAGGCCAAGTCTGATTCTGAAGGATTGTATGTTGGGGACCGTGGAAGATCTGATAAGAGAGGAAACTACTCAAGGGGAAGGTCTAAGTCGAGGAGTAAGGATTACTCTAAACCTAAGTCCAGCAAGAATAACAAAGGATGTTTCATATGTGGCAAAGAAGGACATTGGAAGAGAGAGTGTCCCGATAAAGGAAAATTTAAAGGTTCCAGCTCAAGCTCAGTGAACGTTGCATCAGTTAAAGGCACTAAGAAAGAACCATTGATTCTTACTGCAAGCATCCAAGACACTCGAGATGAGTGGGTTCTGGATTCAGGAGCAAGCTTTCATATTACTCCAAACAAGGAGGTTTTGTTTGATCTTAAGGAAGCTAGTGGAGGGAAAGTTCTGATGGGAAATAATACGTTCAGTGAAATAGAAGGAGTTGGAAAGGTACGTATAAAGAAGAAAGATGGTTCTATAGTAATTCTCACTGATGTTAGGTTTATGCCTACAATGGGTAGAAACTTGATATCATATGGAAGCTTAGAGAAGGCGGGTTGTACTTACGAAGGAAGTGGATACAAAGTTAAGTTCTTCAAGAATGGAAAGGAAGTTCTGACAGGAAAGTACTCAGATGGTCTCTACTACTTGGAAGGATCTGTTCTAAAGGGTGAGAGTCCCTCAGCAGCTCCTAAAGTCAGTACAACAAAGAAGTGGCATTCTAGGTTGGGACATATAAGTCAGAAAGATCTTGATTTACTTGTTAAAGGAGGATATCTAGAAGCTAAAGATATCGACAAGCTAGGGTTCTGTGAAGATTGCGTGTTAGGAAAGGCACATAAACAAAGCTTTAAGAAGGGAAACCATACGTCTAAAGAAATTCTGGACTATGTTCATTCAGACCTATGGGGAGCTCCTACGGTGGTTCCAAGTTTGGCTGAGAAGCAATACTTCATCACGTTTATTGATGATTATTCAAGAAAAGTCTGGATCTATTTTCTAAAAACTAAAGACGAAGCCTTTGAGATGTTCAAGGAGTGGAAAGTAGAGGTTGAAACTCAGACTGGGAAGAAGTTGAAATGTTTGAGAACAGATAATGGGCTGGAGTATTGTAACAAAAGGTTTGATGAGTTCTGTAAAGCTACTGGGGTCAAGAGGCATCGCACATGTGCTTATACACCGCAACAGAACGGGGTTTCAGAAAGGATGAATCGGACTATCATGGAAAGGGTTAGGTGTATGTTGGCTGAGAGTGGTATGGAGGAAAGATTCTGGGCAGAAGCGGCTTCTACTGCGGTCTACTTAATCAACAGGTCACCTAGTTCTGCTATTGAATATAAGCTACCAGAAGAGTTGTGGTCAGGTTCTAAACCAGGTATTAAACATCTGAGAAGGTTTGGTTCAGCTGCTTATGTTCACAAGGTTGGGGCGAAGACTAGTGTTAGAGCAGTTAAAGGTTTCTTTGTTGGTTATCCTCAAGGAACTAAGGGTTTCAGAGTCTGGTTACCAGAAGAGGGTAGATGTACTATTAGCAGAAACGTTATCTTTCATGAAGAAGAAGTCTACAAAGATTTACAGAAAGAGATAGACTCAGTGGAGGTTAAGAGCAGTCTGACTAACGCTGATAAAGGGAAAGGTATAGAAAGAGAGAAGAAGAAGCAGGTTACATTCAGTCCTAATCTGGTTAAGGGTCCATTTAAGGGGTTAAATGATTCAGAGGCTTCTACTTCAGGGGTGTCAACTCAGACAGGAAGTTCAGATTCAGGTGGAGCAGATTCTGATACAGAGGAAGAGGTATCTGAAACAGAAGGTGGAGTTGAACAGGACTTGGATCACTACATATTGGCTAGAGACAGAGTTTGCAGAGAGACAAAGCTGCCATCCAGATATGATGACTTTGATGTTGTAGCTTATGCTCTATCTGCAGCGAGTGACATTCAAGTTGATGAACCTAAATCCTATCAAGAAGCTATGAGGTCTAAAGAGAGTAAGCAGTGGAGATCTGCCAGTGAAGAAGAAATGGATTCACTTGAGAAAAATGAGACTTGGAAACTGGTGAAGAGACCTACTAAGAAAAGGGTTATTGGCTGCAAGTGGGTTTACAAGAAGAAGCCGGGAATTCCAGGAGTTGAGGAACCAAGGTTTAAAGGCAGATTGGTGGCTAAAGGCTATTCCCAAGTTGAAGGCATAGATTACAATGAAGTTTTCGCTCCAGTTGTAAAACATGTTTCTATCAGGTTCATCCTATCTCTAGTGGTTAATGAAGATCTACATCTGGAACAGCTAGATGTTAAAACGGCTTTCTTGAATGGAACTCTAGAGGAAGAAATCTACATGGAACAGCCTGAAGGGTTTGTTACTAAAGGAAAAGAGGATTGGGTTTGTCTGCTAAAGAGGTCTCTATATGGTCTTAAACAGTCTCCAAGGCAGTGGAATAAACGCTTTGATGGGTTCATGAAGGAACAGGGTTTCAGAAGAAGTCCTTATGATCAGTGTGTCTACATTAGTGGAACAGATATGACTTCAAGGGTTTATCTACTGTTGTACGTTGACGATATGTTGGTGGTATCTAAGGATATGGAAGTAATCAAGGAACTTAAAACTAGACTGAGTAGTGAATTCGAGATGAAGGATCTTGGTGCTGCTACAAGAATTCTAGGGATGGATATAATAAGAAGCAGGAAGGGCGGTACTCTGAAGTTGTCTCAGGGAAAATACCTTGAACAGGTACTCTCAACCTTCAACATGACATAGTGTAAAGCTGTAACTACTCCTATGGGAACTCAATTCAGATTGAAGAGTCTAGATGAGAAGGAAACTATAATAGAAGCAAAGTTCATGGTCGATGTTCCATACGCAAGCGCCGTGGGAAGTTTAATGTACGCAATGGTAGGAACTCGTCCAGACATTGCTCATGCTGTTGGAGTTGTTAGCAGATTTATGGGAAATCCCGGTAGAGAACATTGGGAAGCTGTGAAGTGGGTGTTGAGATATGTGAAAGGAACTACAGATTTTGGTTTGTGGTTTACGAAGGGTACAGAGTTTAAGGTGGAGGGTTTTTGTGATGCAGATTTTGCATCTGATCGAGACAGGAGCAGGTCAGTTACTGGCTACTTATTTCAAGTGGGAGGCAACACTATAAGTTGGAGGTCTGGTCTACAACCTATCGTGGCTCTATCAACTACTGAATCAGAGTACATGTCACTAACTGAAGGGGCTAAGGAAGCGTTATGGCTTAAGGGTGTGTGTGAAGATTTAGAATTTGAGCAAGGGGCAGTTAAGGTTAATTGTGATTCACAGTCAGCAATATTCTTAGCAAAGAACGGTGGGTATCACGAAAGGACTAAACATATTCACAGGAAGTTCAATTTTATCAGGGATGTTATTGCGGATGGTAGTGTTTCAGTTCAGAAGATTCACACTAGCCTAAATCTAGCCGATATCCTAACAAAGTGCGTACCTGGAAAGACATTGGAGAAGGCTCTGGTGTCTATCAAGGTCTGCAGATAAGTTCCTTGAATGGTCGCTGCTGAGGCTGTTGCCGATTCGTTACCTCGCAGCAAAGATCAGTGGGTTAGTAAAAGAGGTTGTTTGGATTAATCTACGGTTATGAGTCGGTGGTATAAAACTTAAGAGGTTGAAGTTTTTTTGGTTGGTTACCTTTATTTTGAGGAGCGGTATTCTTCTTAGTCCTGCAAAGAAGAAGAAGGTAACTGGTGAGTGGTTATATGAGACATGCAGAGATGAGTACAGTTAAGTTGAAGAGAGGTTTACCTTAGTGAGTTCGGTTCGGGTGGTAAATCGTCTCTGTCCACGAGCTGAGGTTTGTTCCTGCGCTTACTCAAATGGTGAGATAAATGACTGGTTAGTTTTTTTCTGAGATACAGAAGGTCAGATTTATTGAGGAAGTCGAAAGGGTTCGACATGCATGTTTAGATCTGAGTCGGTTACCTGAGGTGTTGTTCAGCAGTTGATCATATCGAGGGTTCGTCGGCGTCTGGAAGGTCAGATGAGATGTGAGCAGGTTCTGGTTTGAGTCGGGTTCAGAGGGTTCATCGGTTCGGCTGATCTGCGGTTATTGTTGATCGGAGGTTTGAGAAGAGAAGGTTATCTTCAAGGTGGAGAAGCTTCAGAGACTTTCGTCGGTCGAGGTGACCGGAAAGTTAGAGAGAAGGCAGAGCGTTTAGAGAGAGAAGGGAGAAGACATTTTTGGCGGAGCTTCGCTAGGGTTTCGAGTTCTGTCGGAGAAATCGAGAGTTGTGTCGGCTTTTATACAAGGTGGAGAATTGTGGGCTTTAGTGTACAAAGGCCGATCCAACATTATTGGGCCTTCGCAACTTCTGGCCCATCTACCCGCGTTTTGGCTAAACGTCGCCGTTATGTTCTGTCGAGTATATAATGTCTTCGTCTTCATCTTCTACGGTGTGGTCGTCAGTTAGAACCAAGAAGCAGAGTGATTGAGATCATCTTCTCAGGTGGATTCTCCGGCGAGTGCTGAAGCGGAAGAGGAGCTCTCCGGTGACTCGGTGGTCGAGTGGTATCCATTGTGAGATCCGATCGCATCCTGAAAGATCAAGAATCGAGGTTAACGTGTGATAGATTCTTGTACGAGCTTTATACTGTAAACTGTGACTAAAGCTTAGTGGATTGGGAGCAAGAGCCTCCCCCCAGATGTAGCTTATGCGAACTGGGTAAACAAATCACTCTTGCATTCTTTCTTTCTCGATTACGTAACCAACACTCAACAAATCGTTATCAAATCTAGAGTATTCAACGAGGATCAAAACGTAACACATCTGACATTAAAAAAAAAATTATAAACGATTTTCACAAGGATTGGTATGCCAATAGTGGACGAGATCTGAGAACACGGAATCAAATGTTCAAGTATCCTGTCCGAGAAATTTTGTTTCCAAATACTTTTGCCTGAAATTTATCCCCAAATAAATCCGAATAAATCTTTATTAGTTAAGAAAATTTAGTAAAAAATCAGAACACTAAAAGAAATTCGAATAATTACAAAGCAACCAAGGGGTATTTCGTGGACCATCTAGACCGAATCATAAAATTCGGATCTCCAATATCCATAACTTCAGAAACATTACTGAAACTTTGTGTAATTATATAACTTTGTGCAAGTGTAACTGTAATCTAAGTTGAACTAATTTACACTTGTAATAACTATACAACTTAGTAAATCTTCAACTAATTTTGATTGTATCTTGTATATTTGTAATATGTTATTGATATATTTAGTGATAACATATCGATTCAACTTTGATAACAAATAATCCAAGACATAAAAATAATTATTTATTTGCATTATGTTAGTGATATATTTAGTGAAATTAAAATAAATAAAAACTATAGACATTACATTAAGGAAAATGTATTTTACATAAAGTTTAGAAAAGTACATAACGGTACATGGCATAACTTATAAACAACTTATAACACACACGAAAATACTTCATCCCTAATCTTCAATTGGCCGCCGAGCAGCGGTCAAATGAATATCATTGCAGAAGTCCAAACTGCACATTGATAGAAACAACGATTTCATTTCCACCGTGTTCTTGATCCATCAAGGAGACAACAAACACCGGTTGTATCATTTCAGAGAACCATCAATTATAATTGATGTTGGGATCTATCTTTTCCAATAGAGACATAAAGATCTGTGGTTTTTCGTAACCCCAATGACCTGAGGATACCTCAGTAGCGATCATGTGATTTATCTGACCAGCAAACTCACGTGTAAAAGTAGGAAAATTACGAATTAGTCCTCTATCATCAACACTAAATGCTAAGTTGAGCATATCATCAAAATACTTGGCCAACAAAATTCCCCTCTCACCAGCAAGACAATTTTTTCCCTTCCTTGATCAAGTAAATGGAGGACGAAGAACTCATACATATCTCGCATGTAGATGGCTTGTGGATTACCGGCTCGGTAACACTTAAGCCTGTATGTTCTGACAGCATTAACCTCATAAATCCAGTCATTGAAGTGAATAAGATCTGCAGATTTGTAGATGTATTCTTCTCTGCCAATTTGATTGAAGGCGGGTAATGCAACTCTTGCACTACCAAAGTCCCGGAGATGGTTTGTTGCTACCTTAGAGATAATATTGTGAAGCATGGAAAGAGGGAGAGAAGCCAAGTCAGAGTTCGACATGGTGAGATATTAATTTTATCATGTATTTATCACGCTAGTTAATGACATCTCCGCTGAAAGTGGTAGAAAAGACGATGACAAGGAAAAAGAATAAAACCAAGAGGAAGACAAAGACAAAGATCACAACAGCCCGAAAGGGAAGTTCTGAAGTTTAAAATTGAATAATCTATATATAATAATGATAATAATAATAAAATTATCATCTTAATTAAAATGCATTATTGATATAATTAATAACAAAGTTGACCTTAATTATATGATGTACAAAATCTTGTACTTATCCCCTTCATTATGATTTTAATTCAGTATAGATTTTGTATTGACTAATTATCAATATCAAAAGTTTGATAAATTAAAGAAATTTAGACCTGAGAAATGAGGAGGAAAATTACTCCTGACTGCAACCTCTTTAGCCACCTTGGATATATCCGGGTGACTTGC
>CAKOAT010285599.1:0-13686 GCA_932364175.1 Eruca vesicaria subsp. sativa | reverse complement strand
CTTACTCTAAAGAGTGCGGGAGAAGATTGTTTGGTGAGAGCTCCGAACTTAGCCTGAAACTTTACCGGTCGGATGTTTGTCTGCAGAGCCGCCGCCATTTCAGGATTGTCTTTGTTTTTCGGATTTTGAGACTCTTTGAGTAGGTCTTTGTATTTATGGGTCCTTTTTTTGTAAGTTATTTTATTTTCATTATCGGTCCCCCCAACTTCTTATTTTGTGATGGAACTGCTTACATTTTTAATTAGTGACATTTATATCCACCAACTCTTGAGTTGCAGCTAGCTATACTCTTTTTCTCTAGATGGTGATCTTAGTATAACATATTTTGCTTGAACGATTTAGCAAATACAAACAAACATCGAGTTTTATTTAATGTTCACTCTTGGATTGGTTCTTTTCTTTGCAGCTAAACCAAACTTCCGTTTGAGACAGAGACTATAGCATCAAGGGATCTCAGTATCTCTTCACCCATTCTCTTGCACCCTACCAATGTCTGTCAAAGAAACCATGTTGCTTACCATTTTACTTAAATGTTTTTTTTAGCCAAAGGAAAAAGAAAGAAAGAATGAATGGATAACATACAGTTCCAGGAGTGTGAATGTCACGAGTTCTGAATCCGCGGTCCAGGACATCTGAAACTGCCTTTTCTATCCTCTTTGCAGCGTTTTCCTCTTTCAGTCCATACCTAAACAGCATTGCAGCTGATAGCACAGCCGCTAACGGATTTACTGTGTCCTGCAATCCCCAATGTGTTGAAAATATTTACATACACAAAAGTGGTTTCACATTCAGCATCATATCATGTATCAAGAAGATTTGTGAGGCGACCTTTCCGTAGTGTTTAGGTGCAGATCCATGAACGGGTTCGAATATTCCAGGTCCCTGTAACATGATATCAAGAAAATGAGATCATGTTTAAGAAGAAAAAGAAAACAGGATATGAATTATGTTGCAGCGTACTGAATCACCAAGGGCAGCAGATGGAAGCAAGCCTACACTTCCAGGGATCATGGCCGCGAGATCGGAGAGGATATCACCAAACATGACTCCAGTCAAAATGGTATCAAACTGAAGACCTCACAAGATTGACGCATTTTGTTAAAATCATTGTAGTCTAGACAGAATGTCACCAAACATGACTCCACTCCAAAATGTTCATAATTAAACTGGCTTTACTTAAAAAGAAAAAAGAAAACCTGTCTTGGGTGCCGAACAAGATCCATGGCAGCGGTGTCAATGAGCAGATGACTCACTTCAACCTCGGGGTACTCTAAAGCCATTGCTGTGACTCTTTTCCTCCACACCATTGATCCCTGCCCTCAAGATACGGTTACTGAATAATAAATATCTCATTGTTTTATAGTCAAGGTCAAGAAGTTCAATGCTTCGTGTTAGTATATATCTCATCGTTTCAATATTCAGCTAATAGAAGTTTAATGCAAACATCAGGAGTTTTACTACCTCAAGGACAGTAGCCTTGTCAACAGAGCAAAGTTTACTGCGCCGTTGCTTGGCAATATCAAATGCAACACGAGCAATATGATCGACCTAAGCAAAACCAGAAAACAGATCCGTCAACAAGACATCATATAACTTTTTCCAACAAGAACACAAAAAAAAGTCAGCATAAACATGATACCTCACTAGCAGAGTAGGACTCAGTGCAGAAACCAACTTCATCACCTTGTTCATTAGTGGTAAAACCCCGAGGATGCGCATTGTAAATACCTAATTTTCAGCAAAGAAAGACACAATCTATGATAACAAGAAGCAAATCTCTGTTTCTAAGTGAATGAACATTGGTGGTGACTGACCTCCGGTTAGCTCCCGGATGATCATAAGGTCAACACCTTCAGCTGTGTCTTTTCTCAGATAAGTCGAATCAACTAGCTAAGACATGTCCCGAAGTTGAAAGAAGATCAAGTCACAGGCCCTAATAAACAATATAATCAATGAAGTGTGTGAAAGATACTACCTGTGGAAACACAGTGATGGGTCTTAAATTGGAAAACACTTCAAGACCCGCACGAAGCTGCAACAACGCCGTTATTGGCTTCAAATGCTTTGGATTGTTATCCCATTTCGGCCTTGAAAGCAAAAACACCAAACCTTTATAGTTAAATCCAAAAAAATTACAAAACCAAACAATTTGTGAAGAAACTACCATCCAACAGCTCCGAGGAGAACAGCGTCTGATTCCTTTGCCTTTCTCAATGTTTCCTCCGGCAAAGGAACTCCGACGAGATCTAGAGCAGCGCCTCCTATAGGCAGCTCCTCGAACCTCAAATCTATCCCTGTTGCAAAAAAAGAGACATCACTGTGTGAAGTTTTTGAATCTACAGCTCGAAAACTCAAGTAAATTAGATCGGAACCTTCGAGGGATCCAGCTAGACGAAGAGCTTCGACGGCGATGGGGATGACTTCGTTGCCGACGCCATCGCCGGGAAGCACCGCTATGGTGTACCGTTTCTTCGGTGTGTTGGCGGCGCATCTGATCGCAGTGCCTCTCCTAAGGGTCTGTTTGGTTGCGGAGATAAACGCAACCGGAAGCTGGATACTGCTGACGTGTATTCCTAGAGCTCCCGCCATTTTAGTTCGGACAAGAAAAGAAAGCTAAAACAAATACTATCTACTAATCTCAAAATTATATCACGTTACTAAAACTCACTACTTTGTTATATGTTTGCTATCCCTATTTCGGGATATATGTCACATTTATTACTTTTTCTTGTATTTACTCATTTTTTGGTCACAAGCAACAGAATATCATTGTGATTCTCTTGAATAAAATAAAAATATCATCGTCCTTTTCGTTACTTTAGCCCCTAACAAGAAATGTCGCGTTCCTGCAATTATTTGTCGCTTGTATCCTTTTTTATTCGTAAATATTTCAAATTACTATATATATATATATATATATATATATATATATATATATATATATATATATATATATATATATATTTAACAAAATAATATTTGCTTCCATCTCAAAGTAACTTATATTAATATTATCATCAACAAACCCTTAATTACATGCTTATAGCGTACCAACATCAGTAGAAGACCAAAGACTTCGAGATTTAATACTAAAGAGGACTGTCTAATGATGAAGTTCGAAACAATAATTAACAATTAATATGTGAGTAAAGAAACCGTTGTGGAAGTATCTAGTTGAGCCTTGAGAAGGAATCAGCTTGAAACGAAGGTTTGATGTCTTTTGTCAAAAAAAAACGAAGGGTTGATGTCTTTGATAAGAGCATGCATGTGGTTGTCTTGAGCAAGTTTTGTATGGAGTCTTGTGTTCTCCTCTCGCAACTATTTTTTGAGTTGTGAGATGTTTGTCTTCACCTTCTTCGCTTGGACATCTAATTAACAACGGATTAGGAACGTATAAAAATGCTATGTTTCAACAAATATAATCAGTTTATAAACTCTGAAAATGTAGATTTTTGTAAAGCATCCGACTCAAGGGCAGAGGCAGAGAGAGAGACATGTGAGGTCAAGTGACCCCAGTATAATTGGGGGAAAAAAATTAGTGTATATTTTTCAAAAATTATTGTAATATTTAGTGAAATTTTGGCATTTGACCTTTCTAATTTATGTAAAAACAATTCATATGATCCCATTCATTTGTAAAAAACAAAATTTGTTATAATAATATGTAAGAACATTTAATTTCAATATTAAATTTTTATATCATGATTCCGGTCAAAAATATTCTTGGTTCCACCACTGACCCGACATGCATCTAATGGGACTCCTTAGCAAAAAATTCTTAACAAAAAAAACATTATAATAATATGTGGGGTTCACCAAATTTAAGAATTTGTGTCCAATTAATCCTTAGTTAAGGATCAGGTTTGTTACTGTTCGTGGGTCCCGATGCCACGTGGGATCCCGCGATTGGCTCTCCCTTTTTTTTTTTTTTTTTTTAAGTAAAATTAATAAAATAATTTAAAATTTTTACCTTGGTTATAGAGTCAAGAGTAACAGGGTTGTGGATGGTCTAAAAACCGTTAGTAGTTTTTTTTTAAAAACTGTTGTTGACTTCTTGGTCTAAAATGAGAATAGTGATTATGAATAAGTGTTTTCTATGTCGGTCAAGTGAATTAACTGCAAAACTATGATTTGTAGTGTTTTTAATTGGGGGCACAAACATACAATAGTATTTTGTCCTGTCGCGTGTGCGTCATAGAAAAAGACCCGACCAAACAATCATAGTCCATGTACAATATATACAAAACCACGCCAATATGTATTAAATGCATATAATAGACATTTTTTACAAGGACAAAGCATGTCAGCACTCTCCCCACATTGAGACGTGTCGTTTTATTCCATGCAACAACACAATTATACTTGGAACACTCAAACATACAACGATGATATAATAAAAAAACCAGTTCATGGATGATTGTGGACACTCGACAGGATAGGAGATGTTGTTTTTGCGATGCTAGTTCAATTGATACGACGGAACTCTGACGTAAAGTGACTTCAATATTTCTTCACCCATCTTCTTGCACCCCACAATTTTCTGTCACAATCGCCAATAATCGTTAAAAGTCAATCTTAAAACGGCGAAATTTAACTAAACTAATCAATAAAAAATGCTTACGGCTCCGGGAGTAGGAATATCACGCGTTCTGTAACCATTGTTTAAGGTATCAGTTACAGCGTTTTCTATTCGTTGTGCGACCGCTTCTTCCTTCAACCCATACCTCAGAAGCATCACGGCCGTGAGAACCGCAGCCAACGGATTTGCTACGTCCTATAATTTACAAATCATTTTAATTCATTTTTATCCACACCCACCATATCATATATATATGTATAGAATTATAGTGATTTAAGTACTACCTCTCCATCAATGTCAGGAGCTGAACCATGAACAGGTTCGAACAGTTGCGGTCCCTATGATCAAAATAATGCATGAATATTAATTAGGCAAAGTATGTATATATATACAAAGACTAAATATTTTATGTGTATATATTTATAAGTACCGGGCCGCCGATGCAGGCGGAGGGAAGCATCCCAATGCCGCCGGTGATCATAGCAGCAACATCCGATAAGATATCTCCAAAGACATTCGTTGTCAAGAGTACATCGAACTGAAAACCGATTTTTAAATAAATTTTAAGACATCAGATTTTTGCTACCAAATTTAAATATCATTAAACAACGTGTGACGTACTTGTTTGGGGTAGCGAATCAGCTCCATGCCAGATGTGTCCACTAGCATATGCGATAGATCTACTTCTGGATACTCTGCCGACATAATCGTCACTCGTCTCCTCCACAACATGGACGACTATATTAATCCGATCCCAGCAAAAAAAAATAAAATAAAAAATCCATTATTAATTAATAATATATATTCGATTTTTAAAGAAAATTGTTCGTAATTACTTCCAAGATGGTAGCCTTGTCAACTGAGCAGACTTTGCCACGTCGTTCCATCGCCATGTCAAATGCAATACGAGCAACACGATCAACCTAGTCAAGGAACAATCAAGTCAAAGTAAAATAATATCACTAGTTAATCATTATTTTGTTTTCACTAGTTTAGGGTTATAATACATGAGCTAATTAAGTATACCTCGCTACTGGAATAAATCTCGGTGCAGAAACCGGTTTCCTCGCCCTTGTCGTTGATTCCGAAGCCTCTTGGTTTTCCATTATATAAACCTAGGGTTTTAAATCTCATAACTCAGTTAATATAACTATGTATACGGAGACAGCTAATCACTGAAAACAGTTTGTGTCGTAATCAAACCTCCAACGAGCTCCCTTATGATCATAAAATCAACCCCTTCCGCCACACTTCTTTTCAGAGAAGAAGCTTCCAATAACTTTCAGCACAATTAATTAATATAAGCACAATATTATATATATGATTTTGTATTATGATAAGTTTATATATATATCAACTGGTTAATTCACCTGAGGGTAGACGGTGATGGGTCTGAGATTAGCATATACACCGAGAGCTCTACGGATACTCAACAGCCCAGCTTCCGGCCTTAGATGCTTCGGTAGATGATCCGACGACGGCCTTTAATTACACATACATATCTTACTATATATATATCATATAAATAATGTATATGGAGACGTAACGTGAAATATATATATATGCGTGTGTGTGTGTGTGTGTACCCACTAAACTTACATCTTTTTGGTGATACCAACTGCTCCTAGGTAAACAGCGTCGGATTCAAGAGACGCCTTTAGGGTTTCTTCCGGCAACGGAACTCCGGTGGCCTCGTAAGCGGCTCCACCGACCAACATCTCCTTGAACTCGAAATCAATTCCTAGAAGAACCAAGGAAAAATCACATTAAGCACATTACTTCCGTAGCAAGGAAACGCTTGAATTAATTATATTACATTTAATTGTAATGTTTGTGATACCTTCGAGAGAGCCGGCAAGGCGGAGAGCTTCCACAGCAACCGGAGTGACTTCAGTGCCGATGCCATCACCAGGGAGGACGGCGATGGTGTACTTTTTAATAGGTGTGGTGGCGGAACATCTGATCCTACCCTCACGTTTACTAACCCTAGAGATTTGTTTGGTAGCACTAGGACCAAATGAGATAGGTAATTTGATACCGCTTACGTGGATCTGCAGTGCTGTTGCCATTTTGAGTAAGAAAGATGTATTACTATATTTGTGATTCCTGATTGGATGCGTTGATCTATTTGTGCTTTTGCCTTCCACTCAGTACTTTTATTTATAGTTTTTTTTTTAAACCAGTCTTCATTTCTAAACCACTTGATGGTGGTTTACTGGTAGCTGAATTTTACATTGGTAACAATTCAGATTAGAATGCACCCTACTATATTTTATTTTATAACCATGTGAATATGAATTTATCTTATAATCCATTGAATATCCGAAGTGGGAATCTGATTAGTCTGAATCTTTCATTGAGACTGGGTTATCTTCAAGATTTTTTTTTAAAAAAATCTTTGTATTTTACATTTAACTGTTCACCTTTTCTGGTAATATTTCTTTTCCCACGTTTTTTGTTGTGTTGGCGATGACAACAAATAAAGTAAGATAGCTAGTGTTCGTACGTGTGGGTACTGCTTACCGTCGACGTTCCCGTCTCCTTGGAATTATGACGGACATGCTCACATGCACAACCCAAAGAGTGAAATAGGGTTATTACACACGACAAAGCAGCTTTTCTGTTTTTTTTCTTTTTTTCAAAAAAATCAATCAAATTAAAGCTTTTTTTTTTGAAACACCAATCAAATTAAAGCTACCCACATGATTTTGTGATAAATCAAAACTGGTATATATTTGATAAAACTTATTATTTTCGTGTGATCTAGGTTTCCTTTGGGACTATGTAATATTCTACACGTCTCTTATTATCATATTCAGCGACACACCAACACACATAACTAAATTTAAAAAATGACGCGATTTTTTTTTCTATTTTTGTTGTTGTTGTTTCATTTTACATGTGGCCATGTGGGTAACAATTTTTTTAGCACGAAATCGAGGGATCAAATGCAGTACAAGGCGATAGAGATATTTAATTTAATTTTCCCGGGGTCTGGAGAAACGGGGTCTGGAAAAACGACCTTGTTTTCTTTTCTCTCTGATGTGGTCTGTTCGGTAAAATATTTAATTAATGCATCCCTCTTCTGTGTGTATTCTTTTTGTGCAAATGCTTACTTGTGTCCTGTGAGCATATGTAAATGTATGTAAACAAGAGGGTTGCTTCACAAAGCATATCATGTTATTACAATCACTATTATATGCTTTTCTAAAAAAAATGAGATGAAATCTTTATTATCAGTAAATGACATTGTACAATATTTTCACAGTTTATGCATATATATATATATATATATGTGTGTGTGTGTGTCACATATTCATAATGAATGATGGTCCCAAAGAAGAGAACCCATTCTTCAGTAAAAATAAATAAAATAAACAAAGAGAACCCCTAACTTTTTCTTGTCTTTACTCGTTTTTTTCTTTGAAATATTGAATGATGGTCCCAAGAATACACAAGTGTCCTTCAGGTTTCATCCACGTGACTAAATAAAGAAAAATATCAACTCATAGTCTATTGGAGAACCGCACAAGTGTCCTTCAGGCTTCAGGTTTCATCCACGTGACTAAATAAAGAAAAATATCATCGTCCTTTTCTTTACTCTAGCCCTAGTTTTCTTTTATTTATCCTTACTACCTTTTTTCTTCATTCGCAAAATATCAAGCAAAGTATATATGTATACATATTTGCTTCTATTATTAAAAACCTCCATTAGTATATTATCATGAACTTGGTTTGCAAAGTGAACCAAAATACAGCTTACATGGTTATAGACTCTGAGTACTAACATCTATATAAAAGACTAAAGATCACTTGCAGAAGTTAATACTAAGAGCAACATTATCGCTAAAAGTTTTTAAATTATTATTTTTTGTCTGTTTTTGTTTATTTTAAAAGTGAACTAATTGTAGGTTGTCACGATGGAGTCCGCAAACAATACAAAGAAAAAAAAACCAAAAACATTTTTTATTTAACGACTTTGGCCAACATTATTAACCAAATTCACACCACCTCCCCCCCTTTAAGGACCGTGTATCGTGTTAAAACACGGCGATAATGTTGGTATAAGAAGACAGACTTAAGGTATGAAAGAAGGCTGAAACAATAACTAAGAACGAGATGTGAGTAGAGAAACCATTGTGGCGTATCTCTTTGGGCTCTTGTGACTTGTGAGAGAATCCAGCTTGAGCATGTTGCTGTCTCGAGCAGTTTGTAATTTTTGTGGACTCTTGCGTCTTGCCTTCCGGTCTTTCCAAATGAGTTATGAAATGGTCGGGTGATAAGATAAAAATGCAGTTAATATATAAAATGATAGAGCTAAACAATAAATAGATCAATAAATTCAACTATTTTTTGAGTTTTGAAGTGTTGTCCTCACCTCCTTCTCTCTTGGAAATCTAATTAACAACCGATTAGGGACATAGAAGTGAGCTGCAATGCTATGTTTCAACGAATTTAATTAGTTTGTAACTTTAGGTTCAACTGAATTACAAATTTTTGGAATAGAATTGCATGGAATGACTTATTTTAATAGATTCCAATTTTTTTACCATTTGAATGGAACAGAAATTTAAAAAATCTCATTCCAATAATTCCTTATGGAATGTATGCAAGAAAATGGAATATTGTAGTTATAAAACATTCATAATTAAAAATATTCATGAATATGTGGAATGAAATTCATAACTTCTTTTATTCCTTTCATGTATGTTCCATTTTTTTTAATTCCATTCATTCATGATATTTCTAAAAATTGATAATCAGTTACAGCCTTTGTATATACGCTTTTGAAGTACTCTGAAAAAGGTGGATTTTTGTTAAACATTCGACATGTATCTAAAAGTAGAAAGTAGTTACGAATTAGTATTTTTTATGTCGGCCATGTTTTTTTTCCTTTTTTCGGCCATATATGTTTAGGTCGGTTATGTAGCTTCCTGTGAAACTATCAAAGTACGATATGTATTGTGTTTTAATTGGGCACAAACATACAAAGGTATTTTGTCTGCGTGCGTCGAGGAAAAAGGCCCGACCAAACACTTCTCCCAAAATTTGGGGCAATATACATAAACCACGGGATATCAGCCTAAACCATGCCAATCATATATTAATTGAATAGTAACAGCAATTTTTACAAGGACCAAGCAAGCATGCCTCTGAACATTGAGACGTATCGTTTTATTTCATGCAACAAATTTTTTTTTTTTTTAATATATTATATTAAATCAACCTCCGTAGAGGGAATCGGAAAATACAACCGACTACCAGACCGCCGGTGAAACGGTGAAAGCTAGGTATACTTACAACATTCAGACATAAATGGCAGAGCAAGGGAGATTTGACTTCTTTGCCTCTGGTTCGAACGGCCGGGGCCACTCCCAATATTTTACATTTTACCAAAAAAACATTTAAACATAAAAATGACGATATAACTGACACTGGTTCATAGGAGGGTTGGTTTTGTGATTCTAGCTGAGTTGATATGACGCCACTCCACAACTTTCTGCCACATTCATCAATAATCGTTTAGTATTTTTTTTTTCTAAGCATTTACGACCACATCGACGGATTTGCTACGTCCTATGATTTACAAATCATTTTAATTCATTTTTATCCCCAACTATATATTATATATATATATATATATATATATATATATATATATATATATATATATATATATATTTTTTTTTTTATAATTCAGTATCCGACCATAAAGCGTGATCGACTAGCCCACCGGGCCTAAACCCATGCCACAGGATTTTTAAGCCTCCACTTAAAGGCTCTTGGTTACGCGAAGTGGTCTGGAGGGCGAGAGTGGCCCAGGTGAATACCCTCGTGGCCAAGACGACTCGAACCTAGAAGCAGGCACTCCAGCTGGAGTTCCATTACCGCTAGGCCAAAACGACTTGATTAACTATATATTATATATGTATAGTGATTTAAGTGCTACCTCTCCATCAATGTCAGGAGCTGAACCATGAACAGGTTCGAACAGTTGTGGTCCCTTTATCAAAATAATGCATGAATAGGAATTAATTAGACAAGTATATACAAACACTAAGTCTTATGTTTTATCAGGGATAATTTATAGAGAAATTTCTACGATAGCTTTAAATGTATATGTCCAGAAACGAAACTGTTTACATATAAATAAGTTATTAGTCCGTAATTAATTTGGACATGCATTTTGTGTTTTAACGTACGATTAAGTTAAACTAATTAACTTCTACGCATAAAAAGGTTAATATGGTTGTTTGTTTTGAATGACGTGGATACTGTAAGGTCCAATCTCTATTGATGTGGTCGGTCCGGTAAAATACTAAAATACAAAATATTTAATTAATATGAAAACGAGTTTTTGAAATGAATGTAGACTGTAAAACGTACCTTGCGGTAAGTCTTTGTGGTCCAAACAAGATCGTCTTTGATTTGATCTTGATTAGGACTGAAATCTCTAATTTCTAATTTGTACAATAAGTACGGACTTACGGTTAAATATAAACTTACAACCGACGAAGGTCAGTGTATATCATAACCCGATAGTAATTTTAAATTGTTTTATTTGGCAACCAAAAACGAATATTGCATCTCTTCATCAAGCACGTCCTACTCTGTTTGAATTTGGTCACAGACAATAATGTATTGGATTCGGACGTAATTGTAATTTTAGTTGAAGTTTTGAACTGATTATGGAAATAAGATAAGAAAGTTAGCTTACACTTGGCGAAATATGTGAATTAAGGTTTTTGGGAGGATATGTAAAAGTTATTGGTATATTTGTATATAAATAAGATATATCACATATACTATATGATAATCCTAAATATTTGAAGAATATCGTAATTAAGACATATTTAAGGTGTTTTTCTGACTTTCGTAGTTTTGTTCTTATGCTTAGGGGTGGGCACGGATCGGATATCCGGGTTTTTTAAGGTATTTGTGATTTGCTTCGAATGTTACGGATATCTAATTTTGGTATTTGCTTTGCTTCGAAAAAATACGGATATCCGGAAAAACGGATATCCGGAAAATAAATAGATATTTGCGGATATTTACGAATATTTACGGATATCTCATCCATTTTAATTAGTACNATATTTATATATTTACGGATCGGATCGGATATCCGCTTTCCAAAATTTTAATATTTGTGATTTGCTTCGATTTTAACGGATATTGAATTTTAGTATTTGCTTTGATTCGAAAGTTTACGGATATCCGGAATTTTCGGATCGAATCGAAACGAATAACGGATCGAATCAAATATAACGGATAAAATGCCCAGCCCTACTCACAACAAACTCCGCTACTGTTGGATTCCAAAAGATCCTCCACGACATCCTCGTGTTGAGTAGCTCTTTTACTTTTTTTTTTTTTTCACATCTTGTTTTGAGAATGTTTTGGCTGATGGGTTAGTTAAGTCTGTCCTTCGTGTTTGTATTAACTCTCCCTTAGGAAAATAATCCTTATGTTTGATTAAACGATGAAATGAATGGTCTGAACACAAATTCAAAACAGTACAAGATATCAAGACAACCCCGAAAATATCTATTAGTTAAATAAAATAAAACAATAAATATAAAATAAGAAAAAGTATATTTTTGTTTGGACAAAAATTCTTTGTAGAATATTGTAAGAAAAACTAAGAACCTCTTCACCACATGTCATTTAATGATTGATTCTTCACTTTTAAAATATTTAAATTTAATTAGATAAGATTTTTGTAATTATATAAGAAAATTATCTTACACATACTACTATTATATTTGATGAGATGCTACTTACAATATGTAACCATTGGGAATTTTTTGGATGGTACTACGCTTGCATTATCAGTTTTGGGTATAACCAAAATTTGGGTTCTAAAACTTTTTTGAGTTAATATATATGAATACTTGTCTCTAGATTGTAAAATAATTATATTAGTTTACTAAATTTTTTATAACTTAAAATTTCAGAACTCTTGAGTATACATAAAATTGAAAAAATTAGAGAAACTAAACCGGAATCCGGCTAAAAATACTGTGAACCACTGAACTGATAATGGGCCTAATACTGTCAACTACTGAACTGTTAATGAGCCTATTTGAGAAAAAAGATGTAAATTAGCCTAACCATCCGAAACTCGAGGTCCAATGGGTAAGAGTCTATGGAAGAAATTGATATCTGTTATACAACCAAGTTAACGAAGTGATACAAGGAGGTTCTTGTCCTGCGTCCTGTCTTGATTGATATCAAGAAGTCTCATTTTGGTTGAAGAAATCGCCCAGAGGTAATCAACCAGCATTGACTACATTTGCATTTATTTGTTATTCAGTGAGTGAAGAAAACGTGATTACCATGTGGGCCGAGACTTTGTATAATTGTATATTATATATTGTAATAACACTATTTTCCAAGTAATTTCCTTTGTTGTATTTGATTCTTTAACCAAGTAACAAGATGATAAATCTTTTGAAGTAAAGACTTGGAAGCACATGAATTTTGGCAAGTTTTTGGTACTCAATAATGCAAATTTCCGTTCAAAGGTATCTGAATTAAGCAGTGATATTAGTGCAAATTTCCGTTTCCATGTACTCATCAAGAGAAGCTAATCTCTTTGTATACACTCAAATGACGCGGAAAATAAACGATTTACTAATTTTGTTATATCATTTTCATATTTTAATTTACTGATTATCAGATTATTTTCTTTATTATTATTATTTTTTTTGATCAAGATTATCAGATTATTTTCTATATGCAGCCAGCCAGCGTGATCACACTGGGGAAGAGAAACCGCGTGGAGTTTTTCTTTTTCATTGTTGATTTCACATGCTAATATACAAAATCTCAGGCAGTGAGTAACTAATAAAGCTAACTAAAATGAGTTTAAGAATAACAAAGGATGAAGAAAATACTGAAAACATTAATGGGAAAATTGCCAAATATGACTCAAAACTTGATTTGAAATGCAAAAGTAAACCCAAACTTGAATCAAATGCAAAAGTAACTTAAAAGGCTATTGAAATTACAACCAACTCCTTGTGAACAAACAAAAAACGCGAATTTTTTTTACGTTTCTAGCCCTCGTAAGTCGTCTGCCCAGACGACTTTCAAATAAGTCG
>CAKOAT010285488.1:0-26622 GCA_932364175.1 Eruca vesicaria subsp. sativa | reverse complement strand
CTCGAGTTTTTATAAAATGATCTCTCGAGTTTTATAAAACGATCTCTCGAGTTTTATAAAACGATCTCTCGAGTTTTATAAAACGATGATCTCTCGAGTTTTATAAAACGATCTTCGAGATTCATAAAACTGCTGCGTTTACGCGTTTGCGGGGAATTTTGGCTATTGATTCCGTTGTACCGATTTTGACCCCAACAGTATTGATATGTTTTTATAATATTTATATATGATTTGGATTCTATTATGAATGTTTTCAGGTTCTGGAGCATTTTAGAGTAAATTGATGATTTAGGTGCCCTTATGGAGCTTAAAGGAAAGTTTTCCGGGATGACTATAAAGATCAGACAACAAGGTCAATATCCGAGATCGACGGCAACCCATATCGTCCCATATCGCTGTCAAAACATTGGTCGATATTGCCGGCAGTAAGATCAATGGACGAGTCTGTATAGCGATTGCTATTAGATTTGTCTAAGAATTGAAGTTCTTATATATCTTGCAAGCAACTTACTAAAACATCTGTAGCATTATAATCTTTATTATCTGAATAGCAACCTTGAATCTAACTAGTTTCTTTTATTGTTTTAAAACCAAAACCTATTCTCTTGAGCAACATATCATTGCGCCCAACTGTAATTTACTATTTTGAACTGAATCAACCTAGCATAATCACTTAGGATTACATCTTTTGTGTTCCTCAGTTCCTTGTGGATTCGATCCCTCAGTACTACAACTGAACCTCTTATTTGAGAGAGTAATTCACTCCTTCGGGTTAAATATTTGAGTGATACCAGAGAGGCGCATGGCCTTAAGGAGGCACAAAGCCTTGGAGAGGCATAGGGCATTAATGAGGCGCGGAGTCTTGGAGAGGCGCAAGGCCTTAAGGAGGCGCAGANCATTGGAGAGGCGCATAGCCTTAAGGAGGCACGAAGCCTTGGAGAGGCGCAGGGCCTTAAGGAGGCGCGGAGCCTTGGAGAGGCGCATGGGCTTAAGGAGGCGCAGAGGCTTGGAGAGGCGCATGGCCTTAAGGAGGCGCGGAGTCTTGGACAGGCGCAGTGCCTTACGGAGGCGCGGAGTTTTGGAGAGGCGCATGGCCTTAAAGAGGAGCGGAGCCTTGGAGAGGCGCATGGCCTTAAGGAGGCACGTAGCCTTGGAGAGGCGCAGGGCCTTAAGGAGGCGCAGAGCCTTGGAGTGGCGCAGGGCCTTAAGGAGGCACGGAGCCTTGGATAGGCGCAGGGCCTTAAAGAGGCGCGAAGCCTTGGAGAGGCGCAGGGCCTTAAGGAGGTACGGAGCCTTGGAGAGGCGCAAGGCCTTAAGGAGGCGTGGAGCCTTGGAGAGGCGCAGGGCCTTAAGGAGGCGCGGAACCTTGGAGAGGCATAGGGCCTTAAGGAGGTCCAGAGCCTTGGAGAGGTGCATGGCGTTAAGGAGGCGCAGAGCCTTGGAGAGGCGCATGGCCTTAAGGAGGCACAGAGCGTTCGAGAGGCGCAAGGTCTTATAGAGGCGCAGAGCCTTGGAGAGGCGCATGGCCTTAAGGAGGGGCGGAGCCTTGGAGAGGCCCATGGCCTTAAGGAGGCACGGAGCCTTGGAGAGGCGTAGGGCCTTAAGGAGGCGTGGAGCCTTGGAGAGGTGCATGGCGTTAAGGAGGCACGGAGCTTGGAGAGGGGAAGGGTTTTAAGGAGGCGCGGAGCCTTGGAGTGGCGAAGGGACTTAAGGAGGCGCAGAGCCTTGGAGTGGCGCAGGGCTTTAAGGAGGCACGGACCCTTGGAGAGGCACATGGCCTAAAGGAGGCGCGTAGCCTTGGAGAGGCGCAGGGCCTTAAGGAGGCACGGATCCTTGGAGAGGTGCAGGGCCTTATGGAGGCGCAGAGCCTTGGAGAGGCGCATGGCCTCAAGGAGACGCGGAGCCTTGGAGAGGCGCAGGGCCTTAAGGAGGCACAAAGCCTTGGAGAGGCGCAGGGCCTTAAGGAGGCGCGGAGCCTTGGAGAGGCGCAGGGCCTTAAGGAGGCACTGAGCCTTGGAGAGTAACCATGGTTGTGACCCACTTTTAGCCATGATATTGATATTTTTTTATAATATTTATATATGATTTGGAGTCTATTATGAATGTTTTCAGGTTCTGGAGCATTTTTGATTAAAGTGATGATTTAGGTGCTCTTATGGAGCTTAAAGGAGAGTTTTCTGAGATGACTGTAAAGATCAGACAATATGGTCAATATCCAGAGATACATATCGATCGATACACATCCTGTGTAATCGATCGATGACGCTTCCATAGAAGATGAAGTCGAGATACTCCATCAATCGATGTACACTATGTTCCATCGATCGATATCAAGCGTGGAGAACAAGTCTTACTTGGCGACTTGAAGCCCGAGTTTTCCCAATATTACAAGATAGCCGCTGACGAGTTTTTAACCTAAAGGAACTCATATTCATAGTTTTGCCTATGTGTTTTGGAAAAGTGTGTTTTTCTATGCCTTTTGTGCTTTGGTGCTTTTGTGCTTTTGTGCTTTTGATACCATTTTATACTTAGCAATAAAGTATTCTTTTCATCTTAATTCTCAAAGGTTATAGAATTCTAGATTTAGAAGAAACACACACAGATATTTGTTGTTCGAAAGAACCAAGAGTTCAGTCTTCTAATCTTATGAATTTTTATTATTACCTTGCTGCTACGAATCACTTAGCCATGTCTGAGTACTTATATCACTCAAATGTTTAACCCTAAGAAGTGAATTACTCTCTCAAATAAGAGGTTCAGGTGTAGTACTTAGGGATCGAATCCACAAGGAACTAAGGAACACAATAGATGTAATCCTAAGTGATTTTGCTAGGTTGATTAGGTTTAAAATAGTAAATTGCAGTTTTGTGAGCAATGGTATGTTGCTTAAGAGAATGGGTTTTGGTTTAAAACAATAAAAGAAAGTAGTTAGATTCAAGGTTGCTATTCAGATAATTAGGATTATAATGCTATAGATGTTTTAATGAATTGCTTGCAAGATATATGAGAACTTCGATTCTTAGACAGATCTAATAGCAATCAAAATAGACTCATCCATTGATCTTATTGCCAGAAATATCGACCGATGTTTTGACAGCGATATAGGACGATATGGGTTGCTGTCGATCGATAACTCTATAGGAGTATCGATCAATATAGCATAAGATCGAATCGAAACTATGTTCACCAAGATCATAGATCGGCTCTCGCACAACCCTAGAGGATCTAAGCTTATGCCAAATGAATTCAGGACAATGGTTAACAAGTTAAATCACATCCATGATCATACTCTACGTATCTACTCTAGAGTAAGCATTAGGGTTCATTTGGATAATGAATATCAACAATTCAACATTCCATAGTTGGGGCTAATCCCTCATAACTACTTGAACCCTAAATCTAACAACGAAATCTACTCAGACATAGCTAAGAGATTCATAGCCGCAAGGTAATAATAGAGATTCGTTAGATTAGAAGATTGAACTTTTGGTTCTCTGAACAACAAATCTCTTTGTGTGTTTCTTCTAAATCTAGAATTCTATAACCTTTAAGAAATTAAGATGAAAAGAAATACTTTATTGCTAAGTATAGAATAACAAAGTACAAAAAGCACCCGAACAATTAAAAGCATTCAAAAAGCATGTATAGCCAAAAAAATGGCAAAAACTATAAATATGAGTTCCATTAGGTTAAAAACTCGTCAGAGGCATTATTGTAATATTGGGAAGACTTGGGCTTCAAGTCGGCCAAGTCGGACTTGTTCTCCACGCATCATATCGATCGATGGTACATGGTGTACATCGATCGATGGAGCATCTCGACTTCATCTTCTATGGAAGCGTCATCGATCGATTACATAGGGTGTGTATCGATCGATATGTATCATTGTTGTCTGATCTTCATAGTCATCTCGGAAAACTCTCCTTTAAGCTCCAAAAGGGCACCTAAATCATCACTTTACTCCAAAATGCTCGTGAACCTGAAAACATACCTAATAGACTCCAAAACATATACAAAACTTATAAAAACATATCAATACCATGACTTAAAGCGGGTCAAAATCATGGTATATCAACTCCCCCAGACTTAACCTTTTGCTTGTCCTCAAGCAAACCATTAGTCTCTTTTGGAAGAAGTTTAAAAACAGTAGGGACTCAATAAAATATTAGCTCTATAATCATCACTTCTACTTTGTTGCCACATCTCATATTACTAACTACAGAAGTACATTATACCATATCCTAGCTTAGCAACCAAATTCATCTAGCCAATCAACTTAAACAATCATGTCTGACTATCCCCTCTACTGATTTCATTTATGCATAAAATAAAGGTGTTGGCTTTACCTTGGGAGTATCAATCAAAGAACACTTGGATTCAACTCATACAAGTTTCAAGCATTCTCATCTTGGTTCCTTTTCTCTCTTTACCCCCCTTCTCTGAATCCAAACTTTCTTTTCTTTTATATCAATCCCAATGAACACTAATGTTCATCTTATTGATCTTTCAACTTTTATAGTCTCTTTTTGACAAAGTGTAGGCGAATAGTGGGGTCATGGGTAATGTACCTCTCCCTTGCTTCCACAATGTGTGATCTTCCTTTGATTTAGAATATTGGGGTCATGGGTAATGTACCTCTCCCTCTGCCTCTCAGGAAATCATCTCAATCTTTCATTTTCTATTTATGAGATGCCAAAAGAAGGAGAGAAGGAAACCAAAAATTTTGAGACTTTTACCTTCCAGACTTGCATGATGATTCCGATCCCTTGTATACCAAGCCCCAAGACAAGCAATAGATGTCAGGTTAGGTTGGAAATCAACTTTGGTTCTTCCAAACAATCATGAAAAGTGTTGTCATAGGATGATCGGTGATCCACTTTAGCATCTATAGTACTTTTTGCAATCAACAATTCTAAGAATGGTGCTAAAGAGTAGTAAGATAAAAAGCAAAAATTTTTTTTTTGTTTGAAACGTTTTTGTCCCTTTCTTGACTCAATAAAACAAATTTTGAAAACTTTTTAACGAGATCAAAAAGGTAAAGTAGCATCAGTATTTCACTCCCCCAGACTTAAATCATACACTGTCCTCAGTGTATAACCAGTCGGAGTTAGAGAATAAGAAATAGTAAATGTGTAACTGATATTGAAATTGTTAACGATATACCTAACCGATGTTCATATCGATTGATGGTGAGTCACTCCCATTGATCGTCATGGATAGGGTAATGTCGGGAAATGTAGACAGGGTCTCATCAGTCGATAGAGATAGTGATCGTGTAGCTATGTTCCTAAAAAAAATAAAACGAAAGTAATAAGTAAAAATAAAATAAAACTAAGTAAGAAACTACCTAACAGTGGGTTGCCTCCCACTCATCGCTTATTTAAAGTCATTTAGCTTGATTATGGAGGTATGGTGGCTAGTGAGGTGGGTTGCAGGTACTTGTTGGGAAATAAGTATCCTATTTGTCTTGTGATTCTTCAAACCATGAAGTTAAGAAGCTTCTTATGGCTTTCTCACTTCGGATCATACTAGCTTGCAAACCATGGACTTCATAGTGGATTCTCTGTCAGCACTCCTCAAGGCTTGATAAACTGCACTCAAGTCGTCCAGTGTGGCTGTAGGTGTTCTCTGGACCAGTACTCATCGGCATGGTGTTGAGGTTTTGGGTATGGTGCACAGGCGATAGGGTGGTATTGATCGATCTCGGTGTAGTTCTGTCGATCGATGTGGATGGATATCCGTCGGTCGATGGATGCAAAGGCTCATCGATCGATGCGGAATGTGCAGGATGGCTCGCGAGCTAGTTCTTGATGTTTTCGATCTCCTGCTGAATATTCTCTACTGTGCACTTCAAATTTTGAACGCCACCTTGTACCGGCAACGAAAATTTTTCGAGGGATCTATGTGCGTCCTCTTCACAGAATTCGATAGATCTGTAGATATCTCTTGTGACTTCTTCAAGTTCTTCTCTGGTACAGTAGTCCGGTGCGTGATTATCGATTGATTTGCTGGGTATATCATCGATCGATAGCTTCTGTAATTGACTCTCGATAGGTGCTTCAAAGGTCGTGTCAATCGATGCTGATGGTGCTGCATCGGTCGATGGTCGTCTCTGAGATTGAAGTTCTTTGCGAAGTGCATCCACCTCTTCTTGCAGGGATTTTCTCTCTTTGCGAGCGAAGTCATTGCCAGATGTATTCCACAGCAGTTCTCCTTGAAGTCTTGATATGGCTTTCTCATGTTCTAATCTCAATCCTGCTTTCTCCCAGTTGTGTTCACTGGTTCTTTCATTCAGCATGTATGTGACCTCTGCTTGTGTGTAGAGCTTGCAAACTGGAAATCCTTTAGTGAACTGTTCAGCATGCTCCGGTAAACAGATACAAGAGCGCTCAAACATTGTAGCTCTATTAAGCAGCTTCTCAATATATTCTTTGTAGACAGGGATGATGTCACCATTGATGCTTCTTGCATAACCACTCTCATCTCTGTAGACACCAAATTCGTGTTTCTTTTCCCAGAAGAAACGACGAACTCCGTGTTTGAAAGCTCTCTTCCCCAACTCGCAATGTATATCGATCGATGCTTTCTTCCATGTATCGATCGATAAGCGTTGATTTGCTGAGTTGGAATGAAGGTTTTCTGCACCATCTTGCTCATGAGGTGGTTGGTGCTAATCGTCCTAGTAGATGGTGTTGGGGTCAAAATCGGTACGACGGAATCAACGGCCGAAACTCCCCGCAGAGATATAAAAGGGACCGTTTTATAAAACTCGAGAATCGTTTTATAAAACCCGAGGATCGTTTTAATAAAACTCGAGAATCGTTTTATAAAACTCGTTTTATAAAACTCGAGAATCGTTTTATAAAAATCGAAGAATCGTTTTATAAAACTCAAAGAATCGTTTTATAAAAATCGAAGAATCGTTTTAAAAAACTCGAAGAATCGTTTTATAAAACTCGAGAATCATTTTATAAAACTCGAAGAATCGTTTTATAAAACTCGAAGAATTGTTTTATAAAACTCGAGATCGTTTTATAAAACTCGAAGAATCGTTTTATAAAACTCGAAGAATCGTTTTATAAAACTCGAGAATCGTTTTATAAAACTCGAAGAATCGTTTTATAAAACTCAAAGAATCGTTTTACGAAACCGCAAAAAACCGAAACAGCCGTATTCGCCCATGGGCGAACTAAGAGGCACTCGACTAGTTCGCCCATCGGTGCCAGCTTAGTTCGCCGATGGGCGAACTAGGAAGCACTCGACTAGTTCGCCCATCGGCGAACTAAGCCGGCCCGGCTTAGTTCGCCGATGGGCGAACTAGAGATTTCCTGATATCCCGCGCCTCGATCTCCCGCATTCCCGATTCGAAACTTGCGTCTTTCGATACGGTCGCGTCCTGAACCACGGCCGAAACATCTGCCGTTTCATCTCGATCCGACTTATCGTTCGAGTTTTACGATAAAAACCGTAAAACTTCGCTTTCTCGATAAAGAACTCGAAGAAATCGTATAAAACGGCAACGGTTAAACGAAACACCGAACATTGCCTAAACTATACGATTTATTCGAGATTTCTCGTTGAAATCATAAAAAACGCGTTTTTAATAAAAAAAGTCGAGTAAATCGTAAAAAACGTGTTTTTAATAAAAAGTCGAGTAAATCGTAAAACCTTACGATTAACTCGAGGAATTTATTAAAAACGATGTCAGATCAGGAAACGATCCCGTAAAAAGTCGGAAAAAGGATTTATCGCAAAACGGCCCGGAAGGACCTAAAACGCGAAAAAACCCATCTCGCGATCTTAACGGAATCTAACCCGAAGATTCGATAACGTTTTGACGATTTACTCGCAGAAGGAAGATAAATGTCAAGTTCGAAGATAAAAGGCAAGTTTGAAGATAAATAGAAGATTTCCGCAGAAGAAAAGGAAGGATCGAGAAAAATGGAAGATTCCCGAAATACTCAAATCCGGGCAAAATGGAAAGATCGAACCGTCAAGGCAAGGAGTATATAAACCAGAGGCGTAGGGGAGAAGAGGAGGACGAGTTTTCAGAGATTTCACCACCAAACTTAGTATTTAGGCAATTTTCCGTTTTCGTTATCGAGCTGCGTCTCAACTAGGGTTTTAGTCTTAGATTGTTAGAACTAGGAATTTCGCCGACGGCTCACGCAGCTAAGGCAACTCTCGTTGTAACCGTTCTTACGCGAATTCGGAATAATAATCCTTCTTGCTCTCAATCTCGTTTTTCTTTTTATATCTTTCAATTTATTCATATTAATCGCGTTCTTGGTTACTTGTCGTTGGTTTTCGCAGAGATCCGGTTCCTCTGGAAAATTAGGGTTTTCCTAAGTTTCCTTATTTAACGGAAATCGACAGGTGTGAATTTCGGTTCCCATAGTTTGGCGCTAGAAGGAGGGGTGGTCGGATTACTCTTACTCATAGCCGCAAAACGCTTGACCAAAACGATGTCTGGATGTATGAAAGACAAAGTCGCAACTCGCAAAAAGACGCTGGTAAAAACAACTCCAGCAGCGACTGCTCCTACAGCCAACGCTTGCGCAAACGCTCTAGTACTCAACAAAAACGAAAACCCAATCGCGACTCTTCGCCATGGGAAGAGCAACGAAACAAGCTCACGATTTCTATCTCAGATCACTAAGGGCGACGATAGAATCTATCAAACCCCGTAGTGTTTTTCTTATTTCCGAGTTGGACAAATCTCACGGGTTGAGAAAAAGACGTTTTCCGAGAACTTTTCGGAAAAATAAAACCTGCTCTTCCAGAAACCACGGAACAAACCGTAGGTTACTCGCGAAATAAAAACTGGGTTACTCGCGGAAAAATCGTAGGTTATTCGCGGTAAAACCCTAGGTTGTTTGCGGAGAAAGCCCTAGGTTACTCGCGGAGAAAGCCCTAGCTTTACTCACAGAGAAAGCCCTAGGTTACTCGCGGAAAAACCCTAGGTTATTCGCGACAAAACCCTAGGTTGCTCGCGGAAGAACCTTAGGCTACTCGCAGAATCGGGCAATACTATCCAGCCGAAAAGACGGTGAGTTGGCCAAGCAACCGAGCTTTCCATCTTGGCGAGCTGACTGGCTTTCCACCTCGTCCCAGAGGCACTGAATTTTCCCTGAGGGTCCGCACAATCCAACCCATAGATATGGTGAGACGGAACGTACTCTAAACAATAATCGCACTGCTTTTCGTTTGGTCTCAGTCAAAGTTTTCGTTGAGGTTTTACAACGAAAACAAGATAGCTTGATCGAGACTGTGCTCGCAGACTCACCATTAGGAAAGTTGGACAAGCTCGACGGATCGAAACATCTCCATCTCGAATCTTGATCGAGTTGCTTTTCGTTTCGTCTCAATCGGACTTTCCGTTGAGATTCTACGACGAAAACAAGTCAACTAGACGAATCGAGATTACCCGCGCCAAGCGTCTTAGCTCGCCGAACGTAGAGCTAGCTAGCTTGCCATACGGCGAGCTGAACCAAGCGCCTAGCTCGCCAAAGAGACGCTGACTTCTCCCCAAGGGTTCTTACAATCCAGATCGCCACACGACGAGCTGAAAGGGTTCACCCGACTTGCCTTACGTCGAGCAGAACCAATCCTCGAGTTCTCTCGAAGTCTTGATCGCGCTGATTCTCGTTTCGTCTGAACCGGAATTTCTATCGGGATTTTACGATAAAACCGCAAAGACTTGTTTCTTCATATAAGTTTGAACCAATTGTCTAAAACGGCAACGGTTGACTTAACACCAAAGCTGCCTAAACTATACGAGAAATCTGAACTCTCTATACCTAATCCGATTTTGAGACATGATTGATTTTTTCGATATACAAAGCGCACCCAGACGGTCAAATAAAACCAGCAGTACGAAGAAACAAGAACACGAGCTCCGATGGTTAAGTCTTCTCCCCGCTCCGATACTCTTGCTGGTAATTCATCGAAGACCGGTAGGTCAAAAGATGAAGAACGAAGAATAGACGACCCCAAATCATCGAGGAAGCTAAGGTATGTCCGATTCGAAAAGTTTATTAGACTTCTAATTTCTCGTAGGTAAGAAACGAAAACGTCTTGTAAACTGCCAAGAAACCTAGAGAACTTAGAATTTAGAAGATAGTCTAGCATGCTAAGTCGTAAGCAATTTTGTCTATCTCAATTTGTTGTTCTCTAACCATTCAGGCATAACTCGCAAACCGATCCAATCTCTCGTACAACCGAGAAACGATCGCCACACATCCAAACGTACTCATTTCCAAAAAGAAAGAAGAAGCTAGAGACGCTGACGTCGTCTTAAAACTGACTCGCTCCTAGAAGTTCTCGTATATCAAACATACTCCAAGTCATCTCCGATCCACCATGGTCTTTAATCGACCCGGATTGTCGATCATCCAAATCCTTCAAACGAAACTCATCTTTCGCCGAACATTTTTCCTCGCATCAAGAAAACGCTTTCTAAAATAAGCGGAAAAATATTCGGATGATGCAACGCCTCGTCGAAATCATCCCAAAGCAAACGACAATCTAAAAACCGTCTAAGTGCTAAAGACTGATCCAAACTGTCTGGGAAATAATCTCGAGGAATTAACAGCATCTCTCGTCGCAATCATGCGGTTACAAAATCTCTGCGAAACTTCAGAGCGAAACTCGATTATTTGCCGAAGTCATAAAAATCTTCTCAAACTTGATAAAACAAGTATAAGAGTCGAAATCTTTAGGCATCAAAGCATTGATCTCATTTTCCGTCAAACCAAGTGAGTCACGGAATAATGTCAAGAACATTTGCGGCGAAAGAAAGATCGAGAACACAAAGCAGCAATAGGGAACACGTCCTGCCTTCTCGCTGACTGATCCTATTGCTGATCATGTGATTCATTCTGCCCGAGAAACCCGCTAAAAATATTTGCGACTAGATCTCGGTGAAATAACTTTTGGTAAAACTCCACGAGTGACTCCGAAAAAACTATCACCGAAGAATCAAAAACTAAGCGGAAAGGTTTCTCGAAAAATCTGCGGAAACATTGTTAACCCAATGAGTCGCGTCGATTTACTAAATTCATCGCCCGTTGCTTACGCGAGAAATCCTTCGTATAATCAGGATCATGTCATAACGAAGTAACTCTCGAAAGTAAGCGTAACAGGTTTTGCGAAAAATACTTTCCTTACAGCAAAAACCAAGCTATAAAATCCGGCATTGGGCGGCCAATCTAATCTTTGCCTCCTCGCGACACGATCTGAAAGATCTCATTCTTTAGCCCATCGGTTCACGAGCATCCGCTTTTATTCCTCCCGTTTACATCCGAGAATGAGATCGCCCCGCAAACGACTCCGCACGGGCTCTGCATCGAGCTTCTTAGGATTTGTCTCCCTCGAGTAAAAAAATAATAATAACTTCCATACAAAGGAAAGTTTATACGAAACTTTAACCGTAGAAATCGAACATACAACGGAAAAACGTTTTCTATAGACACGGACATACTTGGCATATCAAGCTCGGCAAACGCTACTTGGCTATTGTCCGATCGGGCTTCACTTCAATGCCAAGTTTACAAACCGACTCGACCGTTTCGATAGCACGAAATTGTCGTGGTCTAATCCTCTACCAAATACGACCTTGGCTGTGCGGCTGAACACAACCTTCACGCCAAGCCAATACATTCAACGGATAATGCAAACTTGTCGAAAATCGGCTAAGTTCTGTATTCTCGCGATTCACTCTATTCCCGAAGCAAGTTGCCCACAAAATCCGACGTGTAAGAAAACACTCGTACCAGATCTCCTAAAGCCGTATGAATCTCGGAAGGTCAACACTTCACAAAGCACTGTAACGAAAAACGCTTCGTTCGGGGAAACAACTTACACGAACTCTCGGTCCTAATTGCTCTAGCACAAATCATAAAACTACCTAACATCTAGACAAGAATTTCAGTTTTAATTGCGAATATCCGCAAACAAACCAAAGTATTCCTGCAAAGCAGGGTTAAGATAAAACCCTCGCAACATCTTCGAGCCCGCAAACGTTCCGAACACGAAACGCGGCATATAAAATAAAAACCAACTTTCGGCACTGCGAGACGTCGCAGACACCCGGAGATTAGTTTTTCGACATAAATACATTCCTCGATAAAGTCATTTTCTTGGAAGACCTAACAGACCGGCCGCGACTATAAAATTACGCAAAACTTCTTAACGTACGTATCCTTCGCGAAGGCCAAAAAAACGTAAACATTTATCGTCTAAAAGGTTTGTTGCTGATCACAACAAGCTCGCAACAGTCCTAAACAAACTTAAGTTATCTCGCAGAGATAGCTCTCGAACACCCGACACAAGGGTAATAGCGCTATAAAAGAAATCCAAACTTTTGGTCAGCACTTCGGGGCAACTTAGAAATTGTTCCCGGTGAGATGCTCGGTTCCAACCA
Organism: Eruca vesicaria subsp. sativa; assembly: GCA_932364175.1. Classification (NCBI taxonomy): domain Eukaryota; kingdom Viridiplantae; phylum Streptophyta; class Magnoliopsida; order Brassicales; family Brassicaceae; genus Eruca; species Eruca vesicaria. The sequence goes on along the minus strand of CAKOAT010285488.1, from coordinate 14,198 downwards.
GACGAATCGTATAAGCCGAGAACCTATCGCGGATTCTAAGTCGGTATGGAATCAGGTTAAAATCGCTACAGGCAAAACGAAAGCCGACTAGTCATCGCATAGCCTCAATCCGAAAGTAAACCTAGGTCTTGCCCTAAACCCAGCACACTGGTCGCTAACGTCTCAAGGCATGAATCGAGATCCTAAAGGCATGTCTCTTCGTCTATATCTAAACGCTCACTCGATTTACTAAACATCCTAAAACGGGCAAACGAACAAGGCGATACNAGGTCTTGCCCTAAACCCAGCACACTGGTCGCTAACGTCTCAAGGCATGAATCGAGATCCTAAAGGCATGTCTCTTCGTCTATATCTAAACGCTCACTCGATTTACTAAACATCCTAAAACGGGCAAACGAACAAGGCGATACACTAAGGGAAAAAGGAATGCGAGACGACAACTCGCGGACCTCCCTCAATATCAACTAATAATCTTCCCGCTACATTCATACGAATAAAAACACGCTCTTAAAAACGCAAACTGATTTTTAATAAAGCCGCAAAAGTGGCAGGGACTCAGAGCCGCACACGGCCAGTCCAAAAACCATAACGGCCACGTTCGGCCAGACCAAACAGCCTACGAGGCTAGTCTCAAGGCCGGCAAAGGTCCGGATGCCATCGACATCAATATGCTCGATAATTCCTACACGACATATAACTCTAAGTCCCTGCCGCTTTTGCGGCTTTATTAAAAATCAGTTTGCGTTTTTAAGAGCGTGTTTTTATTCGTATGAATGTAGCGGGAAGAATATGAGTTGATATTGAGGGAGGTCCGCGAGTTGTCGTCTCGCATTCCTTTTTTCCCTTAGTGTATAGCCTTGTTCGTCTGCCCGTTTTAGGATGTTTAGTAAATTGAGTGAGCGTTTAGATTAAAACGAAGAGACATGCCTTTAGGATCTGGATTCAGGCATTGAGACGTTAGCGACCAGTGTGCTGGGTTTAGGGCAAGACCTAGGTTTACTTTCAGATTGAGGCTATGCGATGACTAGTCGGCTTTCGTTTTGCCTGTTGCGATTTTAACCTGATTCCATACCGAGTTAGAATCCGCGATACGTTCTCGGCTTATATGATTCGTCTGGTTGGAACCGAGCATCTCACCGGGAACAATTTCTAAGTTGCCCGGAAGTGCTGACCAAAAGTTTGGATTTCTTTTATAGCGCTATTACCCTTGTGTCGGGTGTTAGAGAGCTATCTCTGCGAGATAACTTAAGTTTGTTTAGGACTGTTGCGAGTTTGTTGTGATCAGCAACAAACTTTTTAGGCGATAAATGTTTACATTGTTTTGGCCTTCACAAAGGATACGTACATTAAGAAGTTTTGCGTAATTTTATAGTTAAGGACGGACTGTTAGGTCTTCCAAGAAAATGACTTTATCGAGGAAGGTATTTATGTCGAAAAACTAATCTCCGGGCGTCTGCAACATCTCGCAGTGCCGAAAGTTGGTTTTTATTTTATATGTCGCGTTTCGTGTTCGGAACGTTTGCGGGCTCGAAGATGTTGCACGGTGTTGCGAGGGTTTTGTCTTAACCTTGCTTTGCAGGAAAACTTTGGTTCGTTTGCGGATACTCGCAATTAAAAGTTACATTCCTGTTTGGATGTTAGGTAGTTTTATGATTTGTTCTAGAGCAATTAGGACCGAGAGGTCGCGTATGTTGTTTCTCCGAAACGAAGCGTTATTCGTTACGGTGCTTTTTGAATTGTTGACCTTCCGAGATTCGTACGGCTTTAGGAGCTCTGGTACGAGTGTTTCCTTATACGTCGGATTTTGTAGGAAACTTGCTTCGGAAATAGGGTGAGTCGCGAGAATGCAGAACTTAGCCGATTTTCGACAAGTTCGCATTATCCATTGAATGTATTGGCTTGGCGTGAAGGTTGTGTTCATCTGCACAGCCAAGGTCGTATTTGGTAGAGGATTAGATCACGACACTTTCGTGCTATCGAAAAGGTCGAGTCGGTTCGTAAACTTGGCATTGAAGTGAAGCGTTATCCGACAATAGCCAAGTAACGTTTGTCGAGCTTGATATGCCAAGTGTGCCCATGGTTATAGAAAACGTTTTCCCATTGTAGGTTTGATTTATACGATGAAAGTTTTGTATAATCTTTCCTCTGTTTGTATGGAAGTTGTTTTTTTTTTATTCGAGGGAGACAGATCCTAAGAAGCTCGATGCAGAGCCCGTGCGGAGTCGTTTGCGGGGCGGTCTCATTCTCGGATGTAATCGGGAAGAATAAGAGCGGATGCTCGTGAACCGATGGGCTAAAGAGTAAGATCTTTCAGACCGTGTCGCGAGGAGGCAAAGTTTAGATTGGTTGCTCAGTGCCGGATCGTATAGCTTAGAATCTACTCTTTTCAGAACCTATTTTGTTTACTTTCAAAAGTTACTTCAATATGACATGATCCTGACCATACGACGGATTTCTCGCGTAAGTAACAGGCGATGAATTTAGTAATCGACACGACACATTGGTTAACAATGTTTCCGCAGATTTTTCGAGAAACCTTTCCGCTTAGTTTTTGATTCTTCGGTGATGGTTTTTTCAGAGTCACTCGCGGAGTTTTACCAAAATTTATTTCACCGAGATTTAGTCGCAAAATGTTTTAGCGGGTTTATCGGATGGAATGAATCACATAATCAGCAATAGGATCACTTGGCGAGAAGAGAGGACGTGTTCTCTATTGCTGCTTTGTGTTCTCGATTTTTCTTTCGCCGCAAATGTTCTTGACATTATTCCGTGACTCACTTGGTTTGACGGAAATTGAGATCAATGCTTTGATGCCTAAAGATTTCGATTCTTATACTTGTTTTATCAAGTTTGAGAAAATCTTTATGACTTTGGTAAATAATCGAGTTTCGCTCTGAAGTTTCAGAGAGATTTTCTAACCGCATGATTGCGACGAGAGATGCTGTATATTCCTCGAGATTATTTCCCAGACGGTTTCTATCAGTTTTTAGCGCTTAGACGATTTTTAGATTTTCGTTTGCTTTTGGGATGATTTCGACGAGGCGTTGCATCATCCGAATATTTTTCCGCTTATTTTAGAAAGCGTTTTCTTGATGCGAGGAAAAATGTTCGGCGAAAGAAGAAAGACGAGTTTCGTTTGAAGAATTGGGATGATCGACAATCCGGGTCGATTAAAGACAATGGTGGATCGGAGATGACTTGGAGTATGTCTGATTTACGAAAACTTTTAGGAGCGACTCGGTTTTAAGACAACGTCAGCATCTATAGCTCCCTCTTTCTTTTAGGAAATGAGTACGTTTAAATGTGGCAATCGTTTCTCGGTTGTACGAGATATTGGATCGGTTTGCGAGTTATGCTTGAATGGTTAGAAAACAACAAATTGAGATAGACAAAAATTACTTACGACTTAGCATGATAGACTATCCTATAAATTCTAAGTTCTCTAGGTTTCACGGCAGTTTACAAGACGTTTTCGTTTCTTATCTACGAGAAATTAGAAGTCTAATAAAATTTTCAAATCGGACATACCTTAGTTTCATCGATGATTTGGGATCGTCTATTATTCGTTCTTCGTCTTTTGACTTACCGGTCTTCGACGAATTACCAGCAAGAGTATCGGAGCGGGGAGAAGCCTTAACGATCGGAGCTCATGTTCTTTTTTATTCGTATTGCTGGTTTTATTTGACCGACTAGGTGCGCTTTGTATATCGAAAAAGATCAATCACGTGTTTGTGATTGGATGTTTTCGACTTAGCGTGGCAGAGTTTCGTAAAACCGGATTGGATCTAGAGAGTTCAGATTTCTCGTATAGTTTAGGCAACTTTGGTGTTAAGTCAACTGTTGCCGTTTTAGACGATTGATTCGAACTAATACGAAGAAACAAGTCTTTGCGGTTTTATCGTAAAATCCCGATGGAAATTCCGATTGAGACGAAAAGAGAATCAGCTCGATCAAGACTCGAGAGAGAAACTCGAGGATTGATTCAGCTCAACGTATGGCAAGTCGGGTGACCCTTTTCAGCTCGCCGTGTGGCGATCTGGATGGTAAAAAACCCTTTGGGGCGAAGTCAGCGTCTCTTGGGCGAGCCAGGTGCTTGGTTCAGCACGCTGTATGGCGAGATAGCTAGCTCTACGTACGGCGAGCTAAGACACTTGGCGCAGGTGATCTCGATTCGTCGGGTTGACTTGTTTTCGTCGTAGAATCTCAACGGAAAGTCCGATTGAGACGAAATGAAAAGCAGTGCGATTATTGTTTAGAGTACGATCAGGCTCACCGTAGATATGAGTTGGATTGTGCGGACCCTCGGGGAAAAGTCAGTGCCTCTGGGACGAGGTGGAAAGCTGGTCAGCTCGCCAAGATGGCAAGCTAGGTTGCTTGGCCAACTCACCGTCTTTTCGGCTGGATAGTATTGCCCGATTGTGCGAGTAGCCTACGGTTCTTCTGCGAGTAACCTAGGGTTTTGTCGCGAATATCCTAGGGTTTTTCCGCGAGTAACCTAGGGCTTTCTCCGCGAGTAACCTAGGGTTTTTCCGCGAACAACCTAAGGTTTTGCCGCGAATAACCTACGGTTTTTCCGCGAGTTACCTAAGGATTTTTCCGCAAACAGCCTAGGGTTTTCCGCGAGTATCCTAGGATTTATTTCGCGAGTAACTTACGGTTTGTTCCACGGTTTCTGGGAGAGCAAGTTTTATTTTTCCGAAAGGTTCTCGGAAAACGTCTTTTGCTTAACGCATGAGATTTGTCCAACTCGGAAATAAGAAAAACACTATGGAGTTTGATAGATTTTATCGTTGCCCTTAGTGATCTGAGATAGAAATCGTGAGCTTGTTTTGTTGCTCTCCCCATAGCGAAGAGTCGCGATTAGGTTTTCGATTTTGTTGAGTACTACAGTGTTTGCGTGAGCGTTGGCTGTAGGAGCAGTCGCTGCTGGAGTTGTTTTACCAGCGTCTTTTTTCGAGTTGCGACTTTGTTTTCATACATCCAGACATCGTTTTGGTCAAGCGTTTTGCGGCTATGAGTAAGAGTAATCCGACCCCCCCTCCTTCTAGCGCCAAACTGTGGGAACCGAGATTCACACTTGTCGATTTCCGTTAAATAAGGAAACTTAGGAAAACCCTAATTTCCCAGAGGAACCGGATCTCTGCGTAAGCAAACGACAAGTAACCAAATAAATGCGGAAAAATATGAAAAAACGCAATAAAACGAATTTATAAAGAAAGTCGATCTTATTTCCGATTCGCGTAAGAGCGTTGCGATCATTACAAGGAATTACAAAGGCTTTGGCCGCAGGGGACATCAGCGAGTTACAAACATAAAACCCTAGATCTAGTCGAGTCGCAGCTCGATAACGAAAGACGGAAAAAGATAGGAAAAAAGGTTTGATTGATTTCGGATTGAACCTTATGAAAGGCTGCCTACGTACCCCTTTCGGGGATCAAGTCGAACGTAGTTCAGTTGATAGAGCTGGACCAGAGATCGAACTGCCTGGGCGAGTTCGTCTAGTAATTGAGCGCCAGTCATAGAAACCGAACTTGTCGAGAAAAAGCCTAAGTCTAGAAAAGTTGTAAAAGTCTCAGATGAGAGCTCTGAAAATCGTCCCCCTGCTTCTGCCCTATGCCTCTTGCTTATATAATCCCTTCCTAGGCGGTTAAGTCTTTCCATTTCGCCCAGATTCGAGTTTAATGAGAATCTTCCATTTATCTCGATCTTTCCTTTTTTTCCCGCGGAAATCTTCTATTTATCCTCAAACTTGACTTTTATCTTCAAGTTTGACATTTATCTTCTTTCTGCGAGTAAATCGCCAAAAAGTATTCGTATCTTTGGGTTGGACTTCGTTTAAAGTCGCGAGTGGCTTTTATCGCGTTTTATGACTTTCCGAGCCGTGATAAATCTGTTTTACGACTTTAGACGAGATCGTTTCCTGATACGATGCCGTTTTTAGATAAGTTTCTCAGGTTAATCGTAAAGCTAAGCAATGTTTTATGTTTCGATTAATCGTTGCCGTTTTCTACGCTTTACTCGGGGTTTTTATTAAAAACGCGCTTTTTACGATTTTCTCGACGTTCTTATTAAAAACGCGTTTCTTACGATTTTAATGAAAAATCTCGAATAAATTGTATAGTTTAGGCAATGTTCGGTGTTTCGTTTAACCGTTGCCGTTTTATACGATTTCCTCGAGTTCTTTGTCGAGAAAACGAAGTTTTACGGTTTTTATCGTAAAACTCGAACGATAGGTCGGATCGAGATGGAACGGGAGACATTTCGGCCGTGGTTCAGAATGCGACCGTGTCGAAAGACGTAAGTTTCGAATAGGGGATGCGGGAGATCGAGGCTTGGGATGTCCGGGAAGTCTATAGTTTGTCCAACGGCGAACTAAGCCGGCTGGCTTAATTCGCCGGTGGGCGAACTAGTCCCACTTGACTAGTTCGCCCACCGGCGAACTAAGCCGAGGGACTAGTTCGCGTTTTACGTCTGTTTTGGTTTTCCGTGGTTTCGTAAAACGATTCTCGAGTTTTATAAAACGATCTTCGAGTTTTATAAAATGATTCTTCGAGTTTTATAAAATGATTCTTCGAGTTTTACAAAATGATTCTCGAGTTTTATAAAGCGATTCTTCGAGTTTTATAAAACGATTCTCGGGTTTTAAAAAACGATTCTTCAAGTTTTATAAAATGATTCTCGAGTTTTATAAAACGATTCTTCGAGTTTTACAAAACGATTCTTGGGTTTTATAAAACGATCTTCGAGTTTTATAAAATGATTCTTCGAGTTTTATAAAACGTTTCTTTGAGTTTTATAAAACGATTCTCGAGTTTTATAAAACTGCTTCTCGAGTTTTATAAAACGATCTTTGAGTTTTATAAAACGATCTTCGAGTTTTATAAAACGGCTTCTCGAGTTTTATAAAACGATCCTCGAGTTTAATAAAACGATCTTCGAGTTTTAAAAAACGGCTTCTCGAGTTTTATAAAATGATCCTCGAGTTTTATAAAAAAATTCTCGAGTTTTATAAAACGATTCTTCGAGTTTTATAAGACGATTCTCGAGTCTTATAAAACGATTCTTCGAGTTTTATAAAACGATTCTCGAGTCTTATAAAACGATTCTCGAGTTTTATAAAACGATCCTCGGGTTTTATAAAACGATTCTTGAGTTTTATAAAATGATCCTTGAGTTTTATAAAACGATCCTCGAGTTTTATAAAACGATTCTTTGGGTTTTATAAAACGATTCTTTGGGTTTTATAAAACGATTCTTTGGGTTTTATAAAACGATTCCTTTTATATTTCTGTGGGGAGTTTCGGCCGTTGATTCCGTCGTACCGATTTTGACCCCCAAAATCTCCCATTGATTCAAGGCATACGTCTTTCGACACGATCGTATTCCGAATCATGGTCGAAATGTTTCCTGTTTCGTCTCGATCCGTCCTATCGTTCGAGTTTTACGATAAAAACCGTAAAACGTTGTTTTCTTGAAAAGAACTCGAGGAAATTGTATAAAACGGCAGCGGTTAAACGAAACACCGAATATTGCCTAAACTATACGATTTATTCTAGATTTTTCGTAAAAATCATACAAAACGCGTTTTTAATAAAACCCCGAGTAAATAGAAGAAAACGGCAACGATTAATCGAAACATCGAACATTGCTTAGGTTTACGATTAACTCGAGAAACTTATCTAAAAACGGCATCATATCAGGAAACGATCTCGTCGAAAGTCGTAAAACGGATTTATCGCAAAATGGCTCGGAAAGTCATAAAACGCGATAAAAGCCACTCGCGACTTTAAACAAAGTCCAACCCGAAGATACGACGACGTTTTGGCCAACCGATCAGCCATCCGCCCTCCTGCTATTCAGAGAGGAGATTTCGAGCTTAAGCCGCAGTACTACACACTTGTAGGACAAATACCCTTCTGTGGGTTGTCCCATGAGCATCCGATGGATCATCTGGAGAGGTTCAAGGATCTCATATCCATCATAAAAGCCAATGGAGGCCCTCAATACTATCTTCTCTACAAGCTTTTCAAATACTATCTATCTGGAGAAGCTTTGCAGTGGCTGAGGCAACTACCACCAGGTTCTCTCACAACCTGAAGCGACATCAAAAACGCATTCCTGCGTATTGTTTTTGATGAGTCACGCGCTGAATAGTGGAGAAGAAAGATTGGTACATTCACTCAGAATCCTGAAGAGTCATTCAAAGATGCATGGAACTGATTCAAGTCCTACAAACGAGATTGTCCACACCACGGATTCAACAAAGTGCAACTGCTTTGCACTTTCTATAGAGGCATCACCTTGGATTATCAAAGAGCTCTTGATACAGCTAGTGATGGCAAGGTTGAGATGGTTGCGGCTCCCATCATGGTCGAATCGGTTGCGGCTCCTACAGCGGTCGAACCGGTTGCGGCTCCTTCCGCGGTCGAACCGGTTGCGTCTCTCACCGTGGTCGAACCGGTTACGACTCTGAGGCCTCCTCCTCCGGCCAAGAGGGTGATTGTTCTAGGACTTCCTGCGCTTAGCGCAATGCTGCCTGCTCCAGCCAAAGGCTGTAAAAGACCATGCCCGAACCCCGATGCTCCCAAGAGAAAGAGAGGCACAAAGGTTCCAGAGACTTGAGCTTCTTCAAGCAAGGCGCCGAGCTTGGTTTCAATGTAACAACACCGTGTCAGGATACGGGTTCGCGAGCATACGATTAAAAAGACTATAATTTTAATTCGTATCGGACCGTCTATCTTGACTTTTCTAGTTTGTTTCGTTGATCGATGGGATGATCAAAGAGTGTGGGTCCGAAGTTGAGCGTTTAGCCAAGGATTTGGCTGAGTCGCAGGAGAGGTCCACTCAGCTCGAGGGGAAATTGAAGGTGATAGAGGACGTGCACTCCGCGGAGGTGTCTCGGTTCGAGGCTAGGATTAGTGACCTGGAGCGCGATCTCGGAAAGACTGCGATTTCTTTGCTCAAGGCGAATGATGCAAAGAAGTCCAAGGCTTCGGAGCTGCGCAGACTCCAGCGCAAGATGAAGAGTATTGAGGGATCGGCGGTTCGTGCGACCGAAGGGGATGTTCCTGTCGAGGGAAGCGAGTCCGACCCGACTTTTGCCACCGAAAGCGCCCCTCAGCCAGATGCAGATGAGAGTAACGATCCGGAGATTGCTGACGAAGGTGAAGGTGTTGTTGCGAGAGTTTGTGATGCGATGGATGAGGATGAGACTCCGGATGCGGAGAGTATATGAAGTTTTTGTCTCGTAGGAGACTTAAGAATTAGGTTTTTATGTGTTTGGCCGAGAATGGCTTTTGTACTTGTTTGGGACTGGCCTTTTACGGCTTTAAATCCCTTGTTGCTTCAGCAACTTATATTATTGAACAATCAGTTTTTCGTTCGAACTTTTTGTTTCGAATTGATATTGAGGGAGGTCCACGAGTTGTCGTCTCGCATTCCTTTCCTTTAGTGTATCGCCTTATTCGTTTGCTTGTTTTAGGATGTTTAGCAAATCGAGTGAACGTTTAGATATAGACGAAGAGACATGCCTTTAGGATCTCGATTCATGCCTTGAGACGTTAGCGACCAGTGTGCTGGGTTTAGGGAAAGACCTAAGTTTACTTTCAGATTGTGGCTATGCGATGACTAGTCCGCTTTCGTTCTGCTTGTTGCGATTTTAACCTGATTCAATACCAATTTAGAATCTGCGATATGTTCTCGGCTTATACGATTCGTCTGGTTGGAACCGAGCATCTCACCGGGAACAATTTCTAAGTTGCCCGGAAGTGCTGACCAAAAGTTTGGATTTCTTTTATAGCGCTATTACCCTTGTGTCGGGTGTTCGAGAGCTATCTCTGCGAGATAACTTGAGTTTGTTTAGGATTGTTGTGAGTTTGTTGTCATCAGCAACAAACTATTTTTAAGTTATAGATGTTTACGTAGTTTAGGCCTTCGAGAAGGGATTATATCGTAAGAAGCTGTGTGTGTTTTATAGTCGCGGATGGACTGTTTGTTGTTTTTGGAGAGGAACGGTTTTCGAACATTGGTGACGTCTTGCTATATTCAGAATTTAATTTTTTCTTTTGATACGTTTGTTGAAAAAGTTTGAGAAATTTCGAGTTTGAAATTTCGGGAGTATACGAGTATACGTATACTCACCTACTCCCCCCCCCCTTTTTAACGAGGGGACGGCTGGTCTTGTTTTGCGACAAGATGCCTACGTACCCTTTAAGGGGATCAATCCGTCTCGTAGTTCAGTGTTTTGCAGGTCCGTTGCCTAGTGATAGTATTTCTTGAGATGCATCGCGTTTCAGGATCTGGGAATTTTGGTTCCCTGCATGTTTACGATTTCGTATGCTCCTTGCCGGACTACCTTTATGACCTTGTATGGTCCTTCCCAGTTGCCTCCCAATTTCCCAGCGTTTCGTTCAGCGGTATTTTGGAAGACTTTCCGTAAGACTAGTTCGCCTTCATGAAATCTGCGACCGCGTACATTCGCGTTATAGTACTTTGCGGCCGCTTGCTGATAGTTTTGAATTCGGACGAGTGCCTGATCCCGTCGTTCGTTAATCAGATCGAGTTCGTCGAGAAGCATTAAGTTGTTTGACTCTTCTCTTTCTGAGAGCAGCCTTCTGAATACTCCTGGAAATTCGACATCTGTGGGAATCATGCATTATGTTCCGTATATGAGGGCAAAAGGAGTTTCGCCCGTTGCTCGCCTCGGGGTCATGCGGTGCGACAATAAAACTCCCTTGAGCTCTTCGGTCCACTTGTCCTTTTTGGCGTCGAGGCGTTTTTTTGAGGCCGTCGAGGATAGTTTTATCAATGGTCTCAGCTTGTCCGTTGCCTTGAGGATATCTTGGAGTCGATTTGGTCAATCGTATTTTCCATTTTTCGCAGAAGGCTTCGAATCTAGTCGAAATAAATTAAGACCCGTTGTCCGTCACGATTTTGTATGGGACTCCATGTCTGGAGACTTTGTTCTTCCATACGAAACTCTCTACTTGGGCGTCTTTGATGCTTGCGTAAGAGTCGGCTTCGACCCATTTAGAGAAGAAGTCGGTCAGGACCAAAAGGAAGCGTTTTTGTTTTGACGCGTGCATTGGCTCGATAATATCCATCGACCATCGCATGAACGGATATGGCGCCTAAATAGATGAGAGAACTTCGTCAGGTTGGTGAATAGTCGGAGCGTGCCGCTGACACTTCTCGCATTTTTGTGAGAAATTCTCGCAGTCTTTTACCATCGTTGCCTAGAAATATCTATGGCGCTTGATTTTTATTGCGAGAGATTTTCCGCCGGAATGGTTTCTGCAAGATCCGGAGTGCACTTCCTGCATTATCCACTGTGCTTTCTCCCCTTGCACCCAGGTCATTAGTGGTCCGGAGAATCTCCATTTGTAAAGTTCTTTGTCAACTAAAACGTACCGTGCGGGCTGAGATTTTATTTTCCGGGCCGCCCATTTTTCTGGTGGAAGTTCTCCGTTGGTTATGTATGCGAGAATCGTTTCCATCCAGGGACGACTAAATCCGTAATCAGACTGCTCTTCGACTGGACGGTATTCATCTATGTCGCCCTCCGATTCATTGATCAGGTTTATAACTACGGGCGTTCCGATGCTAGGGTGTTCGATGAATTCAACAGGAATTACCCTGCTCATACCAGGATCCGAGCTGGATGCCAAAGCGGCCAAGGCGTCTGCCTGGACGTTTTCCGCTCGAGGGATTCTAGTAAGGGCGAATTGATCGAACTTTTGGGTTAGATCTTTTACTAAGATCAGATATGCTTTCATCCTCTCGTCCCTGGCGTTGTATTCTCTGCTGAACTGGCTAGTCACTAGCTGGGAATCGCAGTAAGCGTGAAGGTTACGAATCTTCAGACCGTGAGCTAATCGTAGTCCTGCGATCATTATTCGAAGCGTGCAAAATTAATCGGAATGACTGTTCCAATACCCCTCCTGTTGGGGATGCGAGTCGGATCCCGATCCCAGAACCTTGTTTGGATGAGGATCCGTCAACGTATAGGATCCAGGTTGAGTTCGGCTCTTGGTTGGACGTGCTTCCCGTTGGGAGTTCAACTATGAAGTCCGTGAGTACTTGCAATTTTGCACAAGTCTTTGCGCGATATTCAATATCGTACTCGCTCAGCTGGATCGCTCATTTTGCTAATCTTCCCGATTGGCTGGGATTATGCAAAATGGTGCGGAGAGGGAACGAAGTGGGCACGACGATGGTGTGAGATTGAAAATACGGTCTCAGTTTTCTTGCTGACATGACCACGGCCAAAGCCAATTTATCCATCATCGGATATCGCCTCTCCGCATCCAGTAGTGTCTTACTTACATAGAAGATCGGCTTTTGTTCGCCGCGTTCTTCTCGGATGAGGATGCCACTCACGGCGGTCGTTGATACTGCGATATAGAGGAATAATGATTCTCCTTCTACGGGTTTCGCGAGTACTGGCAGGGTAGCTAGGTAATGTTTCAGTTGTTGGAAACATTTCTCGCATTCTTCGGACCATTTGAACTTTTTGTTTACCTTTAACGTTTCGTAGAAAGGTAGACATTTGTCCGTTGATCACGAGATCAAGTGATTAAGTGCCGTGACCCTGCCGGTCAGTCTTTGTACCTCGCGTTTCGTTCTAGGAGAAACCATCTCTATCAGCGCCGTGATTTGTTTCGGGTTGGCCTCGATCCCGCGGTAAGTGATGAGGTACCCTAAAAATTCTCCGGATGCGACGGCGAATCGACACTTCGCAGGGTTCAACTTCATGTTATGCAGGTTGAGCCTCGCGAAACATTCTTGGAGGTGCGCGACATGATCTTGCTCTTCGAGTTATTTCACAAGCATATCGTCGATGTACACTTCCATTGTTTTTCCGAGCTGTTCGGCGAACATGCGATTGACGAGTCGTTGATAAGTCGCACCAGTATTCTTAAGGCCGAAAGGCATCACTTTATAGCAGTAAGTTCCGCGATCAGCTATGAATGCTGTTTTCTTCCGATCGTCAGGGTTCATCATGATCTGATTGTATCCCGAAAAGGCGTCCATGAGAGATAAGAGTTTGTTTCCCGTGGTTGCCTCGACTAGGCGATCGATGTGTGGCAGCGGATAACTATCTTTAGGACACGCTTTATTGAGATCGGTGAAATCGACGCAAACTCGCCACTTTCTGTTCTCTTTTCTTTATGACGACAGGATTGGCGAGCCAGTCAGGATACCGAACTTCTGTGATCGATCCTACTTTGAGGACTCTGTCGACTTTGCTGTTGATCTCTTCGGTGCGTTCTGGCCCCAGTTTTCGTCTTTTGTTTTTACGGGTTTGGATGTTGGGTCAATGTTAAGTTCATGACATGTGATGTTAATGTCGATTCCAGGCATATCTTCCGCAGTCCAAGCGAACGTGTTCGAGTTTCGTTTCAGACATGTCAGAAGTTCGGTTTTTAATGTCTCTCTCAGGTTTGCACTGATTTCGACGCAGCGCTCTGGAAAAGCCTCGTCGATGCACACTGAGACGACGGGTTCGCAGGTTGGCTCGCGTTTACCTTCCAATGCCTCGGCCGCTCGCAACTGCCAGAAGAGTTCCGTTTTATCTTGTTCTGGGACGTTGTCGAGGGCCGTCGATTTCTTTTTCTTTTTGGAAATAACGTCGACCGGCATATTTTTTCTTTTTAAATCTGCGGCATAGCAAACTTGCGAGGTTCTCCGATTTCCCCATATGGTCTCGATTCCGCACGGAGTCGGAAACTTAAGACACATGTGGTACGTCGACGGAATCGCTTGCATCGAATTTAATCACGGTGTCCCTACGATCGCGTTGTAAGACATGGGTCGATCGACGACTTGGAATTCGACGTTTTTCACTATGCTACCCGCGCGAACCGTAAGGTTGATCGTTCCGGGGTCATGGTGACTTCTCCCGAGAGTCGTACTAGCGGGCTTACGTTTTCCGCGATTTCAGACAGATCGATTTCCATTCTCTCGAGAGTAATTTTGAAGATGATATCAGCCGAGCTTCCGGTATCGACTAATATCCTTGCGACATCCATATTCTGGATCGTCAGCTCGATAACGAGAAGATCGTTGAGAGGTTTGATCGAATCGATCGTTGCTCTTTTCTCGAACGAGATGACGTCGCCGTTCAGATTAGGCATGTGTTTTCTCGTTCGTTCTAACGATTACTGTGTAAGAGAATCCGACCCCCCCCCCCCCCCCCC
>CAKOAT010285377.1:11756-38428 GCA_932364175.1 Eruca vesicaria subsp. sativa | reverse complement strand
GAATGTTCGGCTTCTTCTTCTTCACAATTCTCGTATGCCGATCCCATGATTCTAGAGGAATTAAAGGAAAAAGATCAGCGGATTGGTGCCTTGGAGGAGCAGAACGCCACAATCCTATCTCAGCTGGCGGATCAAAAGCAAACGAACCTCGACATATTGGCGAGGCTAGATCGTTTGTTTCCTTCGGGTTCTTAGTTGTTTTTTTGTGTGTTTAAAACTTTCTGAATGTTTTTTTTTATTATCAGTTGTGTAAACTTAAATTCTATAATATTATAAGTTTTTAATTTTAAATTACATTTATTTACGAATTTAAAACAAAAATTTTAAAATGAAAAATTAATATAATTTTTTTTTAAAAAAATTAAATCAAACTTACCGACGACATAGGTCGTCGGAATAAACCGATGAGCACTTTCGTCGGGAATATTCCAACGACCGTATCCGTCGGAATATTCCGACGACAGTGCTCATCGGTTTATTCCGACGACCTATGTCGTCGGTATATTCCGACGACCATATCCGTCGGAATATAACGACGACATAGTTCGTCGGAATAAACCGATGGATTTCTCTCGACATATACCGATGGATTTCTGATGATGGTGTCCGTCGAAGTGTCGTCGGTAGTTCGTCAGAATTACAGTCTCTCGGAATTCGTCGGAATTCGGCGGAAATTGTCACGGATTTCCGACGAAATTTTTTTTTCCGACAAAATGATACCGACAAACGTCTTCGTCACGGTTTCGTCAGAATACGTCTATTCTGACGGATTTCCGACAGTTTTGGCCGTCGGTATCCTTCTGTTTTCTTGTAGTGACAGCATCTTTAATTGAAAAACCAGCACAAATAATACATAACCAAAACTAAAGAGCGCACTCATACAAATTAATGCATTAGAGAACAAAACAAACACACAACATAATTAACATTCATTGTTGTTGCAATCATCTTGTTGCTCGATATCAGAAGCAGCCTCGTAGTAGTCATCATGATCTCCCCCAAAGCTATCAATCCCACAAGGAACATGACCATTCCCAAAAGCCTTGACGTGGTCCTTGAGAGACCTCTTGTGCTTAAAATCCGAGCCACATGAGCAATATCAAAGCTTACCACAATTCTTCTCATGCGTTCTCCAATCTCCTTTCACTGCAAAGGCTTTGCCACACCTGCGACAAGCAAAAGGTCTAGGCCCATGTTTGCGTTTGTAATGTGTTTGGAGGGTACGAAAGTCCTTGAGAGGCTTGGCTCGTGGGTGGTCAATGTTGTTCTTACAGCCTGGTGCACAGCAAAAACATGGTAGTCTTAGCATTCCTGTTGGTTGTGTTCCTCTAAGTGACTCTGGTCCCTTTCTGTATCCCTTTCTGTATTGTGAATCGTGTCCCCACATGTGCATCTACAAGGAAAACGTTTTTCACGTCATCAATCATAGAGGAGCCGTCGGTCTTATTGTGGTGGGTATTGTGACTCTTTGGATTGGATTATTTCAAATGCAGATATTTGTATTAATATATTTGAACGATCACTAGTTAAGACTACATTTTGTAGTTGTTGGAAACATTTAAAGCCAAACGTATCTTCCTCTGATGTGAGTTTAGTTACCGTTTACAAGTTTCAAAAATAAATTGAAAGTTTGAAAGTGTCATCTTTTTAGATGAACTCGATAATTTAACATACATGAACATAGGAAAAAAAAAAAAAACCTCAAGCCTTACATAGTTAATGTTTTATAAGATGTAAGAGGCTTTAAGCCTTTAACAAAAAAAAAAATGCAAAAGCGAAAACCAGTATATATAAAGTTATATTTTGTAGATAGTATAGCCTCTTTTTTCATGAAAAAAATTTGCTTTTGTGAAATTCTTTCCTCCTTTATACATTATTTAAGAAGTGATTTTGTTATTTGTCATCACCATAATCAATTTCACTAAAATATAGATGACATGCAATAGTAAAAAATATGACATGTATTAAGACAAAATATGACATGAACAATTACATTTAATGTTACTTTTTATTTTTGGTAAACTTTTTAAACTATGATAATACTCATATATCATCATTAAAATAAATTTATTGAAATATTTTTAGTATATTTTTATAATATAAAACTTTTATCACTAAATAAGATTTTAAAAATTTATGTATATTTTTAAGAAAATATAAATTTTAATCAATACCATTTACTTTCCTTTAATATCTACAAATTTGAGAAATTCTATTTAGTTTTTATTACAATTTTCTATCATTTTTCTAATCTTATATAAGTTGATTTAAAATATACTAACCTAATGAAATAAATGAAAATCTAACTACGGTTATGCATATTTATTCTTAAATATAATGTAAAATAAAATAAATTATTACTTAATCTTATTTTATGTTTAATTAAATTAAATTTATATTAAAATATTGATATAAAATAAAAGTAAAATTAAAATATTAACAAAATTTATTTTAAATATTATTTAAATTAAAAATAATTATCTTATATTTAGTGTAGGAAAACGCTTAGTAACTACTAGTTGTGGGTGTCTATCTCTTGGGTTGTATATAAAAAAAAAACGTTTATTATATTCACAAACTAGGGTTTGGCCCGTCCTACGGGCAGGTTAGTAATTGAAAAAATTATACAATATATTATTAATTTTATTGAATATTTTAAAATGATTAGTTTACTCTAAATTGAAAAAGTAATCTCTATTTTCAATATATAAGGTTTGATGTTTTTTATTACAGGAAAATCTTAGAATTATAATACAAAAGATTACAATTATACATATATTTCAAATTCTACAAATAACAATTATATATTTTTACATATTATCTATTTTGAGTAATAGTGATATTTTTGAAATGATGCTTGTTATATTTTTAGCATGCTTTTTTCAGCATATTTTTTGATTTTCTTTTGTTGAAAACTTAAAATGTTGATAAATACCCATATAATAGAGGCTTTTAACTAAAAATGTTATTAAGACAAAGATATGTCATGTAATACCAAACGCAGCTTGGTCAATGTTGGGATAAGTCTCGAGGTCACACTCACTGTCAAGGCAGTAACGCAGGAATATTCTAGTGTAGAAAGAGAGCAAACAATATATAAACAGTATTATTAGTCCTAACTATCATCTTTCTTCGACAGCTTCAAAGAAATGAAAGTATTCTAACTCCACATAGAAGGTTATATCCTGAACATGGTCCACATGTTATAGACAAAGATAATCATCATGAATTGACTAAAGAGCAAAAGATAAGCAATCATTTTCTTTGAACCTAGACATGTTTGATCTAAACAGTTTTGTTCATGCGCTTCAATGTGTTATATGACAATAAATTTAAATGCTGTTTAATAATTTTCTCTCATTTTATAAAATAGAGGTACTGTATTGTATTGAAGACCCATACACACATGTCAGAATATGAAAGAATTTAAGCAAAAAAAAACATATTCTCAAGATCAAACCAAAGAGAAAAGGTTAACTTTTTATGATGATTTGCTCTCACATGTTACTACCATCATCAAGCGATGTATATTTTAGACTTCCTAAACTACTTTATACATATGGAAAACACAGAAGAATTATGGTAAGTAAAAAGTTCACCATTTAGAACAGCTAGAGACCTGCTCAATGAGGAATGTAATATGCTTAAAACCATACTCCACAACAATTGGCTTCTTCGATTCAACAGGCTTTCCCTCAGCCTCAGACTGAGCTTTTTTGAGAAGAAGTTGTTATGTGATACTCTGAAAAGTTCACTCTATTAATAAAAAGGAAAACGATTACAACCAATAAGTATTTCTCTAGAGTCTTTCTTTCCCTTTACAATTTTGTGATCAAATCTCTTGATACTCTTGCCTAACAACCTCTCTCTCCTCTAAATAAACAAGACGACAAATAAGGAAAAAACACAAGACACACCACGTGAGACGTTAGCCATTAACCGTTATCTCCAGCACACAACGTTGTTTATTCTTTATTCCCCTACTCAACCTTAACCGTTAACCTCAAGTGGCACCTGATGCCACGTCACCCTCCTTCTCATTGGTCTTGTGCTGACTCCTCTTCTTACTCCTTTTGTACTCGTAGAGCAGAGGTGGACGTAGAGATTCATAACTAACATTACCCCCCTCTGCAAAATTGACCTTGTCCTCGCGTTGACGAAACGCGTGGGTGAGATAGGGACGTCTAGGAGGGCATTGTAGTGCTTGGAATCGGTCCTATCCCACTTGTCGAGGGAGCTCCTTGGGATCTTTGGGTCCTTGAGATCGATGGGCGTCCCTTCTTTGCGTGGCCACGGGTAGGTGGCTGACGTCTCGTCATCGTCGGTGTCGCGAGATGTGCGCTTAGCAGCCGTCTTCAAACGAGCCATCTACAAAATCAACAAACCAACTGTTAGCTTCGTCTCCTTTGGTTACTAAGAAAAGATGCAACCTTTCTTCACAAATTTCCAAGAGTTAGAATGTGCTTGCATGTCTTTTCTAGCAACCAAGAATACACCTATCACACCACAAACTCGCAAAATCAAACACATCGCTACATTCAACCAACTTCTTCTTCCTAAATTGAACCCTACTCTTACTCAATCGGTGCTCATGCTTCTAAATAAATAGTAACAGTAAAGAAGTTATCAATTCGGGTCCAGCAACCTAGAATCGATCTACGAAGAACAAAGAAGCATGGAGAATTCGATTCTCAAACCATATGTATGTGAGCCGAGTTCTAAGTGGAGCGAGTAGGGGTGATACCTTGGTGGATCTGTGATAACAACTGGAGAAATGGTTAGATCGCAAGAAGTTAAACAATTTAGACCCGAAAATCGCCAAAAACGGTTGAGAAACGAGAGAGTTCGAGTTTTTGGGTGAAAAACTTGGAGAAACCCGAAATAATGGAGGCTGGGGAAGAAGAAGGGTTTTTAAAAAGGCCCATTTTTTTTATTTTTTATTTTTTTTTATTTTTTTTTTCGTAGAACAACGTATCGGAGCAACGTGTTATTGTTCGTCAACCTTGCTCTGCTCCGAAAAACAGAGATATCTCCCTTTTTTTTTAAAAGTAATTTACAAATAAAAGCAAAAGTAAAAGTGAAAAAATAAAATCTAAACTCACCAGTGGGTTGCCTCCCACCAAGCGCTTGGTTAAAGTCACTAGCTTGACTTAGGTTGCCTCGGTTAGGCAATGGATGGATCACTTAGAGGAATTTCTTCCCCTTCAGTGATGACTGTGTCAGCTAGGTAAGGCTTTAGACGTTGTCCATTCACTACGAACTCTGCCCCTTTCGTGTCCAGCAACACAATGGCTCCATAGGGTCGCACCTCTTTTATTGTGAATGGTCCAGACCACCTTGATCTCAGCTTTCCAGGAAACAGCCTCAACCTTGAGTTAAAAAGCAAGACATGATCGTTAGGTTGGAAATTCCTGTTAATGATCCGCTTGTCATGGTACGCCTTGCTCCTTTCCTTGTAGATCAAGGAGCTCTCATACGCCAAGTGTGTGATCTCATCTAGCTCATGAAGCTGAATGGAGCGCCTTTCTGCTGCTGACTTTAGGTCGAAATTGAGCAACTTGACAGCCCAAGCTGACCTGAATTCGAGCTCTACAGGGAGGTGAAAATCTTTACCATAAACTAGATTGAAAGGAGTAGTCCCAATAGGTGTCTTGTAAGCTGTTCTGTACGCCCAGAGAGCATTGTCGAGCTTGATCGACCAGTCTTTGCGCGAGCTGTTCACTGTCTTCTGCAGTATGCTCTTGATCTCTCTGTTCGACACCTCAACTTGACCACTGGTCTGTGGGTGATAAGCTGTTGCTACCTTGTGTTTCACTCCATTCTTCTTTAACAACCCATCAAAGACCTTGTTGATGAAGTGTGTTCCTCCATCACTGATAACCACTCTTGCTATCCCAAACCTTGGAAAGATGATGGATTTGAACATCTTCACCACCACTTTAGCATCATTGGTCGGACTTGCTATGGCTTCAACCCACTTAGATACATAGTCCACAGAAACTAGGATGTACTCGTTCTTGAAGGAAGGAGGGAACGGTCCCATGAAGTCTATGCCCCAGCAATCGAACACCTCAATTTCCAGAATGAAATTCTGAGGCATTTCATTCCTCTGGCTGATGTTACCTTGCCTCTGACATGAATCGCATCTCGAGATGAAAGCATTAACATCACGGAACATAGTTGGCCACCAAAATCCTGCTTGGAGTATCTTGGATGCGGTCTTGAAGGTGGCGAAGTGCCCTGCGTAGGAGGACCCGTGACAGTGGTGGATGATCTCTGGAATCTCTTCCTCAGACACACATCTTCTAAAAGTTCCATCCTTGCAATGCCGGTACAAGTAAGGCTCATCCCAAAAATAGTACCTTGCATCTCTCAAGAACTTTCTCTTTTTGTTCCCAGTGAAGTCCAATGGTTCCTTGTCAGCTGCCAGGTAGTTGGCCATCTCAGCAAAACATGGCAAATCCGGATAGGTCTTGGTGATCACAGCTATGAAGTTGCTCCGCGGGCTGGAGCAATCGTCGTGGAGCAATGACCCCCCTGTTCCGCACAGGTTGATCGCGCAGACTTGCTCCACAGGCTGAATGTCATCTAAAGCTGTTTCCTCATCCACTCTCATTCGTGACAGATGATCTGCTACCCCATTCTCAATACCCTTCTTGTCTTTAATTTCCAGATCAAACTCTTGGAGTAAGAGAATCCACCTCAATAAACGTGGCTTTGCATCTTTTTTTGTTAAGAGGTGGCGGAGAGCAGCATGGTCTGTATGCACTATGACCTTGGAACCAACCAAGTACGATATGAACTTCTCAAAAGCGAACACAATCGCTAGTAGCTCCTTCTCTGTTGTAGCGTATCGGCACTGTGCGTCATCCATCGTTCTGCTCGCATAGTAAATCACATGGAGCTTCTTGTCTTTACGCTGTCCCAGCACTGCTCCAACAGCAAAATCACTGCCATCCGTCATGATCTCGAACGGAAGGTCCCAGTCTGGTGGTTGCACTATTGGAGCACTGATTAGAGCCCCTTTTATCATGTGGATGGCTTCTAAACAGTCATTGTCGAAATCGAACTTGATCTCCTTGCAGAGCAACCTGGTCAGTTGTCTTGTGATCTTGGAGAAGTCCTTGATGAAGCGCCTATAGAAACCAGCATGTCCGAGAAAACTCCGGATCCCCTTGACTGATGTAGGCGGTTGCAGACTCATCATCACTTCGATCTTGGCCTTGTCTACCTCGATCCCCTTCTCTGAGATCTTATGGCCAAGCACAATGCCATCGCGCACCATGAAATGGCAATTCTCCCAATTCAACACAAGGTGCTTCTCCTCACATCACTGCAAAACCCTGCACAAATTTGACAAACAAACAGAAAAAGAGTTTCCATAGACACTGAAATCATCCATAAAAACTTCATTATGTCCTCAATCAAATCAGTAAAAATAGACATCATGCAACGCTGAAATGTCGCAGGAGCATTGCACAAACCGAAAGGCATCCTCCTGTAGGCAAATGTACCATAGGGGCATGTAAAAATTGTCTTCTCTGGATCATCTGGATGGATGGGAATCTGAAAGAAACCTGAATAACCATCTAAAAAGCAGTAATATGGGTGGTTAGCCAATCTCTCAAGCATTTGATCAATAAATGGAAGAGGAAAATGATCCTTGCGAGTCGCGGCATTCAGTTTACGGAAATCTATGCACATGCGATGACCAGTGACAGTCCTAGTAGGTATCAATTCATTCTTTTCATTGGTGATCACAGTGATTCCACCCTTTTTAGGAACTACATGAACAGGACTAACCCATTTACTATAAGAAATCGCAAAGATCACACCAGCTTCTAGAAGTTTCATTATCTCCTTCTTAACAACATCTTTTAGATTTGGGTTTAACCTCCTCTGATGTTCTACAGAAGTCATCGATTCATCTTCTAGATGTATTCTATGCATGCACAAATCAGGAGAAATCCCAGGAATATCAGCCAAAGAATATCCTAATGCTTTACGATATTTTCTAAGTTCACACAAGAGCAGGGCAGTTTCTACATTGTTCAATTCTGAATTAACAATAACTGGATATGTAGAATTTGGCCCTAAGAAAGCATACCTGAGCCCAGCTGGGAGGGACTTTAATTCCACCTTTGGAGCTTTCAGCTCACTCCATGGTTCTTGGAGAAAGGTCGCCGGAGCAATCAAGTCGCATGAAGTACCTTGCTCTTTTTCCCCCAGACTTAGGTACGCAACCATCCTCCCTATGCTCTTACTGGAATCGAGCATCTTTGCATAGACGTCAGCATCTATGTTCTGGGTGGTTTGCTCTGTCCTAGCTCTGATCAGAGCTACTTCTAGTGGGTCATCAGATAGAATCTCTTGAAGTATACCTCCTTTAGGTTCCAGAACATCAACATCACCTTCCACATAGAAGGTCTGGCCCTCCATCAAAGGTTTCTTGAGTAGTTTATCCATTTCAAACTTCATAACCATGTCTCCTAACTGAAGATCAATCGTCCCATTTCTGACGTCAATGATTGCTCCAGCAGTGCACAGGAAGGGTCTACCCAAAATGAGTGGGTCTTTAGGTTCGTCATTGAGCTCCAGTACTACAAAATCGGCTGGAACAACTGTATTGCCGATATGGACTTGTAATTCCTCTAGAACACCCACTGGAAGCTTAACTGATTTATCAGCAAAGATCAAGGAGATCCTTGTCGGTTTGAAGTAAGTGAAACCAAGGCGTCTAGCTACTGAGTAAGGCATGATGTTGACGCTAGCGCCCAGATCACATAGAGAGCATGGGTAGAGTGTGCTCCCTATCTGAACAGAAAGAGCAAATTTTCCTGGATCATCGCGCTTCTTGATCGTCTTGTTCTGGAGCAAAGCACTGCACTCTTCTGATACCAACATCATCTCACTCTCCTTTGTAATTTTTCCAGAGATCAATCCCTTCATCAAGCTGCGCATAGAGGGGATCATCTGTATAGCATCAATCAGAGGGAGTTTGATCGTTAGCTCCTCGAGCATCTTCTTGCATTTTACCTCCTCACGATCCTTGCGAGACTTCTTCGCTGGAACAGGGTAGGGTACTTTGGGGGTGTAAACTCGGGTGGGAATTGTTTCAGCAGCCTGATTCGCAGTAGTCGGAGCAACCCCAGCAGGTTGCTCTAAATTTTATTCTGTCTCTGGAGCATCCTCAGCGGGTTGTTCTGACTCTTTCTGCTTAGCTTTCTCTGCAGCAGTAAACCTCCTTGGTGATGGATCATTCAGCTTCCTGCCACTTCTCAATTCCACTGCATTACACTCCCTTGGATTTCTATCAGTTTTTCCAGGGAGCGTCCCCTGCTGTCTCTTGACACTCTCTGCAGTCTGGGCGAGAGCAATGTCGATCTGGCGCATGTGACTGCTCACTGTGTCATATTTCGTGTTGAGCTCAGTGAACATGTTGTCCATCCTTGTGTTGATATCAGAAGTAGCTTGGTTCAACGCCTTGACCTGTATCTGCTGACTCTGGAGCAGTTTCTGCATCATGTTCCCCAGGGCTTTCATGTCACTCTGTCCGCTCCCTGAATTAGCTGGGGCACTATGGTGGTTGTTCTGCTGATTTTGATGGCTCTGATTTTGGTTCTGGCTCTGAAATCGGTTCTGAGCTTGGTTGAAAACAAAAGTCTTGCCTTGGAAACTCGAAGGGAAACCTCTCTGCTGCGGAGCACCTTGCTGGTTTCGCTGCATTTGATCTCCAGAACCTTCTGCATTGTTGCTCCGGTAAAAGGGGAGGTTAGGGTTGCTCCGCTGATTCTAGTAGTAGTTCCGGTTCTGCACATACCCTTGACCATTGATGTAGAGAACTTCCTGATGATCCTCGCCCCTTTTTCCGCCTTCAGAAACAGCTAGATCTTTAGCTATCTCCTCTGGTGTTGCCTCGTCCATGTACATGACTTGGCTTTCGTTGCTCTTTAAAAGCAGATCAACCTTAGCAGTGAGCTCATCTTTCCACTGACCATCAACACTGTTCACCTTTTTGGAGCGATCTGTTTCTGGATTTTTGTTCGCAGAACTAGCAGCCATGTTCTCAATCAGCTCGTAGGCACCCTCGGTGGTCTGTGTCATGAAGTCTCCCCTGCTCGCAGCATTGAGAGCATTGCGGAACTCCCACTCAACCATCATAGAATATACCCAGAACATGATCCTTCTCAAAACCGTGGTGTGGGCACTCCCTAAGAGAGTCATTGAAGCGCTCCCACGCATCGTTGAACGGCTCATGCGCATGCTGCTAGAATGAAGAGATCTTGTTCCTGAGGGTTGCTGTTTTAGACTTGGTGTAGAAGTGTCCCAAGAAGGCTGATCTGACTTGCTCCCATGTAGTGAGAGAGCCTGTAGGGAGCGACTTGAGCCACCTTGAAGCTTTGTCAGCTAGAGAGAACGGGAACATCATACACTTGATGTAGTCAGGAGGTACTCCATTGGCGCGAGTGAAGCTACAAATTTCTTCAAAAGCTTCAATGTGATCCATCGGTATCTCAGCTGGGAGCCCATGGAACATCTTCCTCTGCACCAGATTGATCATAGCAGGCTTGATCTCAAAGTCTTGTCTGGCACAGGGTGGTGGAGAAATCACGGAACGCGTGGCAGGGATGTTCCTCGGCTGATTTCGCTCACCGATCTGAGCGGCTTGCTCCTGCTGATTGCGAGCAGCTTCTTCTGCGGCAATAGTCTGTTGCATCTGGAGCATTTGCTGTTGCATCAGAGCCAATGCTGCAGTGAGATCATTCTGGTCGCCGTGATCGCCCATTGTGGCATGAGTCGGCCTCGGTTGTTGTCTGTTGGTTCTTTCTAATCTTGCTAACTCTTCGTTGGTGAGCGTGACTAATGGACTTGAGGTGTGGCTTCGAGTATTTCTACTGGTCATACACCTGGAACATCAGCTGCAAACAAGGAAAAGATAGAGCAAGTTAGATGTTTTAGACTAGAAAAATTGCCAAAAAAATAAAGGTAAAATTATTGGTCCCCGGCAACGGCGCCAAATTGATATTACGTGCGAACGCACACCAATTAACCTAATGTGCACACTACCACAATCGAATGGTATGTCGATGTAACACTTAAGGATCGAATCCACAGAGACCAAATATTACACTTTATTTTTATGAGATCAATTTCAAGCTAAAACGATAAGTTTTGTAAAGAAACAAATAGTGAGAAACAAATAATTAAAATGAGTTTTAATTTCAGGATATAAGGATGTCAACCTAGGGTATCTCATTGGGTGTTAATCATGATGAACCAAACAATTATTCAAGCTTTTTAAGAACAGCCTAGAACTTAGGTTTCTAACTAGAACACCCTGCTCTCGCAGCAGCGCTCCTTTCGCGGAAGAGCAATGAATTANGTTTTAATTTCAGGATATAAGGATGTCAACCTAGGGTATCTCATTGGGTGTTAATCATGATGAACCAAACAATTATTCAAGCTTTTTAAGAACAGCCTAGAACTTAGGTTTCTAACTAGAACACCCTGCTCTCGCAGCAGCGCTCCTTTCGCGGAAGAGCAATGAATTACTACGCTCTCGCGTGTATCACGACTTAACATCAAACAGTAAGAACAGACCTAAAATGCTCACATCACACCCTGATATCTACTTTCGCTGATCAGGGATGTGATGCTTGCTCTCAAAAGATCTAGCAATCTAATTCAGGATTAATGATAAAAGATTAAACTTGGAATCAAATACTAAGTGATCAAATCAGCATAAGCATTAAGAACAGTGGAGAGCAAAGGCAATATTGATACTTCTCTATGTTCAGTTCATTGGATCAACACCCTAGAACCCTAGGTTAACAAATCAACTACTCAACCATAGCACAAGAAAGCACACAAATCAATACTGAATAATGCATCAAATAAATCGAGTATTAAGAGGGTTCAGGGATTTCTTCTCTAGAAAACCAAGAGGAGCAAGCCTTGACCCTTACAAAATAGCTAGAACAAATATTCAACAAGAACTCTCAAAAACTTGTAAAAACTAATGTATTTCTGTCTCTGGTCGAAAATGAGAAGAGAGGAGGCGGCCAGAGTCCTCTTATTAGGTAAAATAGACTCCTGCTAGGGTAAACATAAGCTTTTCCGAAATAGATCATGGCTCATTAAAACGCGGGAGCAAGGTGGTGGAAAGGAAGGGGTTGCTCCGCGATGTGTGTGCCTACACATGTGCTTGCTCCGCGAAACAAAACACTCTCTTCTTGCACCTTTTCACTCATGCGTACCTCCAGTGCAATCCAGCACATTCTCCACCTGAAATGACTCAAAACACACTAAGAGGACTCCAAGATAGCACTTAGATGATATCAAAAACACATGAGAATGGTGTCAGAAACACAACATATCAATAGACATAAATATAAATATACATACAGTAAGCAAGTGAATATTATGTAAAACTAAAATTGATAAAAACCAAACGATTGATTGTTCAAGTGGCTGTAATTATTTATTTTTACAGCTAAAGTCTTAGATTTTATGAATATGTAAAAATAAGAATAATATATGAAATCTAAAAATATACTCCCTTCGTTTCATATTAAGTGTCGCTGTAGAAAATTTTTTTCGTTACATAATAAGTGTCATTTTCGGTTTTTATGCAAAATTTATTAATTTTATTATGCAATTTATTTTTCTATTGGTTGAAATATGGTTAAATGTATGGGTAATTGTGTTTTTATATAGAAAATATGGAAAATGCTCGGGTAAAATGGATATGTCTAATGTAAGTATATATATAGAAATTCAGCTCGGCTTTAAATTCAAATCTTTTATCTACCAGCAGACTATCTACTAACGAAAATGCAACAAGATAGTCAAGGATATATTCCCTCCCAAAAAACTGAAAATACTGAATAGCAACCCTCGCTTGACTCAAAGCAAGATCGACCACGATTTTCAATCCCTATCAGACTCAAAAGATTTAACCGAATGCAAATGTCTATATTATAACCCATTTTTGAAACACAAACTATAACCATTTATATAATATTCAATGTTTTGAAAACCAGATCGAACATCGACTCAGTATACCTACTATGTTTGGACAGTCGAACCGGATTTTCTATTTTAAAAAATTATATATATTTATATATAATTATATATTTACATTATTATATAAACTTAACAAGTAAGTCTACATATAATATATTATTTTTTTCTCTTTTATTAACTAAAAAAACAATACGCATAAATATAAATATATATACAGTAAGCAAGTGAATATTATGTAAAACTAAAATTGATAAAAACCAAATGGTTGATTGTTCAAGTGGCTGTAATTATTTATTTTTACAACTAAAGTCTTAGATTTTATGAATATGTCAAAATAAGAATAATATATGAAATCTTAAAATATACTTCCTTCGTTTCATATTAAGTGTCGTTGTATAAATTTTTTTCGCTACATAATAAGCGTCGTTTTCGGTTTTCTATGGAAAATTTATTAATTTTATTATGCAATTTATTTTTCTATTGCTTGAAATATGGTTATGTACATGGGTAATTGTGTTTTTATATAGAAATTATGAAAAATCAATTTTTTTCTTTGTCCGTGTGCACAAATGCAAAGTGACACTTATAATAAAACAGATGAAGTATTTGCTTACATGATTTCTTAAGAAAATGAAATGAACTCTTTTTTTTAACACTATTCCAATTTGTAATATGAAAATGATACAGAGAAAGGAAGAATACGATGGGATGTCAGAAATTAAATGAACTATAAAATCAAATAAATACTAATAGTCAAATATTTATTAAAAAATATTAAAATTGATCTAGATCATCTTTTTTACCGAATTTTCGCTAATTTTATCAGTTTTTCTCAAATCCGAGGTTTGAACCGGTTTGACCGGCCGGTCTGATCCAGTTTTGAAAACCATGATAATAATATATTCATCACAGCAAAATAGTAACCAGCAGATGAGGATATTATTTTCACAAACATCATTTAAAATTCATCTCTAACCTCTTTTAGTTTAGTTAAATAATAATCTTATTATTTTCTTTCAAATGTTACTATAGTTTTTATAAAACAAAAAGAGATCTATATGTTTTGAAAGATTAATTTTCTTCAAAATGTGGATCAAAATCTAGTAGGATTTTTTGAGTTCAAAAAAAATCAAGAGACAATAAAGATCGAGGTGGACTAAGCATGCATGTTTCAGGGTAATATATTGTCAGTTGTTGGTGTCAAAATCGGTCACGACGGAATCAGTGGCTAAAAGTTTTCGTAAAAACAAAAATACGTTTTATAAAACTCGAGAAGCCGTTTTATAAAATTCTAAGAAATTTCCGAAAAAGAAAATCCGCGGAAAAACTTGGAAATCGTAATCTCGGAAGAACGAACGAAACAAACGCTGATCACACGATTGTCCGAGTTAAGCGCAAAACCGCAAAAAACCGCATCCGCCATAAAACCGCGAGCAGGTTCAACCGAACCGAGTTCAACGTATGACGAGCCGAACCAACCGGTTCAGCTCGCCGTACGGCAAGCTAGGTGGCATTGAGCCAGCTCGCCATACGGCGAGCTGGTCACTTCATGAACATCTAGCCGTACGGTGAGCTGAACCAACCCGGTTCAGCTCGCCTTACGTCAAGCTGACTGTCCCGAGCCTCGACCTCCCACGTCCTCAACTCAAGGCATACGTCTTTCGGCTCGATCGTGTTCTGAACCACGGTTGAAACGTCTCTCGTTTCGTCTTGATCCGTCCTATCGTTCAAGTTTCACGATAAAAACCGTAAAGTTTGTTTTCTCGAAAGAACTCAAAGAAATCGTATAAAATGGCAACGGTTAAATGAAACACCGAAAATTGCCCAACTATACGATTTACTCAAGATTTTTCGAGAAAAATCGTAAAAAACGCGTTTTTAAGAAAACCTCGAGTAAATCGTAGAAAACGGCAACGATTAACCAAAACATCGAAGAACATTGCCAAACTTTGCGATTAACTCGAGAAAAATATTTAAAAACGGCATCACATCAGGAAACGATCTCGTATAAAGTCGTAAACGGTTTTATCGCAAAACGGCTCGAAAAGTCCTAAAACGCGATAAAAGGTCTATCTTGCGACTTTCACGAAGTCAAGCCCAAAGATACGACGATGTTTTGACGATTTACTTGTAGAAAAAAAAAGATAAATGTCAAGTTGGAAGATAAATGTCAAGTTTGAGGATAAATAGAAGATTTCTACGAGAAAAAAGGAAAGATAAAGATAAATGGAAGATTCTCGATAAACTCGAATCTGGGCGAAATGGAAGGACTAAACCGCCTAGGAAGGGAGTATATAAGCAAGAGGCAGAGGACATAAGCAGAGGAATTTGAGACTTTTTACAACTTTTCTAGACTTAGAATTTTCCGCACTTAGAAACTTAGGCTTTTTCTCGACAAGTTCGGTTTCTATGACTGGCGCTCAATCACTAGACAAACTCGCCCAGGCAGTTCGATCTCTTTTCCAGATCAATTAACTGAACTACGTTCGACTTGTTCCTCGAAAGGGGTACGTAAGCATCCTTCCATAAGGTTCCGTCTGAAATCAATCAAACCCTTTTTCTGATCTTTTTCCGTCTTTTGTTATCGAGCTGCGACTCGACTAGGTTTAGGGTTTTTACGTTGATAACTCGCTGATGGCCCATGCGGCCAAAGCCTTTGTAACTCTTGTAATGATCGCAACGCTCTTACGCAAAATCGAAATAAGATCTATTTTCTCTATAAATTCGTTTTATTACGTTTTTCATATTTTTCCACATTTATTTGGTTACTTGTCTTTGGCTTTCGCAGAGATCCGGTTCCTCTAGAAAATTAGGGTTTTCCTAAGTTTCCTTATTTAATGGAAATCGCTGAACGTAGAGCTGAACCAAGCGTCTCAGCTCGCCGAACGTAGAGCTGAACCAAGCGTCTCAGCTCGCCAAACGTAGAGCTGAACCAAGCGCCTCAGCTCGCCGAACGTAGAGCTGAATTAAGCGCCTAGCTCGCCCAAGAGGTGCTGACTTTGCCCCAAGGGTTCTTACCGCCTAGCTCTCCATACGGCGACCTGGCCAAGCTGAACTAGCTCGCCGTACGGCGAGCTGAACCAAGCGCCTACCTCGCCCAAGAGGTGCTGACTTTGCCCCAAGGGTTCTTACCATTCAGATCGCCACATGGCGAGCTGAAAGGATTCACCCGACTCGCCCTACGTCGAGATGAACCAATCCTCGAGTTTCTCTCTCGAGTCTTGATCGCGCTGATTCTTGTTTCCTCTCAATCGGAATTTTCATTGAGATTTTACGATAAAAACCGCAAATACTTGTTTTTCGTATAAGTTCGAATCAATCGTCTAAAACGGCAACGGTCGACTTAACACCAAAGTTGCCTAAACTACACGAGAAATCTGAACTCTCTAAACGCAATCCAGTTTTACGAAACTCCGCCATGCAAAGTCGAAAACATCCAATCATAAACACGTGATTGATTTTTCGTTATACAGAGCACACCTAGTCGGTTAAATAAAACCAGCAGTACGAAGAAACAAGAACATGAACTCCGATGGTGAAGTCTTCTCCCCACTCCGATACTCTTGTTAGTAATTCGTCGTAGACCGATAAGTCAAAAGACGAAGAACGAGGAATAGATGGTTCCAAATCATCGATGAAACTAAGGTATGTCCGATTTAAAAAATTTATTAGACTTCTAATTTCTCGTAGGTAAGAAAAGAAAACGTCTTGTAAACTGCCATGAAACCTAGAGAACTTAGAATTTAGAGGATAGTCTAGCATGCTAAGTCGTAAGCAATTTTTGTCTATCTCGATTTGTTGTTCTCTAACCATTCAGGCATAACTCGCAAACCGATCCAATCTCTCGTACAACCGAGAAACGATCGCCACATATTCGAACGTACTCATTTCCTAAAAGAAACGACCGCCACACATTGATAATCATTCTCTCTTTTGTTTAAAACAAATCAGTAACGACTCATGTCAAGAATTGCTAACGTCTCTGTCTTCCTCTCTGATTTGATTTGCAGACTGGCCGCTCCACCGCCTCTGTTCAAATCTGTTTGCCGTGATGGAGAGCTCATGGGAGTCGACATGCTCTTTCTGGATTCTTAGGCCTGTTCTTGAGCTCCGCCTTATGTTCTTAACACTTTACACATTTTTCCTGTGAGAAATTTATTTCCCAAAAAAAACTTTAGAATAATGTTTCTGTCGTGTTTTCTCCAACTCCCCCGGCTAATTATTAAACGGAGATAGCACATCGGTTACGTAACCAGATCTTCCAATTCGTAGATCCAATTTACCACAGTTTTTATTTAAATTCCTTTATTTTGTTTCAAACATGATTTTTGTGTAAAGATTGATGATTGTTGTGTCTATTTTACATTTATTCAGGCCCCCATGATGTCGGCCACCGTGAACTTCAAACGACTCGCTAGGAATGTGAAGCGCGGACGCGAGCTAATGGAGGTATTGACTATGAAACTTTTAAACCTAATATTTGGTTTAAATGAAATCCATTTGTTGATGTCTTGATTATCAAAAATATTTCCCAGAAGCGTTTGATTATCTTGAAATATTTGGAGATGATTATTGTTTTGTTTGTTGATTCTATTTTTGTTCAAAACTTTTTATATTTGTTCTGATTGTTTTCTTTCGATTTGATAATTAAGTCTTTTGCTTTGTTTGTTTTACCTTATTCTTTCTACCTAAGCTTAGTATTGGCGTTATTCTGTTTTTTGGTGATCTGAAGGCAAAATCCCCCCAGACTTTCAAGAAAGAGGACTCCAATAACAAATTTGTTGTTGTTGTGAGTGATTCTTCACATTAAAAATTATTTTTACCTTACCCTCTCAATCTGTAAAGTTTTACTGCAGTTAAGTTTCATGGATAATCAGGTTGAACATGGATCTGGAGACCAGTGGAAATCTATGTCATATGTTGTGTGTCTAATACTTATGTTTGACAATAATGGAAGGATGTAAATCAAAAACTGAAACCATGCATATTCCAAGTAAGGTTCAGCCATATCTCTTGATATCTACTTTGATTTATCATTTATGTAGAAAGATCGTTCAAAACAAATCTTATTATTTTATAGGATTTGTGCCTGATATTCTTATTTTTCAGATCTCTTTACGCAAAGGGATGCAATAAAACAACTGTATCACTGTAATGAAGCTTCTCTTTGAGTGGCATTCTGAGATTTCTCACATTTATCATATGTTTTTGATTTTTATGTATTTAATTGCTTATGTTTATGTTTACACTTGGTCCTTAAAATACTTTTGTGCGCTCATACGCTAAAGCTTTTACTTCTCTAATTTTTTTATTCGTTCATTTCAGTGTGTTCACTAGATGTAGGCAATTGGAATTTGATGCGTGAAGTTGATATGAATAATGGCCAGCTTGAGCTTGATTCCAAGAACCAACCAAATGCTATCACACTTTTCTGCTAAGTTTTCATGAAGATATCAGTAGGAAAGACAACACAAATGTGGACTATCTGAAGTTCGATAGCATAATATAAGATGTTTTAAAGGATCTTCTGGATACTGTTCTATTTTTTTCTCTCTTAGCATGTTAACTAGGTAGTTTATCAGTATGATGTATATTACTCTAACTTTTTTGAGGAATATACGTATGATGATCAGTGTAAAAACAACCAAACAATGATAAATGGAAAGAAGAATGTGAGATGTGGTTGACCACACACATTATACTAAAAAAGAAAGAAAACACACAATAAAAAAAGCTTTTAAGTAAACAAAAAGGACCATACAATTTAATATATCATAATTGTATTACAAACCCAATATATATTAGTAGACTATACACAAAACGAAGCACAGAGCAAACAAACCAAAACAGATCAAATAACGCAAGGTAACCCATTATATTTATAAGAACAACCTCACAAATCTTACAAACAAGTCCATGACTATCTATGACTATGATCCAAAAAAATTAGTAAACACAACAATCAAACATCATAATATGGCCACACTGAACAAAGAACTAATTTGGTCCTTCGTTCTTCCGTCAAAGAAATTGAGAGTTTTACATCACTTTTTTTTTTTATCAACAGAGTTTTACATCACTAAACTGTTACAACTAAACATATAAACGTTTTGTTACCAAAACAAAAAAAAAGAGTTTAAAATAACCCGCAAAAATGCACATAATGAAATAACATGTACTTACTTTGAAAGTCAACATATAACAAATATTGAGAACCAAGTAATATAATAACATTTTAGTGAACCTTATATTGTAAGAAAATCTTAAGTTTTTTAAAAAACAATACTTTTTTTTGTATAACCCGTAATAAAATAATAAAGGTCAATAATATTTTCACTAAAATAAATTATAAAAAAATTGAACTTCATCAACATTTAAAATATATTTAAATTATTTCATTCATTTGCATACCCGTCCGTAGGGCGGGTCAAACCCTAGTATATATATATATATCCCTTCTAGTAGCAAAAATTTTCTATGAAAAAATTGAAAGTCACATTATACGAAAAAACCTTCGTGTAACTGTGTTAGAAATTACACTTTAAAAAACTGTGTTAGAAGTCACTAGGAAATTTGAAGGTTTACTATTAAAACATATTTGAAGGTTCATTTATGTAATTGAATAAAAGGCTTGAAGTTGTTATAGGAAATTTAAATTGATTTCGTGTATCTCAATTCTTTTAAAATTTTTTAAAAATATATGAGAAGAAAATGAGGATTTTGGTATGCTAAGATAACGATTTCTATTTATTGCATAATCAATACTCTTTTATGGATCCTTTTACTTTGGTAAGATTTATTTGTATCTATTTTAAATGATAGATCACGATTTTGGAAACTCTATGAAAGACTTACATATACTAAATATTGTGTGCCTTGTTAACGGAATTTGGGTGCTTCTTTCGGTATTTTAAATATTCTAATAAAGGAAATTTAATTAATCATACCTTTTATTTTATTCAACAAATTTGCTTAGTTTGATTTTATATTGGGTTCTCATTTTGGACATGACATGTATACAATTTGGTATAAATATATGCAGCATGTAAGTTTCTTGAGTATATAAAACAGTCATGTTATGTACATATTAAATGATTTGCTATTGTCATGTGTATAAGCAGAAAGAGATAGGTTGCATTTTTTTTTTGTAACACAGAGATAGGTTGCATATCATATAGGTTAATAATATAAACAGTTTTGTGTGCAAATACTAATATGCTAAATCGTTACAAAGTTACCTTGAACCGGTTTGTTTAGATGATGAATAAAAGGGTTAATGACTTGCATGTTTATACTTGTTTCTAAATATATGTAATTCTTTATACTTGGTTTATATGTTTACAATTGTCTAAATTTAAGAACATGGTAAATCGTTCCCATTATTAGAGTGAATTTGTTTGTCAGATTGTAGTTAATGGTTCATGACTTATTCGGTGGTCAAAGCGAAAGGAATATTATTTACTATGATAGATATAATGTTTCTCGGTTACTCATGTGATTTAAATGATAACACTAGATTTTGATCCGCGCTTGAGAAGCGCGGATTTTATTTTGGTTGTAAGAACATTTATGAAATGATTAGATTAATATTATATGAGAGTTTTATGTTTGAACCTGATGTATATTTAACTTTTTAGTTGAGTCTTTTAATTGGATTACACATAGCCGGGTCACTTTGTAATTGAACTGACAATCCGAAAAACATTG
This sequence comes from Eruca vesicaria subsp. sativa, assembly GCA_932364175.1. Classification (NCBI taxonomy): domain Eukaryota; kingdom Viridiplantae; phylum Streptophyta; class Magnoliopsida; order Brassicales; family Brassicaceae; genus Eruca; species Eruca vesicaria. Next base: position 17,695 of record CAKOAT010285377.1, on the reverse strand, counting down.
ATCCGAAAGACATTAAGAAAGATAAAGTTGTAACATAAAAAAAATTAGGTTCAGCATTCCAGTTCAAAATATAAAAAACACAGGTTTTGTAAATCAGACAGCAGTTAAAAAGTTCATAGACATAACATCTTAAACATAAGAGATGAGGATAGAGATAACTTAATGCCACATTTTTGGTTCTCCTAGCTTTTCCTAATCGAGATTGGGAACCTTCACATCAACAAGACGGGCATGAGCAAGAGTAAGTTCCTGTTCCAGCTTGTCCTTGACATGGTTCATAACACCATCGTTGAAGATCTCATCAAAGAGTTCAAGTTTACCGAAAATGCGATAAACTTCCACCTGAGCATCATGCTTCGCAACAACGGCTTCATGAAACCTCATGTACATGTTAAGAATCCTTCGGTAATGATTAGTCCTATCATTCATTCCAGACGTGTAAGCCTCTTGCAACATTGATCCATGAAACTGGTTCGAAGACATACTTAAATAGAGATCTGCATGTTCATATTAATGGAAATAAGAACTTAGACAAAAAAAATGATATATAACACCATTAAAACATTTAACTCTCAATGAAGATATTAAAAGAGACTATATATATGAAAGATAACCATTTGTCATGAAAGAAATCTTAAAATACTTAAGCGGGGATCTTATCAACTCTCAATGATCGGTTAATGCATGATCTAATCTCTCAACATGTTTCGTTCAACAATGAAAGATCTAAAAAAATAGGTAACAAAGTTTGATTCCATATGAATGAGATTACAAAACTAAGAGAGATTGCAATATACTAAGATGTTGATAGGAGGTGATAGAGATTCCACAGGTAATTGCATTATAGATTACAGAAAAATAAGATAACTTACAAATTTGTTTCTTCTGCTTTGCTGAGAAAAATATGGAGAAAAAGAGATTTTGATATGAGACGGTAGAGTTTCCACTTTATAGAAAGAATAAAACCGAGCTTTGTATAGTTCCAACACTTCATTTAATAACCTATATTTTTTGTCGAAATTAAATGTATTTGCCATTATTTTGTTTATTATTTTTGCACGTTACCAATATTTATTAAAAAACTTTAAATATTTTTAAACTTTTGACTAATAAAAGCTATCGTATTATGTGAATCTATGCGATTAATATTTGTTGTGCAATATATATTCCAGGTATTATGGAAACATTATTTATATGGAAAGATTTGTCTCATTTTGTGAAAATTGACTGATATCTTATGTGTTATTTCTTATGTCATATATTTTGTGTAATAAAATTTCATATCCAACTATGGAAATAACTTACTAATGACAAAGTAGATATAATATATTATGTGATAGATTTTTCTATGGAATTTGTATGTGATAGACTTGTATATATAATTGGTATGTGAAAATTAGTTGGATATGATTTTTATATATGAAATTTGATTGGATCAAGCGAAAGCCCATAGTAAACTTGGTCACATTTTTAATATAAATTGGATGTAAATAAAGCCAATTAAAAAATTTCAATTAATAATCTCATAATAACATCTAAGAGTGCCTCAACAAATAGTTTTAAAAACAAAGATGATTCTGAAGATAAACCATGATCTAAAATGGAAAATCACAATTCAATATAACGTAAAATTTGAAATATTTAAAATAATATTACAAAAGCTTTATCCTATTTAAACAATCCACTGCCTAAGTAATCTCAAAAGAATATTAATAAACTATTATATTATTGCCTTTGATTTTTGCATGTAGAAAAGAAAGTCAAAAACAGTAATGATTATCTTGCATTGATTAACTCAATATATATACGAAATCTTTTGGCTTGAAAATATAGTTTTTACTAAAATGTCAAATCATTACTTCTTGGAAAGAACATCACTGAAGTATAAACAATAAAAGAAACGTGTTTTGGAAGTTGAGATATTTGTCAATCATATCAAAAGCACATTTCAGAACTGTGAAAACAAAATAATAACAAAAATATATTATAAAATTAAGATAACAAAATAAGAAAAAGTTATCAGTTTAAAAATCTAGTAGTTGTTTAATAGTGAGAGCCTTAATTAGGGATGTTAAAACGGGCAGCCCGGACCCGTTTAGACCCTGCCCGTTTAGGCCCTGCCCGTTTAAAACCCGTTAGCTGCATGCCCATTTAACTGCGTACCCGTTAAAGCCCGTTTAACACGTTTAGGCCCATGAGCCCGTTTATTCTTTTTTAAATGCAGTTTAATTAATTTTTAAATATAAATTTGTTTTTTTGCTATATTAATCTGAAGAAACCTTGTATTTTATGTAATGCTTTTGTTTCTTTCTTTTTTTCTATATGCAGTTTAAATTATCTTAAGATATAAATATATGCATATAATACAAAAAACTGTTTTTAAATGCAGTTTAATTGTTGACAAAAACCTGATTTATGTATCTAATATATATTTAAAATCTGCAAGTACATAAAAGTGAAAGACAACAAACCATAGAATCTGAAAGTAATAAAGTTTATTTCATAAAGAAACTACAAACCACAAAAAAGATCAAACAAACTTCAACCTCCTCTCTTAATCTCAAATCAACAAGCCTTTTTCCATCTTCTTTATCTGAAAATATGCCAAACCAAAACATAAAAAAAAAGTACTTTAAGGCAAGAAGTTTAGACAAGTAAGCTAAGTAACCCACAAACAAATATTACTAAGTACGAGTTGACCAAATAGCCAAGGCCACAAACACAAATTAACAGTCAAGGAACCTCTTCACTGTGACACTCATGCTCATTCCCAACTAAATAACATCAGTTCTTCATCTAAGCATTTACAAACAGGAAACAGCTTGAAGTGACTTCTTTTAGCTCTCTAAATATGGAAGAATAAACACAATTACACAACTGCTAAAGAGATATTATAGAAATCTGATAGATACAATTACACAACTCACCCGAGATGAATCAATATAATAAGCACAAAAGGTCATCTTCTCCAGAAATAAAGCATCTTCTTCATTCATGTCCATGTATTCTCTTTGAGCATCAAGGATTGATATTGTATCAAGAGACTCCAAATCCATCCTGCAAATACAAAAAGATACCAGAGAATTCAAAGAATGAAACAGAAAACAATAAGAAAACAACACCATTATTATGATCAAAAACAAAGAAAACAACATCATATCTCTCGTTCTTATATCACAACAAAATTCCAGAAGCGACTCACAACAATTCAAATATTTAATCACACACATTATATGTTCCAGACATGTACACTTATATACGTAAATGGACAAGATAGCTAAGGGAGCCGCTGATGTGAAGTAGACAAAATCGGTGAGAATAAATCTTTTCTTACACAAAACATCACGCCATTAACCATTAACACAATTCTCTTGAGAATAAATTGTTAATTTCAAAACAAACCCATTAACCAGAGAACAGAACTCTAATCACTCAAAACCCATTAATCCATCACATCATTCAAGTAACAGCTAAACAAGAGATTATTCTCATAAAATTGGTTTAAACAGAGTTGATACGGGTTTGTCGGAGATCGAGAAGAGAGCGGTGTGGTGGTCTGCGTCGGAGGAGAGAGAGAGAGAGAGAGAGAGAGAGAGAGAGAGAGAGAGAGAGAGAGAGAGAGAGAGAGAGAGAGAGAGAGAGAGAGAGAGAGAGAGAGGGGGGGGGGGGNAGAGAGAGAGAGAGAGAGAGAGAGAGAGAGAGAGAGAGAGAGAGAGAGAGAGAGAGAGAGAGAGAGAGAGAGAGAGAGTGGTGGTGGTCTGCGAATCGGAGAGAGAGCTCGTGGTGGCGGAGGAGAGAGAGAGATAGCTCGTTGTGTGGTCTGTGAATCGGAGGAGAGAGATCGAGAAGAGAGACGCTCACAGCAAAGACCTCACAGCAAAAAGTGAAGTCGACAACAGTTTTCTAATCTGAAAAAAAAAGAATAAAAAAAATAAACGGGCACCCTTTTATTCGCGCGTAAACCCGTTTAATAAACTTTATTAACGGGCCGACCCTTTATGAATCCGTTATGACTTTTAACTATAACTAAATGGGTACGGGCTATGCCCCTTTACAAACTACCCGCTAGGCCCGCGAGCTTCTGTCTCGTTTAAACATCCCTAGCCTTAATACTGCGTATCTAATCATTAACATGGTTCTAAAAACATTTTCTGTGAAAAAAATAAAACTAAAACGCCATAAATATGAATAAATCAAGCAATAAATAAAGTAAGAAGAGTAAATCAAGCAATAATAAACATTACTAATAAAGTCTTTAATTAAAATACCGGTTGAAACAACCGATATATCAAGTTTAACTTAAACAAAAAAAAGTTTTAAAATAAACTTAAATATTTAAGTTTGAGATAGGGTTCCCATTACATGCTCAGTCATACATCATTGGTTCACCCAGATTGAACCAATCTATAGGCGGAACACGAACATCTTCAAGTTTGGATTCGACAAGGGCCAGTTCGAACTCGGTCTTCTTCTTCTCATGGTACATGGAAAAAGAGACTCACATTCATGGAGGAAATCAAGTTTGGCCTCTAGACGAACCTTATTGAGTTCAGCCGAGTGCCTCTCTTCAATGGCTCTTGTCTGGTCCCGACACATAATCAACATAGCCCTGTACCGCTTCATGGTGTCAAACTTACCCCTCTGGTAAGCATCCTTCGCAATTTGTGATTCTTCCTCCATGAGTGGACCTTTCATTTTGAGATCTCTGTTACCTGCCATTGAGATACTTCTCAATGTTCAAGAAAAAAAATCAAAATTTTAGAGAATATATGAAAAAAACAAAATTTAGAGAATATAAGTTTATCTAACCCTACACTGCCAATATATGATAAATATATTTCATCTCAGTGTTAATAAAATATTCATAAAACGAAAAACATATATGAAACACTTATATAACCCTAGAATGCCAATATTCAATAAAAAAAATATTTGTAACCTAAATACGGTTTACAATTGAAGGCATAACAGATCTAACAACAGAAAGAATGTCTTATCCGGTTTACGATGAAAATACTCAAAGACAAAAAGTATATATTTTAGGAAAAATACAACACATTATAGTAAACCTGAAGAAAAATGCATGTAAAATATATAAACACCCATCCAATACTCTCTATAGTTAGATCCCATGTATTTTTGCAGATTTATAAAATCTGCAGACAATGGATTTTGTACTATAACCCTAAAATGAAAATATTGAATATACTTTATCACGGTTTATGCAAGGATGTTTCAAAACAGTCTAAGATAGAACATATTTAACATCAGAACAACATCTACTAAAATAATGCACAGAAGAATAGAAAGAACATTGAAAGAAAATCGTACCTTTTTGCGATGAGAGAGACAAACGAAGAGATATTATGGTTATTGTAGTCAAGCGAAGAGTCTTATATAGATAAGAAGTAAACCTAAACATCAGTTCGTTTCAAGGCTTAATCTGACTACTAGCCCATTAGATATTAATAATTTAGAAGCCCAATATAATTGGGTCATAAATCCGTTCGTTTATTTTTGAAATGTATTAGATAAAAAGCATTTGATGTTTCGAAATACATGATCCTGTTTATTATGAGATTATTTTAGATATAAAGTTTAATGATTTGTTAGTTAAATTGTATAGATTTGACTGCATGGTATAATATTAGGTTCATAATATAATATAGACTATTGAAAACTAAAGTAAAACTAAATTTTAAAGATCAAATTCATTCAAGAATTGGAAAGGCATTCTAATGTATATAAAATATAAAACTGTATAGAACTGCCAACAGAAAAAATCAGAGATTCTGGAAGATCTCTTTGTAAACGACATTCAGTGTTTGTCTCTGAGGCTTTCCTTCATCGTCCACAATTAAAATCTTCAACCCCTTTTTGGACGTAACTCTTGAAATAGCCACATATAATTGACCATGAGAAAAAACAGGCCTTGGTAG
>CAKOAT010285377.1:0-11224 GCA_932364175.1 Eruca vesicaria subsp. sativa | reverse complement strand
ATCAGATATTGGCTTTGGCATAGATTCCCATGCCTCTAAAGAAGTACCATTCCTCTTCAAAATCTTCTCAATCTCGTGAAGAGTTAGCTGTTTTATCTCCTCTTCACTCAAATATAAATCTACAAAAATTAATAACTCCGATTAATATTGTGTATACTGATGACAAAAATTATTAGAGTGTAATATTGGAGAGTAAAAATACATGGCCTATTTAATAGCTTTCTTCGACGATACTCAATATCTTCAGATAATAATTCCCAAACGTTTTCCCAAACAACTTCTGGCTTCGAAAGACTATCAGACATGAGCATGATCACAAAAAATTGACGCATATATGACGCCGAGCCCGAAAAACTTGTCCTCGTAATATCATCAATGTATTCCTGGTCGTCTTCTAATAAACCTCGAGCAAAGCATGACTCTTTGTAAGACGAATACTCAACGTTGTTAAACATTCTAATATCCTCGTAACATGTACAACCTCTTACAATATTCAAGAGGACACGCATATAAAACACTTGTTCAATTTTTCTTGGGGCGTAGTTGATTCTACCAATACTGAATCCTCTTTTTCTATCACTAAACTTACGTTGTTTTTTATTCCAGATAAACCAAATAGGAATTTCAGCTAGAGTGAGTCTCCGAGCAAAAGCGTTTACCTTGTTTAATTCAAACCAGCCCAAAAACATGGTATCTTCAATCATAACCCGGTTTGTAATCTCTTCATATGTGTCATCATCTTTGAAAACAATAATCTGTTTTCCAGGTAAATGAAATTGAATTCTCTCGACTGCTACGGAACGATCGTGTAGAGAACTTAAAAATTATCCAAGAACCTTCAGATGCTGATACATATCTGAATAACAAACACATTTATCATTTTAATAAACTATATATAAGAAAATAACTCATATAGATAACACTACAAGAAAAAAGGGTTTTATTAGCGAACGAAAAACGCTATCTAACGATATGATAGCGGTTTTTAGAACGTTGTATCATCGCCCGTCATGATAGGTAAAAGATGTTACATAGCAGCTTTTAGCTGCTATCTTTTCTTATGCTACGATAGCGCTTTTCTATCTGCAATTAAATATTCTTTAATAACTTTTAATTTTCGTTATTATTTCTATTATAAAAAATAAAATAAAAATATAAAAATATAAATTAATTTTTATTTAATATTATAAATTACATTCAATATAAAATAAGATCGGTTTACACTAAACCACTAAACCAGATTTTTTAGCAATTAAACCTAGTCTAAAATTGAAACTAAACCTAAATTTCTAAACCTAAAGTTCATCTTAAATCAACTACTTCCGCCACCTCCACACCACGACCGCTAACTTCGCCATCTCCACACCACGCGTCATTGTCTCCGCCGCATTCATCAACGCAAGCTCGTCCCATCCACCTCGCCGCATCCTCTTCTTCCTCTATCATCTCTGCACCAGCTCCATCGCATCTTCTTCTTCACGCGTTGTCTCATTCTGTTACTAAGAACAAAAATAAAATAAAAAACAAACAATGAGAAAGAGAAAAGATGTAGATTAGTATATGAAGCACATAAAAAGATCCAAATAAATGAAAGATTACAGAAGAAGACATAGATTCCAGCGGTGATATGGCGGTGGTGGTGATGCTGGGACGGCGAACGACGGAGTTTGTGATGCTGGGACGACATACGTCGAGTTTGAAAGATCGTGAGATGAGGATTGAAGATGTGACGAGAGAAGAGGATTGCAAGATATGAGATATTGAGAGAGGAGGATTTCAAATGAGATATCGTGGGCAAGAAGATTAAAGAGGTGATGAGAGAGAGGAGACGAGAGATCGTGAGATGAAGGAGATTATGGTAAAAAAAAATATTAAAGGGAATTACGTTTGTCCATTAGATTGAATTATATCAACGATCGAGATCAAATTAGTAGTTATCCTCACCACCATGTTTTTAACCAATGAGAAATATTTTTCTTTGTTTTATTAGTAAACCAATGAAAAGGAAGGAAAAGGATTAACAAAAGAATGAGTTATAACCATTGGATTATAAGTAATTAATGGTTATAGATTAACTAATCAAAAAATATTTGTATTTAATAACCGTTTTCCAAATCATATTTTTATTGTTTAGTAATTGCATAAGAATGAAATTATCATTCCCATTTATAAAGTTAGTGATATGAAATATTGAATTTTAGATTTAAAGTTTAGTGTTTATCATATGATGTTTGGATATAAGATACATGGTTTAAGGTTTGAAAAGATGTTAAGGGTTTAGGTTTGAAGTCTAGATATAAGATTTGAAACTAAATTTTGAAAATATAAAAGTTTGAATTTAAACTTAAGATCTAAGATTAGAATTGGAAATATTCGAGTTTTAGGGTTGTGTTTAGAGTTTAGGGGTTGAAAATATATTTAGGGTTTAGAGTTTCAAATAGATTTACTTTTTGAGGGTAAGATTTGGAGGTATTGAATTTAAGATCTAAGATTAATTTTTGTAAAGATTGAATTTTGAATTTATATTTAAGATTTGGAATTATATTTAAGTTTTGATGTAAAAACATTAGAATTAACTTTCGTATTTATAGTTTAGGGTAGGATTTAGGTATTCACAAGGCAAACTTAACGTTTAATTATGTTTTGCTATTAAATCCTAACTTTTCGTAGCATTTTTAAATGTACAGTACCACTCTTTCATAGCATTTTTGAAAATACAAACGATATCTTAAAAACTCGGGTATATCAACCATAGCACAATCGTAAAAAACGCTATCCTCGTCTGTTATTAAAACGTATTTTTCTTGTAGTGTAAATATACAAATATAACAATGTTGACAAATACTTGCAGTTGAAGAAGTCTTTTATTTCGTTTTTCTTCTCCTCTGTTGAATCAGGTTCAGTAGAGACATTCTCAACATTTTTCGCTTTTTTTTGGTAATCTTCTCTCTATTTTCAACAGCTACAGTACACCGATCCTGACCTTTATTAATATATTTAAATAAGTACTTAATAGAGCCAGTCTGGTTACACCATTCAACATTAATGTGAGCTCTATATCGAAGTAACAGTTTGTTGTTATATGGAATGACATATGTATTGTCACATTTGAAGCCATTTTTCTCAACGAAATGATCAGACTGTTCTCTTCTTCGGTAGACAGGAAATCCTTCTCTGTTAACCGTTGTCTTCTCAGCAAAAGCTTTGGGATAGAGCTTAGAACATTTACCATTCTCCATGCAAGGAGAATTAATGTTGACAGCTCCACATGGACCATGAATCATCATATCTTTAACAACTTGGTATAGGTCAGGTTCCTTCTTTTTATCAGGAATTTCAGCTGATATGATATTGTCGATATCTTCGGTTTTAGGAAACTTAGAGCCAGGTGCCATAAACAATAGAATGTGAGCATGAGGAAGACCACGTTTCTGGAATTCAATGGTATACATAGCTGCATTGAAAACAAAAAGAAAAATTAAAACAATAAGTTGGAAAATTAGCAAGAAAAACCAATGATAAATAAAAATACTCACATGCCACAGTTTTTCCCAATAGCTCTCGGTTTGTTAAATCAATCATCAGAGATTGAAGTTTCATTTTGAAAATCCTACAAAGTATATCAGGTCTGTCGTCAGCAGTCAACTTGCGGGCCTGTAAATACCTGGTAATTTCAGGCCATTTAGGGTTGCAAGTAAAGGTTATGAATAGATCAGGAAACCCAAAATGTTTCCAAATCGCCATAGCATCCAAATACATATTCTTCATGTATCTTGGTCCTCCAGTAAACGAAGCTGGCAACAGAAAACGACTTCCCTGGTCGTGCATATCACTTTTCCCATCATTCTCAGCTTGTTGAATAGAGTCAAAAGAATCTGATCTTAAACTCTTCTGATTCATTCGCAGATAACGAAGTCTGTTAGACTCTGTTGTAGTGTAGGAATCCACCAAGAATTGCTGGAACAACCTCTTAGAATGAAGAAGAGTATGACTCTCTCCCTCCCGTTCATGAAGCCGGAAAGCGTACCATTGCCTCATACTGATATTCTGCCTCTTATGCTTTGAAGTAGCTGGAGTTGTTCTTTTATTAATACCGAGTCTGAAGCCATCTTCACCATATGTAAAAATAAGAGGGTATTGAAGTGCTAAANTGACTCTCTCCCTCCCGTTCATGAAGCCGGAAAGCGTACCATTGCCTCATACTGATATTCTGCCTCTTATGCTTTGAAGTAGCTGGAGTTGTTCTTTTATTAATACCGAGTCTGAAGCCATCTTCACCATATGTAAAAATAAGAGGGTATTGAAGTGCTAAATAAGATGGATGTATCTCACTAATCCTTTTAAGCCATCATGTCTGCTTCTCTTCCAGAACAATATCTCTTGTAAACATGTCCAAATTGAAATCTCCTGGAATAAGTGCCGCAACCTTTGAAGCAGTTGGAGTATCATATGTCCTTCCATCTTTCTCCCTATTACTAATTATCCTCATATGTATTGTTTCTTCAGGATAAGTTCTAAACCTTTCTCTGGCAGATCTAACCTGATTCACATATGGATTCACTTCATCAAGCATTTTCACTATCCTCTCAATAACTTGATTTCTCAATCTCTCTTTTTTGACTTCTCACGCTTTGTTCTATATTTTCTGTTGAAAAAATATTATAAAAAGGTAACTATAGGGATACTTTTGGTGGAGAACAAAAGACATGATCTATATAAAAAAGAGAAACTAAGAAAATATTAATAGGTCTCACCCAACAATAGTCGACTTGTTCTTCACTTCGTTTTCAGTGTCAACTATATAAAGCTGACCAAATTTCGGATCACCACCTGGAGGTGGTTTTAAGCTACCCATCAAATGATAATTCTCTCCTTGAAGAACAACCATTTTTGGTCCATGACCTGGTGGAGCAGATCAATCAATTTTACCACCTAGAGAAGTAAAAGAGAAAACCATATTTAATTCCTGATGTTCTCCCGAAAGTATTTGCTGATCTCATCGTCATCTCTTAGCAATTTCGTTATAATCTCTAGTGAAGGCTTAAGTAAGGGCAACTGAACTTGACCTTGCCCACAACACAAAGAAAATTTTGGCTTTCTACTCTGACGTTTCCTATCAAGACGTTCGCCATACCACATTATTGCACCACAGTGTTCACATTTATAGACTGGATCACCTTCGTCAACATACTCTAGACCTATACAAAAAGATATATCTATAATATTCAAACACAAAAAAAAACTGCCTCAATAATAATGATATAATACATAAGTAATATATTACCCAAATTGTGTTTAGAAGGTGATTTCTTCTTCCTAGGATTCGAAACTGTAAAAACACAATAAAAGCTAATGTAATTTTATATTAATGTTACATTACTTTAAAAATGTATTATTAACATTACCAGTGCGCTTTGCAACAGACCATCCCTTCTTAGCAGGTTTCTCTTCAAACATACGTTTGAACAAAATTGACATACTCTTTACCCTAGATCTTTGATCATCAGGAACATCATGAGAAACAATTCGAACATTCTCATCTTCTTGAGTCTCATCATCAGAAAAAGTTATAACATTCTCAGCTTGTTGAGGCACAAATTCTGCTTCCGTGTCAGAATTAGTATGAATAACATCATCTTCCTCTTTAGAGCTTATATCATAAATCTGTGCATCTTGATCTTGGACAAAAAGTTACGGCGGGTCATAATAAAGCATCGATGATTTATGGCAGAATTAAATTAAATTATAAATATTTAGGTTACCTTCAAATAATTCAAGGTCTGCATAACCAAAGTCGAATTCGTTTTCATTGGAAGCATCTTCAGAAGTCGTGAATGCTTCCAATAAATTAGTAGGGCGGATACTGGAAGATGTTGTCTTACTCAGAAGATTGTTTTTAATTACAGAGCTACCACACTTGGAGAATAAATCAGCTAAACATATAATCATAAAACATTATTAGTTCGGAAATTTAAATATGCTTTCAATATATCGTGTTAGCAATAAAGATATAAATTTACATGATGTATTGGATATCTGTTTTAATCTCTTTGGATCACTTGATATATTTCCTATAGCCTCGTCACCTAAGATTAGTTGAAATAGACATTGTTAAAAAAAAGAGGAAAATAAAATGTGTACAAATTACAATAAGGGAAGAAATAGAACCAGTCGAGCCATTGATGGATTGTGTTCCGGAAAAATGATGATTATATACTTCTGATTGTGGGGTAGTTGGTGAAGACTGAAATGTATTAGTAACATCACCCAAGATGGTACCAAAAACTCGCTTCAAGGGCAAAACACCAGATTTCTTCTGCCTCACTTTTGGAGTAAGGTTAACATCAGAATCTTTTAAGAAAGAAGAGCTCCTCTTTCTTTTCTGATTAGAAGTCTCACTCAGTTGTATCCCAATAGTATTTATGTTCTCGTCAGTCATAGGCAACTGTGGTTGTGATAACGATGAAATGAGATGAAAAACCTAAAGCTTGAACATATTTAAGTTCTTAACTTTTATTTTATAATCGAGGATTACGTATAATATTCGTTATAACTAAAAAATATACTCAAAGATTCTATTTTCCATTTTATACGAAATGTTTTAAATGAGAAAGATCACTTATTTTGAGATATATTCGTCATTAAATAGTTTTCTATTATTACGAAAGAGGATTTTAAATGAACCAAATTTATATAAGTAGTCATTTATAGACCAAGATAGTATTTTCCAAGTATGACCAACTATGGTCTAAAATTTATAAATTTTAGACCATTCTAATATCGTTTTTCACTCTTTTAATAGTATAGATAATATATAACATTTATAACATTTTCCTTTTCCAATCCTGTAAATATTATTCTCTACATTATTTGTACCTAAGTTTTCTTTAATAAAAGTAGTTGATGACAGTAATAGGAATATTATATGTTGATTATTAAAGAGTGAAAAGTAACTCCAAGTATATAAGTTTCACATATTAAAAATTATTTCATTCTTATATCATCTATTGGTAGTTTTCAGTTTAAATGAATGAATGCAATTTATATAAGTAGTCATTTAGAGACCAAGATAGTATTTTCCAAGTATGACCAACTATGGTCTAAAATTTATAAATTTTAGACCATTCTAATATCGTTTTCACTCTTTTAATAGTATAGATAATATATAACATTTATAACATTTTCCTTTTCCAATCCTGTAAATATTATTCTCTACATTATTTGTACCTAAGTTTACTTTAATAAAAGTCGTTGATGACAGTAATAGGAATATTATCTGTTGATTATTAAAGAGTGAAAAGTAACTCCAAGTATATAAGTTTCACATATTAAAAATTATTTCATTGTTATATCATCTATTGGTAGTTTTCAGTTTGAATGCAATAATGCATAAATAGATGAATGAATGGATAGTGAAGAAAAAGCAAATCAAATATAAAAAGTAGCAAAACCAAATAAAACCGAAATAAACAGATATCCAAAGACAAACTTAAAAAGAAATGAAATGAGGGTTCTGAAAAGAAAACCAAAACATAAACATGGCACTTCCGTAAACGGATATCATTGTTCTAAAATTTTGGGATTCTCCATTTTAATAGGCTTGATGAACTTTGTTTTAGAGGTAGAAAGAAGCTCAGGTGATTCCTTATCCTCAACTTTCCGTTTGGAAGAGGGAGTACAAACAATGTCATCACTCATCCCTTCAATATACATGCGATCCTACAAATTAAAGAGATAAATAGTAAACATTAAATACCTATTTATATATATTTTAATCATAAGACATAGAGATTAGTTTAATAATCATAAATCATATATAATGTATTTACCTCGCTTGTTTGGGTTGGAAGAGAAAGAGTTTCTGATACCTCACTTGACATTAACATACGTAGATCTTTCCAAACCTTTCCAACTTTATAGCAACCACCAGAAGCCGAGTCTTTCTGAATGTAGACTCCAAACATAAAAGTCTGTCCAATCAACTTTAGTATTGAATTGGGAAAAGGATCATCGTCTTCAAGCTGTAAAATTAAATATCTGATATGTTATACTTGAACATGAAAAGCTCAAGTAGAAATAATAAAGTCGAGAAATACTTACCTCGTCCCAAGAACCGTTAAGTAGAGTAGTAGCAGACTCGGGAATAACTCCGGTAGCAATATAATCCAATAACATAAATTGAGATTCACCAGTATCATCTTTGACCATTAAATGGATTTTGAATCTGTATAAAACAATAATTAAAAAAATTAGCTTAGAGTATATATGTAAATAAATTTGAATATCAGATTATGTTCTGTTACCGTGGACTAACAGATGTTACTTTGGATTTGCTAGTCTCACACCACCAGACGTTTGTAACAATGTCTTTCCCATTCAATTTCTTAATGGATTTTGAATGTGGATAAACCTTCTTATTGTTACAACTTAAACATCCAAAATAATACCATCCCCAATCTGTATCAATCTGGTAGATTGTGGCAACAACCCTACATAGCTTTTCCTAAAAAATCTCACAATAAAACCGAGATTAAAAACAAGAAAATAATAAGCATGAGTTATATACGAAATATGTTAAAAATGAAATACCTCAGATGCTTCATGTAAATCCCGAAAATTCTTTTGAGGATAATGCATCCATTTATCTCGCTTCATTTGCAACTCAAGCTTGTTGTCATATGACTCAATGTCTATTAAAGCTTGAGAATCATCATCAGCTCTGAAATTAAAATATCATATAACATATTCATTTCATATCTCAAAGAAACTGATTTGAGAATAAATAGATAAATATCGTTGTTTAAATTCATCTGCTTCTGGTATTTTGGGATTGAGAAACATTTGACTTGCATCATAAGCATTAGAGATTTGGATCTCACCTATAAAACAAATAAATAATATGCATAAATAAATAATAAGAAATTGAGTAGGTAGAAATTTATTTTTTTGGTATATTATTAATTATAATTTAGTAAAAATAGAGATATAAGTGTTTGTTATCATATGATACCTCTATATTGCCCAATCTTAGCAAATCGTAGAAGACATATCACTATGCCTTTAGTTTCTTGGCTAGCTGAATGAAGATTCTCAGCAAATTTACCCCAAAGACAGCAAGGTAATCTTTGACCACTAATAGAATAGTTTAAAAAGTTTTGAATCAATATGTATATCAGCATGTATAGATGAAAATATATGAAACTTACGAAATGTCCACGAGACTAAACTCCAACTTAGTCCTTTGTTTCCCACCAGCACAGCCTATGGTCTCCAGATCACCCAAGTCTTGAACTTGTCCAATAACATCTAAATAAATATAGACTGGTGTTAGGAACATTGAAACAATGGANACGAAATGTCCACGAGACTAAACTCCAACTTAGTCCTTTGTTTCCCACCAGCACAGCCTATGGTCTCCAGATCACCCAAGTCTTGAACTTGTCCAATAACATCTAAATAAATATAGACTGGTGTTAGGAACATTGAAACAATGGATATAATTTTAAAATGCAAGAAAACTGACCAATAAGAAAGTTTGTATCTTCGATAGTTTCAATGGTTTTGAAATCAACCAGATCAAGAAACATGTTATCATCACGATGTGTAGATTCGGTGATTTTGGTGGTGCCATTAAAAGCGATACGATACTTATGTTGAGTTGATCTGAATGCTCCATTCGCAGCAGACACACTGAACCGATCAATGTTCCTCCATACTCCTACACGAATATGTTTTGCAAATTTAGGAATGTATGTCTTGTTACACGAGGCATGAATCTTAGTTCCCTATAACAATATGTAAAGAAATTTAATTTAGTTCAAACCTTTAGGAAATGAAATGAATATGTATATAGATAAACTTACATTTGCATCAGAAAGGATAAGTTCCATGGTCTCACCGACGTTCAATATAAAATGCCTCCATGTATGAAGGATCTTTACTTGGATGCGACATGCATTTTTCCTCGGTTTGATGTCGCTTAAGAAAGACAACTGCAAATTATTCGCCATAGAGAAGAGTTAAGATTTTGAATGAATGATGAATATAGTGGGTAAGAGAGGTTATATTTATAATAGATAGGGACGATAACCTTTAGGTTACGAAAAAGTAGGGATTTGCTAGTTCTTATGATCTGATAAAATATCTCTTCTAAGGAATAAAGAATATTTATGGAATATATTTTGAATTAGATAGGAAGTGTAACAGTTAATACTAATCCAATTAAAGAAATTAATGGAATCGACCAAAAATAACCAATAGAACCATTATTACTGTTTCCATAATATAAAAACTTGTAGATGAAGGAATATATGAAAACGCATCTCGTTATTAAATGTCACTCATAAATGGTTTTGATATATAATTGATTGCAGGTTTAGGGTTTAGGGTTTAGGGTGTAGGGTTTAGTATGATACAAATCATATCATACTACTAAATGAGTTTGAAACATATTTGAATTATACTAAGCTTACGGATAGTAACCTCATTTTACAAATCATATGATATAAGTATGATATAAAATGTTAGAAATCATATAATATGATAGAAATTATTTTAGTAGATTAATGCATATACGAAAAGGTAAATCTTTTCTATAGAATGTAACAAATCATAGTGTAGTAACGAAAATGTTTAAATTCTATACTACTAAAATGGGTTTGATACTTATTTGAATTATGTAATCTATAGTGTTGTTTTGGACAATGTTAAAAATCATATGATATCAAATGTAGAAAATAATAATTTGCATAAAAATCATATCACATATAGCTAGAGGACAATGGCTGCTATATTGAATGTTAAAAATATTAGAAAACATATGATATCATACAAATCATATTAGTATATTTATGCATATGTGAAAAGGACAATATTTTTTTATACAAATTCCATACTAAACAAATGTTACCAATCTATACTACTAAACGGGGTTTGATATATATTTGAATTATAAAATCTATACTGTAGTAACCAAATGTTATAAATCATATGATATCAAATGTAGAAAATAATAATACAAATATGTATATTTTCAAAATTTGATGTATATATCTTTTATAACATCTCTCTTTTATAACTTTTGGTTACATTTGATATCATAAATATATTTATATTTTCTACATTTGATATCATATCTTGGTAATCATATGACATAAACCGAAATGACAATGTAAATATGTAACCCTTCTAGAAATCATATGGTATCATGTTATAAATAATGAAA
>CAKOAT010285266.1:2322-23414 GCA_932364175.1 Eruca vesicaria subsp. sativa | reverse complement strand
TTCGGTTCGGTTGAGCGTTAGCCGGAGGCTGTTGCTCGGATCGAAGGTCAGCGGGTTGAGGTTCCGGATCCTGTGGGTCCGGATCTCTTCTGTTCGGTGATCCGTCGATCTGGATCACGGGATCTGGGATGGATGGATTCGTTGCCTGGTTGGATGGATCCATTCTCAAGTTACGGAGTGAAGGATTCAATTATCACGTTCCCCACAGACGGCGCCAAAATGTGAGGGATAAAACTCACTTTCTAATTGAGGTTAGGTTAGGATTGGGGAGAAGACAATCGTGGGCTGAATCCCTTAAGAACTTAGAGAATGAATACGTTGTTTATATTGATGTTTAGTAATAAAAGAGTTTACAAAGATGATCCTTGATCTGAATACAGAGAATAATGGAGAATGAATAAGAATAAAGTGTATTTGAGNCTGTTTTGTCAGGTCCTTACGAAAGAATCCAGACCTGTTCTCCGTGACCTCTTTCTCGTGACCTCTTTCTCGAGATCAGCTCCCTTCCTTAGGTGAGCTGTATTCTTCTTTGCGATATTAACCCATGTCCGGCCCATTATTGGGCTTGGTTTAACTAATTCGCTAACTTCAGCTGACGGGCTATATTTGGGCCCAACAATGACATACACAGAAAAACATATTATGTGGAATTGTATTCCCGAATGATCGAACCTGACGCAGCCTCAGTCACAAGTGTATTACCTGCTATGTCTCTTGTTAAGTAAATCTTTGGATACATTGAGGGGAAGAAGCTGATAGATAATTTGTTGGGAGAGAACGCATTGATCGATATGTATTGCTTAGTTAGATAGAGCAAAAGATGTCTTAGAACACCTACAACGGTATTATCCATTAGAGTCCTTAGTTTTTGATTTTTTAATTATTTTTTTCATATTAAATAAAAAAGTAAATACCAATCAATCGCGGGCCGACACATGTCGTGGAGGCCCGCAAATATTGCAAGGATTCGCTAAAAACCAGTTCTTATCGGTGTGCAGGTTTTCGGGTCTTTCGAAATTTTGTTTTTCTTTGTTTTTTATTTTCTGTTTTTTTCAAAAAAAAAAGTGAACCAAATACGGACCGCCATGTGTCGTGGGGCCCGCAAACAGTGCAAAGGGCGCAGTAAGGACGTTTCTTAATTAAGGACTTATCCCTCTTGGTCCTCTTCGATTTTTCTGATTTGTGCTCCCCCCTTAAAGACTTAGACCTAAGGACTGCAGTAATGTTAATCTAAGAATTAATCCTTTTTTTTTGTAGGATCTGCTGATTATTTAATTATTTTTTTCTTAAGGACGAGAATCTTTAAGGACCATCGTTGCGGATGCTCTTAGAGCATATGAACAAGTGTTTAAGAAAGCGGTCTATGCAGCCGCCTAGGCAATACTTAAGCGCTAGGATTCCTTTCTAAATCACCTGGATAGTTGACAAAAAAAAATTACATGGACAGTTAATAATAAATAATAGATAATTTATTAGTTATAAATGATAATAATTAATATGTTATGATATAGAATTTTATGAAAATACAATAACATAAAGTTCACTATTTGTAAATAATGATAATATATATATTTTTATAATTTATAAACGTTTAAACCGTCTCCGCTTAATCGTGCTAAGCGTTGAGTCACCGCCAACTTAGCGGCTTTTACTTTTTAGAGCATGTGCATCGCAGGTTCTTAGCATGTATCTTAGGTAATCAGGGATTAAAAAGAAAATATAAAATGTCATTTACCTAAGTGCCGAGTCTTTTATTTTATTTTATTTACAACACTGATAGAATATAAGGTTCGTCGAAACGAGAAAGTGATACATAAGACATAGAAAAGAGATGTCAGTAGACACCATCAAAGAGGAAAAGGAAAAAAACTTACCAAAACCCTTTCTTACCCAGCCTCCAAAGCAAGTAAATGAAGAAGCCATGATGGAGCATTCTGGGCGATATACGACTGGTGGCGTCTATCTCGAGTGACGGAGAGAGCAATAGCCGCTACAGCTTCATTTCTTTGTGGAAGAACATAATCCAAACTCCAAGAATCTATTCTTGTCAGGAACCAAAGGATGCTGTGATGAATGTGGCTGAGGCTGAGATGACCACTTGGATTCAAACAAGCGTTATGTAAGCACTCCGAGGAAGTCTCTAAAATGATATTTGAGAAATGTAAGTTGTGCAAGCATTCCACTGCCCAGAAAAGAGCCCACATGTCGGCCTCGGTTTTTGTGCGTATATAGGAATAGGCCCGGCGGCTATGCATGATCGTGTTCCCATTATCATCACGGAGAATCCATGCTGCAGATTTGGAGAAATCCATGAGGATCCCACATTACATTTTAAGGATCCATTAGGGGGTTTTATCCATCGAACCTGATCTGAGTCAATATCAACCACATCAACCTTCGAGCCTGAGAAAGTATCAAACCATGTGGATTCTTCTTCATAAGCTCGCGTAGCAATAAAGGAAGAATCAAAAATCTGATTTTTAAAAACAAAAGAATTCCTAGCTTTCCATATTTCCCATAACAACCATGGAAAAACATTTTTGGTATGGATATCCGAAGAGGCTTTCCTCGCAATCTTCAATAAGTGGACAAAATTTAAAAATGTGGAATTTCTAAAGAACCCTCCTAAGGGTAATTGGACATTAGAAAGGTCCCATGTGGCACGTGCTTTAACACATGTGAAGAGAACATGACATATAATCTCATCCTCCGTACCACAAACAGGACAAGTAGGATCGATCGGAATACCCCGAATAGTCAAACGTTGCTTAACAGCTAAAGCCCTGGATAACGCCCGCCACATAAAATGTTTTATTTTTGGTGGAGCTTTGATTTTCCACAAATCTCGCCATAATCTCTTTTCAATAGGAGTTAGCGACTTACCATGAGGGTGATAGTAATCCACCACAACCTCTAATAACTTATAACCACTTCTAATTGAATAGGAACCATTTGGTATGAAACCCTATTTGACAGAATCCTCGCAAACCAACGATGGTTTCAAATTAGATATTCTTTGAGTATCTTGGGGTATAAAAGTCTCTTGTAATAAATTAGTATGCCATTGATTAGACCCCGATCTAAACAGATCAGAAACTTTGAGCGCCAAATTTATGGAACTATTTTCACGAAACGCGTCTTCCCCTCGATGAATCCGACGAAGTGATCAGCGATCGGTGGTCGCATCTCGTGGGTTGATTTAATCGACGGAGAATCATGGTGGTCGTGGCTCTCCCCGACGACACCGCCGTCTTCTCTCTTCACTCGTTTCCATCACTTGGCTTATCTGTCTTCTTCGTCTTGTCATTCTCTGTCTGGTAAAACACTCTCTCCTTCGAGCTTTAAGCCCATGAAGTAACATTCTTATTGCAGTATCCGTGAAATAAGACTTTTGTTATGTAGCAGAACCAATAGAAGAAGTGAATGTTACAATCAAGTTTTTCTTAAAGTTTGCTTCTTTGCATGTACTGATTCTTCCCATGTGGTTTTGTAACCTAGACATGCTTATTGAGAGTACGGCTAAGAGATTTTCCTTCCCAAACAAGTAAAAGTCAGTGACAACATGGCTGCTGTAAGTCTTAGTTCTGGAGATTGTCTAATATAACACTCTTTCTTTCCCTGTGTTGATTATTTTTTTGAGTGGTGTGATAGGTTCAAGAATACCCTGGGAATCTGAAACGTTAGCTGGAGAAACTCTTTGATGCGTCTCTGAGATCAACAGTTCCTGGAGAAACTGGTGTTGAGAAAGAAGTTTCCGCTTGCCTTCTTGGGAGACCTGGAGATTACCAATGGTTCTCTCCTCCCTTTTTCACTTCATTCAAATTGAAACTCACGTTCCTTTTTGGTTTGTTATTACATCAGATTGTTTGTATACAGTAACAAGATTGTGATCTTTTTTTTGTAGGAAACTATTGTAAGCATGGCTTTAGTTGGTGCCGGTGCTGCATCAGGAGGTTGGATCAATGACTACTATGGTCATAAAAAGGCTACTTTGTTTGCTGATGCTGTCTTTGCAGCTGGAGCTATCGTTATGGTTGTTGTTCCTGAAACCTAACGATATGGTTGTTGTTCCTGGTTTTATCCCTGATTCCAATCGCGTTTGGCACAACGTTAGCTGCTTGTAACCACGCGGGGGTACTAGTTACTAGAAGAAGTTCGGAGTTGCTACAAACTCATAACAAATCATGAAAAAATTACTCCAAGGCTTAGAGCATTTTGCTTTTATGATAATCTTCTTGGCCGAGCGAGGAAAGTGAAAGAAGCTTATGGATTCATCACAGACACAAAAACATTTCATGTGTTTTTTTTTCTTGGGGTGATGAAAATTCATGTTTGATAAGAAAAAACGCAACGTTTTGACGAGTATGAAAGAAAGTACACCATTTTTTAAGAAGAGCTTTATAATATCTTCTTGGGTGATAACCAATGATAAAATAACACGTCATCAAGTGTAAGGAAAGCTCTCCAAACTAGATAGCCTAATCTGCAAATCCCTCTCTCCCTCCCTCCCTAGCTTCTGAGCTCAGAGAGAAATAGAAAATATCTTTAACCGATGATTGAGTCGGTCATGGCCGTCCGTCTCTCCACCGGATTCTCCTCTCCGGCGGCGTTACTCCGTAACCTCTATCCTTCCTCTCTTTTCATTATTTCTTTTAATTCTCTCAGCTCTAATTCATTGGTCTTTCATAATATGCAAGAGTATCGTCCTGCACTGAGCATGGAGGAGGGAGTGAGCTGCTTCCATTACGCGTCCCGCCGCGTTTTCCACCCTCAACGTCTCAACAACACTGCTGGGTACTCTATATTATCTTCCCTTTTTGTTTCTTCATTCAATTTGCCCAAAGAAAGTTTGAGTTTTTCTCTGTCAAAAGTTGGGACTTGAAATTAACAGCTTTCTTGTTCTTAGAGATTTGGCCTTTTATCAAGACGTTAGATTATAGTTTTTGAATAGCTTATCTATAGTGTGTTAGTTAGTACTTGGTCATCCATGCAATATGTTTCTTCTCAATGGGAATGTTAACTTTAGTGCGAAGTCGATGTTTCTTGAGTATATAGAGTTAATTAGTTTATCATTAGACCTTGGAACCACTTAAAGTTCATTTATTTGGAGTTATTGTTCGGGTATGGCTGATACTAGCTTGTAAGAACGATAATTTTGGTCTTGGGTTGTTCGCTGATGTTAAGGGCGTTTGTTTACTGTTCATAAGGCTATGACTTGAGACTAAATATTATTCCGTTTGTGTTTTTGTGAGTATACATGAAAGTGTGTCTCTTCTCCTTCACCTGTTATGAAATGCATGTGATGTTAAGACTTTTGGAGACTAGTCATCCTCTTTTTGTTTTCTATGTATTTGTACGCACATTCTTATTACTTTCTGTGGGAAAGGAATGAACTAACTGATATGCACTTCTCTAGGAGTGGCTATCTCAAGTACAACAATGACTATTTAACAAAAAAATACTCGAGGAAGAATCGAACTCAAGCAACAGCTGAATATGTAGATTCAGCTTCAGATCCAGAAAAGCAAACTGAGAAGTCAAGATATCATCCTTCAGAAGAAATTAGAGCCTCTCTTCCACAGAATGCTGGAGATTCCAGGCTTTCACCTGCCGAAACTACTAGAACCATCATTGAGGTGTTATTTATTGCGTCTCTCTATCTGCATTAGCTACCCTTTTTTTTTGGTAAAAACACTGTTGGACCAATGCCTTAAATATATATGCATTGTTGCAGTCACATGGTAGCCCGTTTAGTAGAAACCCTCTTGTTTAAAGAAAATCATCTTGTCTTGATGAATTGTGTAAGCCTGCATAACATGTATATATTTTTCAGGTGTCAAATGTTCTTGTATTTTTTTTGTCCAAGATTCTTTTTGTGCATCTAACATTTCCCGTAGTGTGTCATATTCAGGTGAACAATAAAGGAACCCTGATGCTTACTGGTTCAACTGGTGGTGGAGTTCTTGAGAATATTCTCTGGCCAGATATACCGTATATAACTGATCAGAATGGAAGTAAGAGGAAGTTTAATCAGTCTTTAGTTCTCTGTCATTATGTGAATGACCCAACACAATAAATATTTGAGCTCAATTATCCTAATGCTCTGCAGATTTATACTTTCAAGTTAAGGAGGATGAGGACGTCATGCAGTCTGTTACCTCTGAAAATAACTATGTGGTAATGTTTCTCATGACATTCATATCCTACTAACATCACATGCATCTTATCATTATTTGATGAAGTGATGAATATCCTATTTACATGATATGCATGATATGCTTTCACGGTGGAGAGATCTCTTATTTTCTGACATTAGTTATAAAGGCTCTTGTGACATTTTTTTTTTTTTAAAAGGCAGTCATCTAGGCTTCTAGCATCAATATGTTTCTATTGATTATAACTGACTATGCTGCTCGGTGTAGTTTTTCGCTCTACCTTATTCTGTATTCACCGTTGATAAGTCATGATTTCATTGCAGCAAGTAATAGTAGGCTTTGATACAATGGAGATGATCAAGGAAATGGAGCTGATGGGTCTATCTGATAGTGACTTTGAAACTGAAGATGATGAAAGTGGAGGAGAAGATGACAGTGAGGAAGATGGGGATGAAGGAGGAGACGATGTGGAGGTTTAACTACTTTCATTTCACCTTTTAGATTATGTCTATGAGAGGAACCCGTTTACTATTCCTCAGCATTCTTCACTATCAACTTTGTTCTTGACTTCAGGAATGGGTTGCTGTTCTAGAGGATGAAGATGAAGACGAAGATGATGATGATGAAGATGACTATGATGATGATGAAGATGACGATGAATCGGTTGGTGACTGGGCAAAATTGGAAACAATGAGGAGCTGCCATCCCATGTTTTTTGCAAAGAGAATGTCTGAGGTTAACTTCAGTCTCAACTTCTGAACAAATGTGTTCTGACTTTATAAATTTAAATGTATTTCGCAATTTTAGGTTGCTGCAAATGATCCTGTAGATTGGATGGATCAGCCGTCTGCTGGGCTTGCCATCCAGGGACTGTTGAGTCATATCTTAGTGGAAGATTATTCAGATATCCAACAGAAACTTGCTGATATCAAATCTACAAGTACCAAGGGAAACAAGAACGCAGACAACTTAGAAGAGAAGCTGGAAGACACTGAGCAGGCAGATGGTGAGGACTCTGAGAAGAAGAGAAATGTTGTGGCGTTTTACAAGCTGGAGATGATAAGAATCTCTCTTATTACAGCACAAGGGGATCAGGTATGCAGTAAACCTCATGGTACCCCTTTCTGTCTGGACTCTGCTTTTTGTTGCAATCTTATGCTTCGTGTCTTTTATTCTTTTGGAACAGACTGAAGTTGAAGTGGAAGATGTCAGAAAAGCACAACCTGATGCTGTTGCTCATGCATCAGCTGGAATCATAAGTCGTTTAGAAGAAACTGGTGATAGACTAGCTGAAGCCCTTAGATCTTTGTGTTGGAGATACTACGGTATTCAAGCAGAGGTAAATTTGACAGAAAGTTTCTGTGTAAGTTTCAGTAAATAGTATTTTTATGAGAATATTTTTGTTTTGCAGGAAGTGAAGCTGATAGGGTTAGATTCCCTTGGTTTTGATCTCAGGCTTTGCGCAGGAGCAAAGATTGAGTCATTGCGGTTTGCATTCTCGACAAGGGTAAATCAGTTCTCTACTTCGTTCTTGTCTATATGTTTAAGTAAACTTGCTAACCAAACACAGTTGATGATGTTATTATAAGTTTATAACATTTCAAGCCAACGAAAACTCTTGTGCAGGCAACATCAGAAGACGACGCAGAGGGGCAAATAAAAGAACTATTATTCCCGACAAGAGACCCGTCGAAGCCACTGGAACCCAAGGAAACAAGTCAGAAGGAGTCTTCTTAATGCTGTAGTGATCTTTAATGAAGCTGCGAGGAGGAAACAGTCCCATGAACAAAAATCCAAACTACAATGGGACAAACATAGAACAAGGGTAGAGAATATTGTGGCTTGAAAGCATTTCGATTGATTTTTGACGCTGTAATTGTGGTTTCAAGTTTGTGGGTTACTAACTCTTCACAAAGTTAAGCATTGTAGTTTCAACCCATTCGTTAGCAAGGCTTACTTACCCCCTTTAACCGGACCTTTGTTCCGGTATTGCTGCATGAAGAGTGACAAAAGATTAAGCTAAAACCAACTTAAGATTGTCAGAGTGATTACTGGGCAATCCCTTTCTTTGTTCAACCTCTTTAAGTATAATATCTAAGCAGCCCTGGGACGGGAATGGGTACAGGAAACGGGGACGGGAAACGGTAAACTTGAAAAATTTAGATACGGGTACGTCATAGAGACGGTAACCAAAATATAAGGAAATATAAAAATATCTATAAATTAAAATATTAAAATTAAAATCTGAAATATAAGTTTAAGATTAGAACACATAGTTTCTCCAGTTTAGTTAGATAATTTCATAGTGGAGGTTCTTCTTTTTCAGTTGATGAACCCAATACGCGAGACTGCACCCAAGTGGTGTACCCGTGCAACCTAGTATAATATCAAGGAAATAAACCAACCTCCCCCCCCCTGTGACAGAAAAAAAAAAGAAAAAATCCAACCCCCACAAATACCTGGTGGTCATGTTAGTTTCTCCAACGCAGCCTATGATATCTTGTTTATATTTAATTTATTTATGGAGACAATATAATATCTATGATGGACAATCCAGCAGAAGGGAACTAAGCTTGTGGTCCACTGTCTTGGATTTTCTTGCCGCTATTGATTTCCGAGTTGTTTGCTAAGCTAGTTGATCAAGGATTTGTGCTCTCTGCGCTAGGAGTTTTCTTTCTTGGCTTTTGACAGTGAAAGATGAATGAAATGGTTAACCGAATAACTCTACAGACCTAAAATAAGATTACAATAAAAGTTTTTTTTTTTTTTTTTGGTCTAAGATTACAATAAAAGTTGTGTCTGAAGTCACAATAAAACATAAATTAATAGGCTCCTAAAAACTTTCGAAAAAGTCCGTAGCCTAGGGATATCATCACCAATAGAGATCAAATCTTCATACGGCCTTCAAGACTCAAAGAAATTCTGTTTTGGATCCCTTAGGTTATCATTTATTAAAATGAATTATAAACAAAATATTCATTTAATCCATCTACTTATTCTAATTTCTTACAGAAACCAATCACAATAACGCATCTAACTTGAAACCCGACTCAACCTCTATCTAAACCTAAATCTCTAAATCCTCTTCTTATTTTATTCTCTCATCAATGGATTTTTTTAGATGTTTTTTTTTTGAAAATTTTATTTTG
Source organism: Eruca vesicaria subsp. sativa (assembly GCA_932364175.1). Taxonomy (NCBI): domain Eukaryota; kingdom Viridiplantae; phylum Streptophyta; class Magnoliopsida; order Brassicales; family Brassicaceae; genus Eruca; species Eruca vesicaria. The sequence goes on along the minus strand of CAKOAT010285266.1, from coordinate 14,110 downwards.
CTTCTGGAGTTTACAAATAGCAGTTGCGGAGCCAGAGAAAGCAACTGCGGAGCCGAAAAAGATTACACAAGAAGAAGATTAAGAAGAAAATATTGTAAAATATAATGTATAAGCCATCACACGGTTGAACAGACTACATACTTCATGTTTATTGTTTTTGTATGTTTTAAACTACTTATGTTATACTCAAATTAATTATTGATTTGTGTTCCATATGTATGTTTTAAACTACTTACAAGATTTTGATCCGCGCTTAAAAGCGCGGAAATTTTTTATAACTAAAATATATATGATTGGGTTATGTCTTAATTTAAAGAATGTTATAGTATAAAATCAGTTTATCAGAATTTGTGGTGATGATTTTTTTCATTAGTTTTTAGTTTCATTTTTTATTTTTAGATTTTGGTTTTTAGTTTTTAAGTTTCTATTTTTGATTTTCAGCTTTTGTTTGGGTTTTTTTTTTAGACTAGGTGATTTTCCCGTGCTCATGCACGGGCATGTATATTTATAAAATAAATATACAATAATAACTAATTGATATTTACTTTAATTTTTAAATTAATTTATAGTTTGTATGTCTAATTTATATTATAATATTATATTACTTTAATTATATATATAATTTTAGATATGTTATATTTAGTCTGTTTTATTGTTTTTACGGTCGATTTAGTTATCATTTAGATATATTGGATTCTATATATTTCTCTGAATTCAAAAATTATCTTTTATATTTTTAAATATTAATTTTTTGATTAATTGTCTTATTTGCATTTATGCTGGTTGTTATCTTAGAAATATAAGTATATTTAGTAAGATTATATATAACTTAAGATTTTTTTGTGCTTAGAAGGAAAAAAATAAAAACTAAAGTTTCTGATTCTAAATTACATACATAAGTAACTAATGAATTTTTAGAAGATTTGAACACATATCAATATTTACAATAGTTAAAATATTTTATAAATTCTAAATAAATTTATGCTTTAGATTGTTTGGATGGTAAACTGGAATTTATTTTAAATAATTTTAAAAATAAGGATTCTGATTTGCTTAAGTATTTGACTATGGTTATATTAAGTTTCACAAACATAAAAACAAAAAATTAAAAATCAAAAGATTATTAAGAAAACAAATAATTTTAACTATTAAAATATAATACATCTACCTCGTTAAACTATATAGTGTTATGGTATTTTAAAATAATTGTAGTTTTTTTATGTTTTTATGTTTGTGAAACTTAATATAACCATAATCAAAATACTTAAGTAAATCAGAATCTTTATTCTTAAAACAGGTAATTTTAACTATTAAAATATAAATATATATCTACCTCGTTAAATTATATAGTGTTATGATATTTTAAAATAATTGTAGTTACTTGATCAAAAGATGTTTTTCATTAAATTTATTTTTAGTTTTATTTTTAGTGTCTCTTAAAATAGTCAGTAAAAAGTGATTGTTTTTGAGAAATTATACTATATAAGTAAAATATAATTTATATTTTTACTGTAATTGTAAGATATTATAGTTAAATAAATATACTAAAAATAATTTCAATAATACTAATTATAAAAAAATGTCAGTTAAACATATATCAGTTTATGTTAGTTGATTATTTTATGTAATCATCTAACAAAATAGATTGATATATACAAAAATAATTATTTTGAAAATAGATATATTTTATTGTTTAAAATTATTTTTTTAAGGAAAAAATATTTCTTTTTCTAATAGCAATATTTTTTGTGTGAAATTTATTTTATGAAATCTCATTATATACAGATATTGTTTTTTTATCTAAGAAGATATAGATATAAAGTATTTTATTACTTCAAAGGTATATTTTATGTTATTTAAATTAATTATTACTATTTTGTGAACTTTCCTGTTTTTATTAAACCATATTATATATACTTATATTTTCGTTTTTAAATAGTTTTGTAAATTTTATAAATGTTTCCTTTTTATTTTATATTGTTATTTGGAAATTTTTAAAAAGGAAATAATATTTAATTGTATTTTTAATTCATTAGGGGTATGATAGTAATCAACCAGCGTGAAAGTTAACGTGAGCGCGACACCTAAGAAAGTGACTTCCCAAATAATATTATAGAGATCCGCTGAGTTAGTTTGAATTGATATTACCAACAAACAAATTTCAAATAATCGAACATCTAATTTAAAACTGAAAAGATGACAAATTTTTTTTTAAAAAAATTGCAATAGTTTATTTTGTAAATAAACAAAAGCAAAAACTATAACAATATGTTATCTAGAACAATGCGTTTCAGCTTTTGTTTTGGGTTTTAGTTTTTAGAATTGGTTTTTGGTTTTGCTTTACATTTTTTTTTTAAATCAGTAAATTATTTAAGAAAAATAAAACAATAAATTATTTAAAAGTTACCATTAAAATTTATAATAAAGTGATTGTTATTTAAAATAAGAAATAAAATAACATGTTTTAAAGTACATAATTTAAATAAATGATTAATAATAGAGAATTTTGTTTTGTTAAAATATTAAATACATTTGGGCCTGAAAATAATAATTGATTTTTTGATCCATTAAGATAGAAATTTTATTCAATGTTTTTTTGAGTTTTTCGTTAATAGTAAGCCTAAAAATCAGACCATATAATTTGTCCTAAAAACAAAAGTAAGCCCAAGACTATATCCCATAAATAATCATCGGTTTAATTTAAGTAATGAGGTTCAGTTAACTATATGGCTTGTTGTAACACTCTTGAAAGAGTCCAAATTTAAATGACAATTTGTATTAATAGATAAAAAGAAAGACTCTATTTTAATAGAGTAGATTTCCATTGGTTTCATATAATTATTAAATTTCCATTTTTTTTAAGGAATTGTTAAGATGCTAAATAGTATATTACGATTTCCACATTAATATAATTAGTAGATTTCCATATTCCATATTTTGATAATATATATTCTTTTAGAACATTCCATATTTATAGGAGAAAATATGTGTTTTTGGTAGACACATAGATATCTGCCGTATTTTGAAGATACTTTACATTAAGGTTGTCATGTTACATTAATTGTGTTGGTTTAATTTAAATAATGCGGTTCAATCAGTTATAAGATTTATATTATTTGTAATATTCTAGAAATGATCCAAATTTAAATGACAACTTGTATCAGTAGATAAAAAGAATGTCTACATTTTAATAGATTAGATGTTATACTCAAATTAATTATTGATTTGTGTTCCATACTTATTGTTGAGGTTTTATACTTGTAGTATGTTTTTTTTTTTTTTTCAATTGAGTTGTGTTATGTTTTACTTTTCAAGTGAATGGTATAACTGTTACTAGTTTAACTACCACAATATTTATAATTTGATTGGTACAACTGACTTAACTGCATCAATAATAGTATTACTAGTTTAACTACTGTTGTGACAGACGTGAGAAGATATAGATTAACATAATAGATGAACAGAAAAGAAAGACACAGAGATTTAACGTGGTTTGATCCACGGGCAAAAAGAGTACTTTATTAGTGGATGCTAGTTTTTCAGAGTACAACTCGTGTTACAGAATAGGGTAAAAACCCTAAATATATATATGAGAAAACGTTTAATGAAACTTTCCATATTTTCTCGGATTTGACAATATCGATTGATACACAAGCTCTTGTATCGACCGATACGTGTCGGGTCAGATCGACCGATCCATGACACATGGATCGACCGACGCAGATTCAAGGCATATTTCAGCAAATCTCCACCTTGACTTGAATCCTCCATAATCAGATGTACCAGGATGCACTTCTTTGTGCTCATATGTACCAGACTCTCTCTTTGCCTCAGATGTTCCGTCGAACTCAGATGTCAGATGTCCCATCGGACCAGACGCTCCTCAGAGCCAGATGCCCCTTAGGGCCAGATGCCCATCAGGGCCAGATTAACAGCTTGAGATGTTCAGAAAATCAAGACAATGCTTGAACTTGCTGTGAGGAACCGGCTTAGTGAACATATATGCAGGATTATCAGCTGTTCCTACCTTCTTCACTTCAATCCTCTTCTCATCTCTCAGAAAATGGTATCTTACATCGATATGCTTGGTTCTCTCATGTTGAACCTGATCCTTGGCTAAACAGATATAACTCAAACTATCACAGAACACAGTAGCCTGATCATGATGAAGACCAAAATCACTGACCAATCCTCTCAACAATATTGCCTCCTTAGCAGCTTATGTCAATGCCATATACTCTACCTTAGTTGTAGACAAAGTCACCGTCGACTGCAAAGTCGCCTTCCAGCTCAAACAGAAACCACCCAAAGTAAATACGTAACCAGTCATAGATCTCCTGCTGTCCACATCTCTTGCATAGTCAGAATCAGAATAACCAGTAACCAGTCTTGAATCCTTGTCTCCATAGACAAGACCAACATCAGATGTACCCTTAAGGTACCAGAAAATCTCGAACTCAGAATTCAGCAGCTCTTTCAGCTTCTGAACATCATACATCTTCTTGGAAGCTATCAGCTTGTCATCTACATACAGCACCAGGTAGATACACGAAACATCCTCCACCTTGCTTATGTAAAAACAACAGTCATAAAGACTCCTGTTGTAGCCCAACTTGACCATATAGTTGTCACACCTCTTGTACCACTTGGGAGTTACAACCTTTCTCCTAGGTGATAGTGTGACCAAATCCCATGTATGATTCTTCTCATGAGAATATATCTCATCTTCCATTGCAACAAACCATTTCTCAGACTCAGAACTAAAAATAGCTTCTCTGTAAGTGGATGACGCGTAAGTATCCACTTCCTCTGCAACCTGCAGTGCATAACCTACCATATCATCAAAGTGATATCTCTCTGGTGGCTTGACATCAACTCTCCTTGGTTTATCTCTAGCATTACTACATTTTTCAAACCTAACACGTTGATTTCCAGAAATAGAGAACTCGTCTGACGTCGATCGTTCGATCCCTTCTTCTGATGTCGATCGATACTGAACTTCCGACGTCGATCGACACTGAACATCTGACATCGATTGACATTGTTGACCCGTCATCGATCGAAACTTTTGATCTGTCATCGATCGACACGGTTCATCCGACTGCACTTCCTGCAGCTCCTTCTGTTTGTCAAAATCCTCATTCCTCTTCTCCAAACCTTCATTAGAAAACATGCACCTCGTTTTCTCCAGCAAAGTTTGGTTCATATCTGCTACACCATTTTTCTGTGGTGTATCTCTGATTGTAAGATGCTTTGTAGCTGTTTCATCCTTACAAAACTGATTGAACTCTGATGAACAAAGTTCCAGACCATTTGCTGAAACTGTAGAACCTTCCAGCAAATACAAAGTACCATGAATGAAACCTCTCAGAATCACATCTAAACCCTTGTAGACACTCAGAACTCCATCTCCACCTGAATACTTGAAACCTCTGCTATCCAAAAGACTAACTGAGATCAAATTCTTAGACATTGATGGAACATGTCTAACTCCAGTCAATGTGCACACTCTACCATCATGTGCCCTGAGCTTTATCGAACCGATTCTTACAACATCGCAAACAAAGTCATTCGCCATCTTGATCTTGCTATCAGTCACTTCCTCATACTCTGAGAACCATTCCCTCCTTGGACACATATGATATGACGCTCCTGTGTCTAGAACCCACACATCCCTAGAATGTGTTTTACCATAAGCAACTAGAGCAATATCGTCATCAGACTTAGCTTCATTCTCTGCTACAGTAGCGGAATCAGCTTGCTTCTTCTTCTTAGGACAATCAAACTTCCAATGTCCTCTTTCATTGCAATAATGGCAAATATCAGTTGGCTTAGGACCCTTTGTAAACGACCTTTGTCTTTCCCAAAGTTCTTTCCACCACCTACAAACAACCCAGAAGCTTGGTCATCTGTACCAGAACTAGATGCTTTGTGACGCAACTCTCTGCTATGAAGTGCCGACCTGAATTCCTCCAAACTCACTGTATCCTTACTCCCTATGAATGATTGAACAAAGTTCTCATAGGAGTTAGGCAGTGATACCAACAGAATCAATGCCGCATCCTCATCCTCCACCTTAACATCTATATTCCTCAAATATAACATAATGGAATTTAGACTATCAAGGTGATCTTGAAGTTGTGTACCTTCCTGCATCCTCAGAGCGGGAAGACGTTGTTTCAGAAGTAGCTTCTTAGTCAGAGAATTCGTCATGTATAGACTCTCCAACTTCAACCACAAATCAGCTGCAGTATCAACACCAGAATCCTCGATGATGATCTCATCTGCCAGACACAACAAGATTGTTGAATACGCCGGCTCTAACTGGTGACTATTAAAATAGGAATAAGAATGAGTAGGAAAATACTAAGTAGGAACAAAATAAAAGGAATGAAAAGAAATATTTATTATTTTGGTTCCATATCAATTTTGATAAGGAATATTTTTGTTCTATAATTCCTTAGAATTCAAGGAATGACAAGGAATCATACGCAGGAAATATTCTTTATGAATGGTATTTTTTTTTAAGGAATAAGTAGGAATTGATTGTTCCCCTTCATTCCCTATGTTACCATTTAGACCCGCCTTCTCTTTAGTAACCTCCATCTCAGCAGTAACAGCTTCAACCTTCTTCCCTGACAACGGTGCCCAAAGACCTTGTTGCTTCAGCAACGCCTTCATCTTGATTTGCCAGAGACTGAAACTGTTCCTTCCAGTAAACTTGTCGATCTTTATGTTTATCCCATACATCTTCTCACCAGATTCAACCCGAAACTCTGATACTAGTTTGTTGTGACAGACGTGAGAAGATATAGATTAACAGAATAGACAACAGAAAAGAAAAACACAGAGATTTAACGTGGCTTGATCCACGGGCAAAAAGAGTACTTTATTAGTAAAGGCTAGTTTTTCAGAGTACAACTCGTGTTACAGAATAGGGTAAATACCCTAAATATATATATGAAAACGTTTAATGAAACTTTTCATATTTTCTCGGATTTGACAATATCGATCGATACACAAACTCTTGTATCGACCGATACGTGTCGGGTCAGATCGACCGATCCATGACACCTGGATCAACCGACACAGATTCAAGGCATATTTCAACAACTAAAACACACTTAAGCTATATTGTTTTAATATTGGGTGCACTACAAGAAAACATGTGTCTAACGACTACACTATTGGTTGTTAATTAGTCGTAATATGCCATTTACGACCAATTAACATCAAAAACCAATTGGTCGTTATTCGCTAGTCGTAATGCACAATTAGTCGTAACGTAGTCGTAACATTACGACTACACCGCGTAGTCGTAATATTACGACTAACGTATTAGTCGTAAAGTTGAGGTGACACTCGTAGTCGTAACGTGGTCGTAAATTACTTAGTAGTTAATTAGTCGTAATATAATTAGTAGTTAAGTAGTCGTAATGTAATTAGTAGTTAATGAGTCGTAAACATTAGTAGTTACTTAGTCGTAATATTACAACTAAGTAACTTCGACAGTTGTTGTCGATTAGTCGTAAATCANTCGTAATATAATTAGTAGTTAAGTAGTCGTAATGTAATTAGTAGTTAATGAGTCGTAAACATTAGTAGTTACTTAGTCGTAATATTACAACTAAGTAACTTCGACAGTTGTTGTCGATTAGTCGTAAATCAAAGACTAATTTACGACCAATTTTGATTTTATTTTTAAATAAAACGATTTTTTAATTTGATTTTTTTTTTAATTTTTGGTTTTTAATTCGGTTTTTTTTTTAAAAATTAATAAATTTTAAAAATATATATATAAAATTATATTTGATTAAAATAATATATAAAGTATTCATACAAAAAACCGAAAAACTAAGGTGTTTTCTTGAGGTTCATGTCTTGGAAGAACTCAGAAGTGTGCTGCTCCGCACGTCGATCAATATCCACTTGCTCTTCTGGAGTGGGGTCGGGGTTAAAGCTCGGATGTAGAGCTTGCCATGCATTTGCAACCGTCGGGTTTGGGTTCGAGGTCTCCATCATCAGATTGAACATATTCGCCATAGCCTTGAACTTGTCTTTATGCTCGTCTATGACTTTTGTTGGCAGCTGCTAGTTCCCGTCGGAGAGAGGAATCTTCTTCTATTCTTGCTGCATGTTCGGCCCTCGCCCTCGGTTCATCGTTCACTGTCCCGATCCCAACAATACGTCCCCTTTTCTTTGGAGCAACCTACAGAAGATCAAATTTTATTTACTAATTATATTTATATAATTAAGTAAAAATGTGAAAATTTAATAAAAAATTAAAAATGTTAATAAAGTTAAAAATTAAAATAATTTACCTGCTCGAAAATCTTGTCTTGGTCGATGGTTGTAAGTTGGACCGGTGGAGCATCCGGATTTTGTTGTGACATCTGAGTCTGGACCTCTTCGATCCGAGCCTCTACCTCGTTGTAGATCTTCTCTGCTTGAGGATGCACAAAAGTCCCATCAGAACGCTGATGGGTAATCTTGTATAGCCGAGCGAGAGATGGTGGCGCTCCTTCTTTGGCGGCCTATATAAAAAAAATTAATTTAAATTAAATTTGCATTAAAAATTATAATAAAATCAAGAATATTCAAACACTTACAATTTCAAGTGCCCTCCTAGCATGTGGAGTCTGCCCGGAAGTATGAGGAATTGGCGGGTTACCTTGAGCATTCTTGGTCAACCGGACCGCAGAGTACTTGGTAGACTTCGCCCTTGACTCAGGCTTCATCCAAAACGCCACCAAACCAACCTAAACGTCATTGCTGAGGTAGGTTGGTTTTGCGTCATCCTGTCTTAGCCTCCAGTCGTCCTTCCAATCTCCAACAATGTTCTTGAGGCGCTGCATCGCCTTTTTGTAGAACCCAGATTTGACCTCCTCGTTGACACCAATGGACCAATTCCATTTTTGCTACAAAAAATTTATGAAAAATTAAAAAAAAACATTAGTACTTTAATTTATATATACTATCAATGCATGAATTAATTTTTTTTTTAAAAATTGAGAAAACTAACCGCGAAACACTTGAACCACGTAATGCGAACGTGGTCCGGTGTAAGAGTACAGTTGGGGTGGGCATGCCGAAAATTTACCCGAATGATATCCCCAACGCTCTGTCCTAAAACATTGTCTGTCAAAAACCTACAAAATATGAAAGAATTTATATATTAATTTAGAACAATTACCAAAACGTGCCGGGGCGTCGATCCGGATCGACGATTCGTAAACCTTCTCGGCCCGGCATCCCGAGAATATCTTCCACCGTATATCTCGCATATGGTGCATTCGGCGGCACCATCAAATCTGGATGAACACCGGGAGCCGGATCAGGATTTTGTTGTGGGTTCTAGGCATGTTGCGGGTTCTGGGGAGCCGGATAAGGATTTTGTTGCGGGTTTAGGGAATGTGGCGGATTCTGATCAGGAGCTGGATAAGGATTTTGTGGCGGGTTCTGGGAAGGCGGAGGGACATACTCAGGTTCCGGCACATAAGTGAAGAAATCCGTATCATCCTCAATGCGTGGATAATACGGAGGGACATACTGCTCTTGAGTAGTATGTGCCGGTTGGGTCTCCGGAACTGGGCCAGGGCCGGATGAGGTGCCGCCGGATGATGTGCCAGCCGAGGTAGATGACTGACCGAGAAAAGTACTCGCGTAGGAGTTTTTAGCCGCGAGGTTCCGGATTCTCTTTCTTCCAGACATAGCGAAATGTAAATATCTGAAAATTATAAAAAACATAAACGGGTTAAATTAAACAATTCAAATAAATCAAATTCCAATCCTAAACTAATTCCAAACCTAAACTAATTACAAACCTAAACTAATTACCTAACTAACCACCTAAAAAAATTATCTAGAGAGATGTTGAGTAGTTGTTAGAGAGAAGGGAATATGAGCAACTGAAATGCTTCCGCGAGGTCCCTATATATATACAGTTTTGAGCTTGGTCGTACATTGGTCGTAATATTACGACTAATGTACGACCAATGGTCATAAAGTAGTCGTAATATTACGACCAATGGACGACGAAGTCCTATTACGACTACCTTACGACTCGAACTTACGACTACACTACGACTAATGTGGGTCCATCTGTATATTACGACCAATTAGGGTCGAATCATTACGACTACGTTACCACTAAATATTGTAATGTAGTCGTAATATTACGACTACTTAGACTCCAACTACTTATTAGTCGTAATGTAGTCGTCTAAACCCTAAACCACAAACCACAAACGTAAAACCTAAACCCCAAACCTCCAACCCCTAAACCCCAATTACCACAAACCGTAAACACGTATCAAATCTCGAAACTTTAAAAAAATTTCATAATGCAAACATAATTAAGATATCGAAATATTATGCGGATCATAATATAATGCAAACTTAATGTATTTCATAACGGAATCAAATACAACTGACGGTAGAGTACATAATCAAACACACTTAATCATCACTCGTCATCGGAAACATTTTCCACCTCATCATTTTCTTCAAATTCATCTTCGTTGGCTTCGTCCAAAATCGCATCGTCTGGAAGTTCTTCATATATCGGATTATGCGGATCAACAAGTAAGATATCATCANAACACACTTAATCATCACTCGTCATCGGAAACATTTTCCACCTCATCATTTTCTTCAAATTCATCTTCGTTGGCTTCGTCCAAAATCGCATCGTCTGGAAGTTCTTCATATATCGGATTATGCGGATCAACAAGTAAGATATCATCAATACGTTGCTCAGGTACTTCTACTTCATTTACGACATCTTCTTGTAAAGGCGTTTGTTCATCGTTCAATACTCGGCCCCGAGGTGTAACTTTTATAGCGGCTAACCAGGAACTTCCAGATTGTCTGATCCTTGGGTAAGGTATAAAACATACTTGGTCTGCATGAGAAGCCAATATGTATGGCTCAAATTTGTTGTACCTCTATGTGGCATTTACGTCAACAACACCAAACTTACTATACCGAACACCTCTATTGACAGTGGGGTCAAACCATTCACATTTGAAGAGTACGCATTTGAGCTTCATGCCGGGGAACTCCACTTCGATGATCTCTTGTATGATTCCGTAAAAATCTGTTTCGCCTTTCACACATACTCCATAGTTCATTGTTTCTCTCCGGTTTCCATATTCGTAAGTGTGGAAAGTGTATCCACGTGTGAAATATATAGATGCCGTGGTGACCTTCGCGACCGGACCTTCTATCAATTCGTGTAACCACTGAGGATAAAATGGATCATCATAATCGACCTGCAGTATATATCGATAGAATTGAAACATATCCATCTGAAATTAAATATATGTATATATACATATATATATATATATATCCACCTGCGTTTTTAACCACTTCACAAAGTGTTGATCTTTCCTTTTGTTGATATCACTGGTTGATATCCCTGGTATAGCATCTTCGACTTGGGCAACGAAATCACTATTTTAAAATAAATTCATGATATTATTAGATACTGTAGTACTATATGTGTGGTAATTAAAACATCACGGCATATAAATTAAAGAATACTACTTACTTTTCAAAATACTCAAGCTCCTCGCAGTTAAGGACGATATATGTGTGCGCACTGTGGGCGTCTTCAGAACTCGACCACCAAACTTCTCTCAACCTTCCACCTAGACGTCCAACCTGACAGAATATGTCTGGAACGTCTTCAACAATATATGTCGGCACAACACCACCATCATCATACCTGCTCGTTGTTCTTTTCCGAGTCCGCGCTTGTGATCCAAAGTAGTATGAAGTGAAA